>JAXQQM020067712.1:355000-726066 GCA_034641835.2 Pinus albicaulis
ACTTCTTCAAGTTAAATATGCTAAGTGAAAGTAACACATGTCTTCACTTAGGTCATTACTTAAACTGATCAGAGGTGTGCTCCAGTACAATCATAACCAGTCATTCAGGGTATGATATCAAAGCAATAAACATGCCACTATAGGTTGATCAAACTTCAGGTGTGAACTAAGATATTTAATGAAATTGGCATATTTCATTCCTCAAATGCGAATGTCTTAAGAGTTTATTGGGATGCTGACATTGTCAGGATTTATACTCGGTTCATCAAGAAAATCGATCATATTTGTGTCAAATCATGGATGGGTGCCCAAAATTGATCAACGATCAAACTAACCATTAGAAGAGGAATCCAGGGCACATCTCTGTCATGCTTCCATTTCAAATCACAGGATCATATCTAGGCAGAGGTATCTTGGATTACTTATTCCTGTTAAGTATATATTTATATAACTTTAAAGCCTCCCCAAAAAGGATTCAAACTTTAGTTTTTGCAGGCATTGTAGTAGCCAACACAACAATAACAACAACAGAACAAACAATTAAAAAAGTTTAAATAGCCTAAGTTACAGTGTGATGAAGGCAGATAAGCTGGGATTCAACATTTAAGCCACTGGCAGAAATGAAGAGTACAAGATCTGAGTTGAATGGTATAAATCAAGTTACCAGAAATAGCCAAAGAATCAGTATACGCCAAATATGGATTTTCTATACAACTTCAGATCATAACAATGATGATCCTGAGGTGCACATCTAATGCGCAAATCAATCCCAAACAAATATATTTCTTGTGTCGTCGAAGGCCTCATTTTGGACCCGGAGGAATAGAAGGTGAATGCGACCTCTTTTTTCTTTTAGTGCGGAGTTTAGCTAGCTCTAAAACATGCTTGGTGAACATCTCCATTTTGGTGATCTCAATTCTGGCATACATTTTAGAAAATCTGACAAGGGAATCTGTCAATGATTGGATAGGGTTAGTGGACTTTCCTTTGTGTTTCTTCGAAAAAGAGGGGGAGTTGGAGGCAGAAGACTTCTTCCGCTTAGGAAAAGGTTCCTTTTCTGGTGACGAGGAATCCTGGAAGTTCAATCTGCGATTATTCTTAGAGATGTAAGAGTAGACATTGTTAAGAATGTGGTCCAGAGAGCAATCGGTGCCACCAGTATTGTCAACTAAACCCTTGCCTTTGTTGGCACCAGCGAAGATGAACAAAACCATGTCCGACATAGACATGGACATCGACATCGGTGGCGGGGGCAGCATGCTCTCGCCCGCAAACCCTTTCGGCAACTCGCAGTCAACGCCCTTATTGAGCTCGAAGGACAACTGGCAAGCTTCCAGCAAGCTCGTCCCTTTGTCGGATCCCGTGGCCGTGGTTGTGGCCATGGCCATGATCTCGTCAATCTTGTGGAAAAAGGACCAGTAAACAGAGCTGAGTCCTCTCTTCGTGGCAGGATGCTTCTCTAGCTTGTAACGGTGCTTAAGATTCTCGACCTTGTCATACCATTGCTTCATGGTCTTCAGAGCGATGTTGGAGGCGTCACAATGGGCATTAACTGTGCGCACAATGTCGTCCTAGTCCTTAATCTTGAGGTATCCCTTGATGTTGGCGCATTTCTCTCCAAAGTTGTCCAACAACCTTGACACTGTGGAGGGGTGCCATTCGCACCGGGACACCGACGATGTCGATCCACCCACCATGGCCCCTGCCTTGCCATACTCATCTTCATCCTCGTTCACGCCCTACGAGAGCTCGACCATTTCCTGTAGGACGACATTTCCAAGAACATCGCAGAAGGCCGTCAGTTCTAGGTTTAACTCAAAATCAACCAATATTTTGTTTCCACATGTCAAAATGTGATTGGTTAGAAGTGTGATGAGAAAGTTTTCTGATTGGGTGGAGTGAACAGTGTTTGCCCACCCAATCTCATAAAGAGAATGCCTCTGGCGTAAATATACACTTTCTTTAATTTTTTAAGTATTACATATCCAACAAGTATGGTAATGACCATGGAGAATATTTTGAAATGGTTGTTGTATAAAGCTCAATCTGGCCAGAACTTGTTTCAGATAATGCGACTGCTGCAGGGGAGCTCCACCATCGTGATGGGATGGGGGCTCGGGGGCAGGAGGGTGGTGGAGGAGGAGAGTGGTGGCGAAGGAGAAGGGTGGCGGAGGAGGAGAGTGGTGGCAAAGGAGGAGGGTGGAGGAGGGAGTGGGGCCCTCAAGAATGGGAAAATAAAAAAATGGGGAGGTTGAGTCGGGCCGGGGGGCTGATCGGCCAGAGGGATTGAGGGGCCGGAAAGGGGATCTGGAGGTGTCAAATCACCTTCCGGTTTGTCCCAGGATTAGCCTCTTTCGTTTCTAGAAGGTTTTCTTTGTCAATACAGCTCAACCACTGGTAAGAGATGTGTTGGTCAAATAAAAACTACTTCCATGCCCAGATCTGGTTCACACACCACCATTGTCCTGACTATATTCTATGGGAAGTTGAAGTCTCGAACAGGAAACACACCCCATGATTCCACTGCGCGGATCCACACCAGGCTATTGAATGCACCTCCTCATGACACACAGGCACACCGAGCTGCTCTCACGTCTTCCACAGGTTCAGATCCTATTCTGATACCAACTAGAAAACAATGGAAGACAAATATATGAATGAAATTAGGAAACCTCATGAGAGGAATCCCTAAGGCTGCCCACAACTGCGGATACTTTCATTGAACTAACATAATTAATTACAACTTTATGAATTAATATAATCAATTACAATCCTATAAAGATGAATAGGAAACCTTATAAATATAAATAAGACTAGGCTAGCTAGAACTAATTCCTAACTATTAACAATTAGGAACAAATCCCTAATTACAGTAAAATAAACAATCATCCATTTCTCCATTAATTTCAATTATTTCCCTCCTCGATCATTTAACTTTTCGTACATCATTCCTTTCTTCAAAGGCATTGTTAGAGATGTGCTAGTCTTGGCCACATTGTCAATATTTTCAACAGCTCGCAAATCAGACAACGTAGTATTTGAATATGTTTCTTCATAGGAATTTTTCAATCTTATCCTTGTTGCAGTAGAATTAGATCGGCTAGTTCTATTAAAATTTGCTCTGAATTTCATTTTCATGTAGACTAACTAAAGCAAGTACAAATTATTTTTCATTTTCATATATACTAACTACAATAGGTACAAATTATATTTTTCTATAAGATTAGAGATACTAGATGACACTTTCACAAGAGAGAATTTTAGAAGAAACCATTGAAGGCCACATGAACCCAGTAAAAGTCTTGAAAATATATTTTGTAGTCACAAAGAACACAAGAGAGGGTATTTACACAAAAATATTGGTTAATTGCAATCTACATTACCTGCAAAATTGCATCTCTGAATTCCTCATAGATAACAATGCCTTCAAAGATTGGCACTGAACATCCATTGCGAATCTCAAATCCAACCATGGCTTGAGAAAAATCAATTCCCAGCCTCTTTGCAACAGGCACTCAACGTTGCATCCTTAGGTGCACAATACTAGGAGGAAGACACTTTTTTGACCATACATCCACATGACCTCTTTCATTCTAGCAACAAGATAATGAAAACATTTATCAAAGTGTATCCTCGCCAATTTCCTAATCTATGAAAGCTCAAGAATAGCATTTAATGAAGCACACATAATTATTAAATAGGAAAACTCAAGGTATGGTTGTTTAAACAGGGAAATGTTATGTTAAAAGAAGATGAACACTAAATAATAAAAACATCAAGGGAAGAACCACCTTTCCTTTGGTTTTACCTAGGCTTGAAAGAGGATGTCAAGTTATAATAAGAAGTCAAATACATGACATGCAAACAGAAGAGATGAGACACTATTAGCTACCCTGCAGACTTCCCTCTCAACATGCCTTATTTATGGTAAGAAAAAAAAGGGCCACCTCTCAAGTTTTGCCACTAACTGATAACCATCAGATGAAAGGGAACTCCTCTGGCTTAATAGGAATTGCTGAAAGAGATGTGCACCCTTACTGGAAATTTTTGGCAGCTTTCAAATATAAAATTTAGTTGATACACAAGGCATAAAAAACAAAAACATGCCAATTTTTGAAAGGGGTAATATGGTGCACACACAAATATATTCCAATTATAGGTATGACAAATACACTTAGTTGTGTATTTGAGTTTAACAATCAACTTTGGCACAATCCCAACCACAGCAGAGGGCAACTGTAACGTCTCTGTCTTTCATTTCCCAAACAGTGCAGTGTTGTGCCCTTCCAAACAGTCATCTTCCAATATTGTAGGATTGGAAGAAAAATCCTTGGCTAGATTTCGTGAAGGCTTCACAACCTGGAAATAAAACACTATTACACAAATATCAACGATGTGAAATAATATACTCAAAACTCAACCATCTAAAATTATCATAAATGGATGAACCTGCACTGCAAAAAAGATTGCTTGTTGAAACTTTTGCAGGGGTTTCGCCTTTCTTGATTTGCAATCCCTCGCGTAGCCATCGTTCTGCTATGTGCAGACTCTAGACACATGTTTGAGGATAGACTGGTTATCCAGCACAAAAACCAAGTACAGGGCCCTTTGGATAAAGTGTGATATTTCGTGAGCCATCTTTCAAGAACATAAAGATGATGACTTCTATATGCAAAAAATAGATGAATATTGGCTTCTATCAGCAAGAATAAATGGCAGTATGCATATCATTACCAATAAGTAAAAGTTAAGATAGAAAGGAAACAAAAGTAGTGCATGCGTACATTCGACGTAATCAATGCAAGATTAAGAGTATACAACTTGCTGGTTGGTTGGAAGTGACTCAGTAAAAGTTCTTGTCTCTAGCTCCATGTCCTCCAGAGAACTCTGATCTGCTAGTGGGGTCTTGTAATCTTGAGTCTCTAAAGAGATACAATAGGAAATATTTTACCATCATTTTCAATTGATTTGTCACAAATCTATGATGCTTCCAATTTAACCAAATCTTCAAATCCAACTTCATTTGAACACCCTTGATGATTTATACCAGGACTCAATTGAGATAGTCGAACTTTTTTTCTTGGGATGCTTTCATGTCTGATGTCTCTGCAGATGTTGCAGCTTCCAACTCCTTTAAAGGACTCATTGTGAGTTCCCACCATTGCGAAGAAACCCGTTGTAGTGCTATGGCCGACCATTTAGAAGCATACCTGAAAACAAGAGCATTTTTATTTGCATATTCATTCTTCATCTGATTAGGAAATCATATTTCAAGTAAAATTCATGATTCAAGTTGTTTGAGACATATTATCTTGGAGTGTGGACAACAATATTGTTGAGGAAAATTAAAATATGTAGTTTATATTTAGATATTTTAGGACAAGATGACACAAGATAGGTGGACTGTCTGTTGTTTCACACTACAACATTGACAATCTGTGTCGGCTCTTCTATGCTATAAGATGCAGTAATAAGACCCATAAACAACAACACCACAATGCAACAATAATACATTTAAATAACACATAATAATTGCAGAGATATGACTTGCAACTGATGCAGGTGAGATAATTTGGTGTTTGTAGTTGGGGAGATTTTAGATAGCCTTCATATTCAAATTTTAGAAAATGGATAGAGTGAAGAAGCCTCCTCTGGACCTTTAACACCCCACCTGCGATTCTCATTCACTCTGATTTTTCTCCATCCTGGCAGTCCTTGCCATTCGGATGCGTTTGTCTTAGTCAGGGACTAGCCATTCGAATGCATTTGTCTCATACTATCATGCTTAAGCCTGAGACTATAACGAGCACTTTATGGTTTGTTTTGTGTACTGCCTCGGCTCCTTTCTGCATGAATGTGTACCAATCGTTTTGGTTTTTCTTTGGACCTCTCAATTCATTTCTCAGGCTCATACCCACAA
The DNA here is from genome assembly GCA_034641835.2 of Pinus albicaulis. NCBI lineage: Eukaryota > Viridiplantae > Streptophyta > Pinopsida > Pinales > Pinaceae > Pinus > Pinus albicaulis. The sequence continues at coordinate 360,921 of JAXQQM020067712.1, forward strand.
CATGATCAGTTCCATTAAACATTGAAGCTATTGAAATTAGGCCTTTAATCTAGGTATCTGGATCAAAATCCCTATCTCCAAAGAACCCATTGACATCTGTATTACTGCAGCACTAGCCTAGCCTGCTGATATGATTATCGAGGATAGCCATAACCCCACTGGTGCCTAAGATCGAAACTACTCTTTTATGTACTTCAATGACATGCAAATCAAGAAGATCTTGGTTATTTGTAGCAACCCCTACTTGGCATCCGAGAGGTTCAGTTTTCTCAAGGATTTCCTAATTGTCATGGCGCCAAGGAAATAATCTGTGAACATGAAGAGGGACCAAGTCAAGCGAACGCAATTGAAACCCATTGCTCGGATATTTGCAGTTATGTCATCGACTGGTTTTTTGTCCACACCCTCTTCCACCATTATGTGGACATGTGCAACCCAACTAACACAACAAGCTTTACCTTGCATCCATACTAGATACTAGGGGCAAATGTCGTTCCAAAACCCTCCAACTTAGTAAATCCTGGGCGAATACAACCCAAAATCGTCCAAACCAGTAACTATGGAGGCAAATCCCGCATTTCATGTTTTATGCGCCCTTATTTTTTTGGGATAAAGCATAATAATTAATTATTTTTAAAATAATTTTGGGGCTAATTATACAAAACTATACAAAAGAGGTTTTATATAAAAATTCGCCCCTCTAAAATCTAAAACCCCTTAAATTTCAACCTTGGGCTAAAATTCAGCCCTAAAATTTTCCCTAGCTTCATCTTCTGATGAATGAGAGCTGTGAGGTAAACTCACACTTTCTTCTTCATCATATTCCACTTCCTTTATAAAATAAGTTGCACCAGTGTTATCCAAATATAGGGGAAACTCTGCTTTCATGCCATTGACCATCATAGTAACAATTGCCTCATTGTGTTTGAGAATACCTTGGAACTGACCCTATCTCACATACCACTGTGTGCTCTTAAAATTCCCATGATGCTGCTACACTACAATTATGTCTACAACACCACCGAAAGGCTGGAGTGGACTAACTACAAAAAAAATGTAATTGTTGATCTTGCCAACAACATACATGTTGTCTAACCATGGAATTTCTAAGTTTTATGATTGTGTATTCACAGTTTAAAGGGAAAATCTATAATTGAATTGTTACTGGGGTAAAAGCTAAACCCCCTTATTATATATAAATACAAAAACCTTAATAAATAGGTAATATAGACTGTGAACCTTGTTTGTTTGACCAAGACTTGAAACAAATTTTTCCATAACCAGTTAGATGGTTTGTCAGTTTGAAGAGCCTACTAGACTTAATAAAACATCAAAAATAATTATGAATCAATACAACATAAGGGTTTATAACTCCCAAGCAAGAAAAATGAAACAATTAAAAGACAAACAAATCTTAGAATTGAATTCAATTCAATTTTCCATTAAATTATTATTATTACTGTTATTAACACACAACCCTGGTTATTCAAGGCATCTCATAATTATTACTGATTGTTTCTGATAAAACACCGAGTAAATAAATTGTTGTAAATGCATAGAGTTGAAGGGAGAGCCAATTGATGTAAACAATAACATAAAAACTTGGTCTGAATTCTTCATGATTTCTCATACAAATAAGACAAAACAGGGCTTCTTAACATAACAATTTCAGAAAAATAAAATGGGTGTGAGGCTGAATTAGGAGCAAGCACCTGGGATCATTGCAGAAAACAGTGGGCCTTAGATGGATACACGAAAATGCCGCATAGGAAGAAAAATGAAATAGGTTGTGGATGGGTATTTATACTACTAGAGAAATATTATTAGCAACATAATTAATATTTATTATTATTAATTAGAATTCCCATAGAAATTTAGATCTACTGGTCTATTTTTTAGGATTGATCCCTTCACATTTACAAGTTTCCCCATGGAGAATCATCTTCCACCAACTCTCCATCCAGCGTGGTTCACATGCACGTGCTGATCGTTTAAAGGAAGCCATGTAAGTTATTAGGGAGAGAATTTTCTGAACTGTGAATATTTTAGGTCGATAGGATGGATGAGAAATGAATTAAACTACATTATTTTCCTTTTATCGGAAGTTTAGTTATTTTTGCTGCGAGGTTAATAATATATTTAATTAGTAATTTCCCCAAAAGGTGAAAAAAGATGTCAATAGGTTTCTTAAATTGGAAAGTTAATAATAAATTTAATTAGGAGAAAGTTAATAATAAATTTAATTAGTAATTGCTCCTAAAGGTGTAAAAAAATGCCAATAGGTTTTTTTAATTGGAAAATTTGTCTGAGTAATGAAAGTTGGGGATAGAGGATAAAATGCAGATTGAGCCCAATTTAGAAAGGAAAAGTGAGAAACCTTTGATGACCTTTTTTCTCCTTTTTTACTTTCTGGTTTTTTTCTTATTTTCTTCTTTCTCCTTAAAATTGGCAAAGATTTTTAAAAAATTAGTGAACAATGACTCATTTACAAAGATTTATTTCCCAACTACCCTAAAAATAGAGAAATACCTGTGGGCTCTCTTCCACCTAGAGTAATGACTCACTTACAAAGATATTCAATTAAGCTTTACAATTGATGTGGAATTTAGATATGCAATGGTGTTACAATTGATGTGTACTTTAAATATGCAATGGTGTGCCAAACTCTGTTAAACTTCAGAATTACTAAATATATATACTACATAAAATATTTTATCCAATTTTTGCCTATCAACAATTCAATTCTAACCTCATCAAATTACAAAACTTGTCTCATACATTTGATGAGATATCTACCACTAGTTTACGAGTTCTTTGACAACCATGAATAAATCTTCAAAACAACCTTCCTTGTGTTGCTACCTTAACCCCCTTATCTGATGTCAAATACAAACCTCAAATACAACTTCTCAACTAGCGTGAGATAAACTTTTAGAAATTTCCTTGAAATGACCGTCAAATGACGTCTTTGAAGGGCCCTCATATTAGACCAAATTTGTACCTTCCTCATATTAGAGCAATTTTTTGCTTAAAACCAACATAGATAATTGTTTTAAAATCGATCCAAATTTCATCTCACCAAAGAGAAACCAAACATACCTCAAGGTCTTTCCACAAAGGCTAGAAATCTACTTCAGAAAAAGGCGATTCCACAAAGTCTAGAAGTTTGCTTCAGAAAAAGGCGAGAATATACCTTCAGTAAACTGCCTTCAATTAGTATAATACAGGAGTGAGAATGAGGGTTGTAACAGATGTCATAATAATTTAAACAAGTGGAGATGTCCACACAAGAATTGTCTCAAAAGCATGTGAAAATAGAAATTCAATACACTAATAGTGTGTCCTTCTAGTTGTCCAAAAAGAGTTGTCCACATCTTGCTATTATTGTACCGATGTCTAGAAATTGAACAAGAATACAACCAGGACAGCTTAGTTATCTCCATATTTTATAACTTTTGAATTTACTGCAATTATTCTTCAAATTAATTCCAAACAGAGAAGGAACATTCTTCACTGTAATTAGAATAAACAATTGACAACAATATCCCCAAGCAATGTCAATACTCTTCACTGAAATTGATATGAATAAAGAAATTTTAGTTCAACCCATACTACTAACATTATAGAGCGAACGATGCTTTAAGGTTTCCAGACACGGAAGATCTGCATGGTTGGGGAAACCTGATCTATAAACCCCTTGTCTACCATTGCAAAATTCAGTGAAGAGACAAAGCTAGCAATGTTGTTGTCTGCATATTACTTTTGCCTCATTCAGCACTAGGGATCTGCCTGTAGCTACTTCATGGCTCTGTTTCAACTGCAATTTCACCATGCAACACAAGATGGCCTATTCACATAATTGCAGTTCATGGGAAATTGAAAATAGTTTACGGAATACATTGGTTGATTTTAGTGGGGACAAATTGATGTTTCTTGGATAGAGTCAATTTAGTTGTTAAGGTGGATTGATCTACATTAAATATATCCGTTTTGTATCAGTCTAGCATCAAATTGTTGTCAAGTGTAATATGCTTCAGTGTTTATGAGTTTCTAGATTCAACCCGCTTCTAATTGTCCAACAGTATTTTTAACGTGTTTTTTGGCAGCAATAGGTTTTTTAATGATAGAGTTGAAAGTGGAAGCAGTATGGACGAGTCCAACTATCTTTGATGAACATTTTGACATTCAACCTGAGGATGGAAATTGTATAAAATCTTAGAAGTGGTTTGTGTCAATTCAATAGATCTGCCAAAGGTCTGTAGGTTTTCCACGTTCCACAAGGTAGGTTGTTATTGACTGATGTTTTGGGTGCTTTACATCAATCGTTGGGATTTAGTGTAATTTTAAAAGTGTCCATACATATATTTTGAAAGGGGAGAAATAAATAAGGTTCCCTTTTCATCAGATACGAGTCATTACTCGTTAATTAGAAAGTTTATGTTTCCATGTTGTGGATTCACTGCTTTCTTTTTGTGTGGCTGAAGTGAAGTCGAGGCCACTCTTACACATGGAGCAGAGTATGCTGCTTTTTACAGGCTACTAAATTCATTTCTTACAGCTAGAGCAAAATTTCAATAAGGTTTGGGTTCATGTTTTTGCTTGCTCGGCCTTTTTGAAAGCTTCTATTATTATGTCGTTGAAAATTGGATTTCAAGGATATTTTTAGTTCAATAGAGTCGAGGGTTCAAATCCTTATTCTCTGCAAGGTGCTGGTGTAAAATTCAAATGTGAATTATCCCATTGAAACAGTGTGGAATCTCCTTGATTTTTTAAGATGGGGCAAGACTCTAATGATCAGTATGTAGCTTTGAAGGGTTCACTTTATTCAAATATTGTTGTTCCTTCCAGGTATCCTTAAAACCAACATAGGTAAATTGCTTCAAAATCGATCCAAATTTCATCGCACCAAAGAGAAACCAAACATACCTCAAGGTCTTTCCACAAAGGCTAGAAATTTTCTTTACAAAAAGGCGAGAATATACCTTCAGTAAATTGCCTTCAAATACTCTAATACAGGAGCGAGAATAAGGGTTGTAACAGATCTCATAATAATTTCAACAAGTGGAGTTGTCCACACAAGAACTGTCTCAAAAGCATGGGAAAACATAAATTCAATACACAAAAATATAAATTCAATACACCAATAGTATGTGCTTCAAGTTGTCCACAAGGAGTTATCCACATCTTGCTATGATTGTATCGATGTCTAGAAATTGAACCAGAATACAAGCAGGACAACTTAGTTATCTCCATATTTTATAATGTATAATGTCTGAATTTGTCACAATTATTCTTCAAATTAATTCCAAACAGAGAAGGAACATTCTTCACTGTTAGCATAAACAATTGACAGCAATGTCAACACCCTTCACTGTTAGCATAAACCATTGACAGCAATGTCAAAACCCTTCACTGAAATTGATATGAATAAAGCACTTTCAGTTCAACCCATACTACTAACATTATAGAGTGATGCTTTAAGGTTTCCAGACACAGTAAATTTGCATGGTTGGGGAAACCTGAATTATAAAACCCCTTTTCTACAGTGAAGAGACAAAGCTAGCAATGCCCCCTCAGCATATTAGTTCTGTCTCATTCATCACTCGGGATTTTCCTGTAGCTACTTCATCACTCTGTTTCAACTGAAATTTCACCATGCAGCACAAGATGGCCTCTTCACATAATTACAGTTCATGGGTAACATAATTTCATTCCACCCACTATCCATTGATTCCCAAAACTAATACTTTCATTTACCTGCAATGTATTACTTACAAATCCACCATAATCCCCTTCTCTGACGATGCAACATAAATTTTTGAAAGTGAGAGTGAAAAAGATGAGAATTAAACATCCCATTTTGTTGTTTTGGACAGCGCTGCACACAAACCCACAAGAGAAGACAACAATTAAAAAAAAAAAAAATTGAAAATGGGACTGAGAAAATCCCATGGAACTACATAGGCATAGGCAATGCCTTACCAGCTCCTCCGAGGATGAGTTACTTGTTGGATCCCAAGGGCGCCATAGTAGGAGGAAACATGACACCTTCAACACCCATCCCACTGGCCACTAAACCCACTGCCATTGCTGCTTTGCATAAATCTGGCACATAAACAAATTAATCTAGTAGGAAACATGATGCCTTCAACATTCATCCCACTGGCCATTAAACCCACCGACATTGTTTCACTACATAAATCTGGCACAGAAACAAATTAATGCAGCATAAATATGGCACAAAAACAAATCAAACTCCAATTCTGGAAAATAAACTGAAATATTAAACCACAGTTTGCAACTACCAGATCACACATTTTCATTTTCAAATGAAATTATGGTGGTAGCAGGATTGAAATGTCGCGGTAGCAGGGTTGAGGAGAAAATGATGTCAATAGATGTTAATATGAGAAGCAACACTCCGACATTAGTGATGTAAACAGAAGGCTTACATGCTCTTCTATGTACGTAATAGAAGAGAAACAAATCAATAAATATTTAAACATGAACATCATGCGAATATACCCAAGAATAATAAAGGAAAACGAGCAAATGTAGTATCTGGAAAGGAAATTCAGTCCCTTGCTTCTTCGGTTGTTTCTATTTTAAGAGAGTCACTCTATCTGAACTCTAACAATGCAGCAATTTCAGAAGCAACAGATTCAGTACCAAAAAAGGAACCACTTTTAGACAGGAATTCTTTTTCAGATGTTGCAAAACCGAGGCATAATATGAGGCTTCCATCTTCTGCGGGTGAACAACCTATTAGCTTTGGATCTTTGTCAAAGCTTCCCTTCTACATGGAACTCAAATGGAATCAAAAAAGGAAGTATGGTCACTCAAGGTGTTGCTAGAAATGGGTTGCAAGATGTTGCACCTATTAGTAGTGTCTATATATTGGATCCTGGAGCTCATAATAAGAATAAGATGGCTCAGAATTCAGTGGATAATACTGATAATGAGCATAATACTTCTACACATTTGAGCAAAAGTGTTGCCAGCGACGGGCATAAGATTGTTAAACTCTTGGAAAATGGGGATATAATGAATCATGAGCATGGTAAAAGACATTCTCCTGCCAAGGAAATGCTAGATTGTAAAAATATCAATTAGGGTACTGCCAGTGTGCCTCAGGTTGATGAAGGTATTATGGATGTTCAGACTAATATTAGTCATGTGGCAGATTTTGGGAATAATGATAGTAATATTTCAACTACAAGAAATGTCTCCATAATAGCACAGGTGTTGAGTCAATATTTAGATATAGTCCGATTTATTTGTTTCTGATTTGAAAAGCTAGCTTTGTTTCAGCTTTCTTGGAATTATTAGTGTCCATTTTCTTCATAACGTCTAGATAGTGGCATATGACATAATTCTGCTATTTAACTCGGATCTTTGCAGGATCCTAGAAATGGAAATTGCTTACTATCTAAAGACCATGCAGATTTAGGAGTTTCATTAAAGACAATTGAACCTGGTAGCCTATCTAATCTGACAGAGCAATGTAGTTTGTTGCAAAAGCAGGATTCCAATAGTTTTTTTCACAGTAAAAAGGTGAGACTTTGGAATAAGTACTTAAGGCTTTTGAGAATCATACCATTTGCACGGGAGCATTTGTTTCTTAGAGCTCTTAATGTTTCAACAAGAAAAATTTCCTTCAAAATGAAAAAACAGTATCTTCTCAAATCCAAAATTTCATCTCAGAGAAAGTCTAAGAATCTACTGAACCATGATAAAAGATTGTTTACATCACAAGATACTTTTGTATCCAAAAAGAAAAAGAGGACTATTGTAGCTGCTTGGGAAACACCAGTTGTTGGAAATAAACCTGGAATTAATGTTGCTAAGAATATGTCAAATGGAAAGTATTGCCTTGATCCTTGCGAGGATGTTGAGAACTATGGATTGAAGGCGTTGCCTTTTCAAAATAACTTTGTGTTTGTGAAAGCGAAGGAAAGTAACTTTCAATCCCATTTGTATCTTAGGTTTGCTCAATGCAGTTCGAGACAGATTTGTACACAAGATGGTCTAGGTGAGGAGCGATGTAGTGGTAATGTGGCAGAGGGATCTGTCACCATGTGTTTGAAACATAATGGCAATTCTATTGGGCCATGTTGTGGAACAAATCAGAAATAATTTTCATTAGTAATGCACTTTATGAAGAATGGAGATGCTTCTACTTCTAAAGTAGGTGTACATGATAGGAGACTCCTGGATAGGCACTATCTAAATGGAACTTCTTCAAAATTTTGGGAAGTGTCTACACAAGATAGGGCAACAGTCGCTCAAACTCATTTTACATCTCTTGAGGTTGGATTATGTGATTCAACAGGTTATACAAGTTAACTTTTTTTTTTCTTACATTTAAATGTTCAAGCTTTTTTACTGTGAACCATGTATGTGTTTTCATATGGTATGGTCATTTGACTATTGCTTTGTATGGCTATCATGAATTTCACAATCAATACAAATGGAAGCTGATGGAGAAGAGATTTACATAGCCACTTATGAGAAAAAAGCCTCAGATGGTTATGTTTTAAATGGATGGTAAGATAGAACCTGGCATGTCTAATGTAACTGAGTTCTTTACAATGAATGATACTAGACCTATTCTCATTTTCTTGACTTTGCAGTTGACATCTTTTCTTGAACTCACCAATAGTGGTTTCCTTTTCTGATCTCTGTAGGGTTAAAGAACATGAATCTGGTAGAAGGAAAAAGGTGAATACATCCCCATCTGAGAATGACATGATGTATGGTGATAAAAGACATTTCAATAAATTCAAAAGTCGTTTTAAGGTAATTTCAAGTAGTAAAATTAAAAGCAAACAGTCAAGGGGAAGATATGGTGCACCAAGAAATGAGCCAGCTAAAACATGAGAATGGTCAAATGATATTTGTTGACACCACAAGTGTCCTATTGTAGCATAGTATATTTTCCTAGTCTAAGGCATATTGCCTTTATATCATATTCAAATTCAAGCCTTTCAAGACAAGCCTATTGCAACAGGCTTGTGTTTTAAATTCATGCAGCAAACAATTCATCATAACAATTAAATGAGTTTATAGTTGCTTGTAATTTGTAACATGGTTTATGTTGATTGCTCAAAATTGAGGAAATTTGTTAACTGAGGTTTGCATTTTTTAGTTGTTTTTGGTAGCAACCATTAACTTGCAGATATAAAATATATTCTAGAGTATTGTCTTTGAATATCAAGCAGGAAATTTGAGGTTCATTTTTCAAGCCTCATGCATTAGCAAAATTTGCTTTAGGATTTCTGAGTGGCTATTTTTATAGTTGGAATATATTTTATGCATGTGCCATGTCTTGTATGTTAAGGTGCGGACATGATTTTTTGTAGAAATTTTCTACTCAATGCACAAAGTGGATGTCAAATGTTATCTAAGTGTGGCACAGAAGTTTGAATGCATATCATCAAGGGGAAAACTTTCCTAATTGACAGAAGTTAATCGGTGAATGAGTTAACAATGAGATATTAAATAGGGCAATGTCAGGAATAGGTCTGTTATGCAACCAAGTGAAAACCCCAGGTGATGATTAAGTAGAGATTGTTTCACAATGCAAGGAATTTGGTTGGTATTTCATGTTCATTGGTGCTTGGATATGTGTGAGCACAAGAAACTGAATGTTGTGATTCGGGTTGATTGTGGAGGCATCCTTTCATTACAAGAAAAACATGGAAGAGGGTGGAAATGGTTGGTTGGTCGTTCTCAGTATGCTACATTTTACAGGCTACTGAATTCATTTCTTGCAGCCAGAGCAAAATTGCAGTAAGGTTTGGGTTCATGTTTTTACTTGCTCGTCCTTTTTCAAAGCTTCTATTATTGTGTAGTTGAAAATTAGATTTCAAGGATATTTTCAGTTCAATAGAGTCGGGGGTTCAAATCCTTATTTGCTGCAAGGTGCTGGTGTAGAATTCAAATGTGAATTCTCCCATTGAAACAGTGTGGAATCTCCTTGTTTTTTTAAGATGGGGCAAGACCCTAATGATCAGTATGTAGCTTTCAAGGGTTCACTTTATTCAAATATAGTTGTTCCTTCCAAGTATCCTTAAAACCAACATAGATAAATTGTTTCAAAATCGATCCAAATTTCATCTCACCAAAGAGAAACTAAACATACTTCAAGGCCTTTCCACAAAGGCTAGAAATTTGCTTCAGAAAAAGGCGAGAATATACCTTCAGTAAATTGCCTTCAAATAGTCTAATACAGGAGCGAGAATGAGGGTTGTAACAGAGCTCATAATAATTTAAAAAAGTGGAGATTTCCACACAAGAATTGTCTCAAAAGCACGCGAAAATAGAAATTCAATACACGAAAATATAAATTCAATACACCAATAGTCTGTGCCTCAATTTGTCCACAACTTGCTATTGTCATGTCCCCCAATTTCACACAAAAATAAAATAAAATTTCCAACTGTGTATATTATTATGACTTCACTTGTACTAATATTGTTTATTGGTGTTGTCATAGTGTGACATTTCTCTCTTTTACTGGACCCTCCTTTTGTTTTTCAATTTATGGCTTTATTTACCTTTATTTTTAAAGGCGTGGGTTGCCATTCAACACCAAGCACTTACCATGATAAATTTTGTCACTATTCCAATACCACTACGCATGATATGAGATGATGTGTATTCACTTTATTGCTTACTTAATCTTAGCTCATGGTTGAAATACATATCGTATGTGCATATAAACCTATTGGTTGTATTATGGTTTCATTTATTTTTCAGATGAGAACTTTTATATATCAACCAGATTCAATTGTCGTTCGTATTATTGTAACTACTACGTCTTATCCTGGTTTCGTTGATACCCATGAGGGTTCGAGTGTATAACTGAGCAACGCCATGGCACCAGTACTTGTCTGTTCTTATTTATCCTCTAGTTTAATGTTACGTCTTGTTAAATGGTCCTTCGTTCACTCCTCGGAAGATTTCATTGTACTTCTGGCGCCTTTCATTTATGAGGATTAAATTATGCGTTATTTTTCATGGACTTTCGTATGGTTGTTGATGGGAATGGGTACTATGGAATCGATTTGTAAATCTTATCGCTCATACTACAACGATCTTGTTCTTTTCGAGGTTCCTTTTCCTCTGGCCTTGTCCGGGTTTGGGAATCGCCCTCCACGTGGATGGTGGGGATCCGTGATGTGTTAGGGTTTGGCTCAATTATAAAGTTCAATTTGTCACTCTGCAACTTTCATTTGTCACCTTGTAAAATTTTTCTCAGGAAACGTCGAGGCCTCTCGACTCCTCTTCTGCATTTTGCTTTGCCATCCGGCGTGCTCTTACACGAAACTATGTCGGCCTCCCAATGTTGAGAGTTTAATCGTTCAGGTGACTTCGTGCTATACCCTTTTTATTTTAATTTAACGCTAAGTCCTCCTCGGAACTTGTATAGAGATACAGTATACTCTTCCCTTTTAATTTGTAGTTACGCTGATGTATTGGTCTTCGCGTTTCTTTCCACATTTGCTATTGATGAAATATTTAGTGGGTTAAAAATCTCTTATATTGTATCTTGGTGTGCTTCCTACTTTGGTTGAATACTTGTTTTTACAGGCGTCGTATTAACATCGAATCGAAATTTCTATGATGTTTTATGGGTTTTTTCTTCTTGAGTCAACGTATATTTGCCCTTCGTTTTTTCTGCCTGTGTTTGTAAGGCGACTACATACAGTTGCCTATTATTATTTGTATGGGGTTTTAACAATTTTGCATAGTGTCGCCGCTATAGCAATTGCTATAATTTTGTGTCCTAATCATTCTGGTGTCATTACCATTCCTAAGTCGACGTGTGCTAAGTACTCATCTCAGTTTTCCCTTGCTCTCTCAAGGTTATGAGATTTTTCCTACAACTTACCTCCAGTCTCGATTTTTATTTTGTTTCTTGTAACGCATCCAAGCATATAATTGACGTCTAGTAATATATGCAGATGGTTCGTTTTACATACGCATAGCTCTCCTGCGCAGTGTATATTTCCGCTTCTGAGGTAATACTTTGCAAAAGTATTGAATCCTAGTATGGTTTGATTTCTACATGGTATATATATATATATATATATATATATATATATATATATATATATATATATATATATATATATATATATATATCTAATTCTTCTCAGTTGCTTCGCAGAAGAATTTTAGGCGGGACTTGTTTCTTCCTACTGTCTTTGGGTAAGTCGAAACTTGTTTGATTCTCATAACTTCTTATAGGCATCTTTGTCAAATTGTATTCATCCATATTTACTTAATTCCCTCAATGTTTTTGCAGGTACGTTATTTACCCTGTGACTAAATTGTTGAGGACAACGTACGTAGCTTTGTTATAGAACCACTATAACGATTTGCTTCTCGTTTGACACAGGTCGGCGTCTATTTCCTATCGGAAATGATTTTTGCCTCAGTTCCTTACTTAGTTTAGTTCACAGATTTTCACAAGGATGGGCTATCCTTTTTACTCTCAGCTGACTTTTCTGAGATAATAATACAAAATACTAGTGGTTTAGACTCTGAGTTATAGGGATTTTTCCCCTAACAAAATTTTCTAACTCAGATTCATTTATAATTATTATCCAGCAATGTATAAATGCTCTAGACCTTTATTTGTGTATTTATTTAAAAAAAAAAATTCTGCACAGATACATATAATGATAAATTGACTATCAACTGAATATTGTTTGTGCTTATGCTGTGGGAAGTATACGACGATATTCATGGGTCTTATTTTGATGAATACCGTAGCTCACTAGTTCAATGGAGGTTTAGTTCAGATGAATTCCTGTTTCACAATACTTTACTTCGGATTATCTGTACTATTCATGTTTTCTTTCTTTAATTAAGTTAGTCAGCTTCTCTATATCTCTATATAAAATCGACCATGGCATCCTGACATGATAACAAGATAACTCACTCTAGAATTATTTTTCAGCCTTCACCAGGGCTTCTACATGTACATGATTGTCTAAAATGCAATTTCCACTGAACAGATATTGTAGCTTTCCTACTTCTTTTACTTAAATCCCACAGGGACATACTTGTTTTCTCTCTTATACAGTATTTACATCTATTCTGGTATAAGATGATTAATCAAATTTTATTAATGATTTCTTTGGCTATGTTCTTATTCACTTCATAGTTCTAGATTTTGACTAGTAGTCTTGTTTTCTGCAATTCCTCTAACACTAACTGCTAATTTGACAGTGCAACCTTTTAACTAGTTAGTCTTACCAAAAGCAGACATAGATTTATACTAAACTTTTTCTGTCCCAATTACAATTAATTTTTCATATGTAATTCTGGTTAATTAAAAAAATTTCTGCAACGGAGTAATAGAATTGACTACATGCCATGTAGTGCCCATAATTAACCAGAGACTCTTATGTTTTCTATGTACATTCAGGCACATATCTATGTAGAACTTATCACAGATTTCCATTTGTTTGTTGAAAGACCATTTATTACAGAAGCATATTAAAGTTACTTTAACTATGCTAGGGAAGCATTGTACACTTTCTCCAATTTAAACCATCCAACGGTTTAGAGACTCTGGTTGAAAGTATTCCCTAGTATTCTTTCCTACTACCATACAGAAGTTAGGAGAATTATTTCTGCTACTTAAATCTGTTAAAAGTAGGAAAATTCATCACACATCTATTTGACTCAACATAATTACCATAGTATTTTTCAATGCTATTCTATAATAACAAAACTAATTACTCATCAAAACAGTGTGCATACCCTTTCTTGCAATTGACCAACCTCCCAACCTTAGATTTCTTCTGTCCTCCAGAACTCACCCCCGAGCTGAGATCATTTCCTAGAACAGATCAACCTCTAATCTGTTCAGGAATGGTTTATTTAAACTTTTGCTCCCCAAAGCCTGTTTCTAATTCTACGTCCAGAATCTCAGCATGCTTTTCTTCCTGTTTTCCTAGGCTTCCCTTATTTAGGGATTTTTAAAGCTGCTTTCTGCTTTTCACAGCTTTTTACCTCTTCCCAACTACTCTCCACCTCATTGGGGAAACTAGATTTTCCTCAAAATCTAATTTGGAAATAAATTCTTTCAAGGATTTTTGAAAGATTTTTGGGGAAAGTATTTGCCTCTATCCATCCTCATGGATTTAGCAAGTGATCTCACAATTCTCATTTGGTCAATCTGCACAAGAGTATTTTATTTAATTTCTATAATGAAATATTTAATTACATTCACCAAATACTTATCCATTGGGGTCCACTCCCCTTTGGACTAAAGTTCAAATGTCTAACTTTGAAAAAGAACATAAACTAGGGGTGTTACAGCTATGATTGTATCGATGTCTAGAAATTGAACCATAATACAACCAAGATAGCTTAGTTATCTCCATATTTTATAATGTATAAGGTTTGAATTTGTCGCACTTATTCTTCAAATTAATTCCAAGAAAAGAAGGAACATTCTTAAATGTTAGCATAAACATAAACAATTGACAGCAATATCCCCAAGCAATGCCAAAAACCTTCACAGAATTGATATGAATAAATCACTTTCAGTTCAACCCATACTACTAACATTATAGAGCAATGCTTTAAGGTTTTCAAACATGAAAAATTTGCATGGTTGGGGAAACCTGATCTATAAATCAGTGAAGAGACAAAGCTAGCAATGCCCCCTCACTGTCTGCATAGTAGTTTTGTCTCATTCATCACTTGGGATCTGCCTATAGCTATTTCATCGCTCTCTTTCAACTGCAATTTCTCCATGTAGCACAAGATGGCCTCTTCACATAATTGCAGTTCATGGGCAACATAATTCTATTCCACCCACTATCCCTTGATTCCCAAAACTAATATTTTCATTTACCTGCAAAGTATTACTTACAAATCTACCATAATCCCCTTCTCTGACGATGCAACACAAATTTTGGAAAGTTAGTGAAAAATATGATAATTAAACCTACCATTTTGTTGTTTTGGACAGCACTCCACACAAACTCACAAGAGCAGACAACAATACAAACATATTTTGAAAATGGGACTGAGAAAATCCCATGGAACTGCATGGGCATAGGCATTACCTCACCAGCTCGTCCGAGGACGAGTTCCTTGTTGGATCCCAGGGGTGCCATAGTAGGAGGAAACATGACGCCTTCAACATCTATCCCACCAGTCACTAAAGCCACCACCATTGTTGCTCTGCATAAATCTAGCACAAAAACAAATTAATGCGGAATGAAACATGACACCTTCAACATCCATCCCACTGGCCGCTAAACCCACTGCCATTGCTACTCTGCATAAATCTGGGATAGAAACAAATTAATGCAGTAGGAAACATGACCCCTTCAACATCCATCCCACTGGCCACTAAACCCACCACCATTGTTGCTCTGCATAAATCTGGCACATAAACAAATTAACACAGCATAAATATGGCACAGAAACAAATCAAACTCCAATTCCGGAAAATAAACTAAATTACTAAACCACAATTCGTAACTTCCAGATCACACATTTTCATTTTCAGGTAAAATTATGGTGGTAGTAGGATTGAAGTGTCGCGTTAGCAGGGTTGAGGAGAAAATGATGTCAACAGATGTCAAGAGGAGAAGCAACAACTGGAAATGACACTCCGACATAAGTGCACACAACTGGAAACGACACTCTGACATAAGTGCACAAAATGTCAAGTGGAGAGCATAAAGGTAATTTAAAAATTTGTGGACGGATGTCAGATAGAAACGAGAAGTGTTGCCAAAACTAGAGGTGGCCTGATTCAAAAGAAAGGCCTATCGGACTAAATATGATTTATATTTTTTAATATTTTAAAATGTTAATAATTTTTTTAATACTTTGAAAATATTCATAAAAATTATAAAATAAATAGAATTCTAAAATAAATCTTTTTTTTTTTTTTATCAAGTTGTTTGAGTTTGATTTCAGGTTTGATTTGTGGTTTGAGAAACTATGATCTAGGGGCAATTAAGCCTTCAAAATTACATCACCACTTAGGCCACACTGGCCCTTAACATAAAGGGATTTTTGCCTACCTAGTTTTGAACCAATGACCTTAGCATCACACTGTAAACTAATAGTACACCCCATCACAGTTTATTCTACACCTCATTCGTATTTATATTTCAAAAGATACATAGTTTTTTTTTTAAATAAGATATGAAAAAAATCTAAATTATAAAACTTTTATAAATTTTGTATTTTAAAATATTAATAAATTTTTCAACATTTAAATATAAATTAAATAAAAATATTAAATTATATAAAAAAACAAAATATAATTTATAATTTTTTAATATTTGAAAATGTTAATATTTTTGGTAATATATATCTATAAAAAAAACCATAAAAATATTAAATTATATAAAAAAACTAAATATAATTTATAATTTTTTTATATTTCAAAATGTTAATATTTTTGGTAATATATATCTTTAAAAATAAACATAATCCAAGGAACTTGAGATAGAACGATCAAAGGAGGATGGCATTGAGGGAGTAGGGGACTTGACTGTTGGAATCCTAGCCACCTTTCCCTCTAGTTTGTGTTGCCTTTCTTTCCTCCCCATCTTCTGTTGCTAGGTATCACCCTTATCTTGTCTACTTGTGTGTTTCCCTTTTGGAAAATTTGTGTGGCTCATTTCGAGGCTTTGTGATGGGTCTGTTGTTGTTCGTTCCACTATCATCATTGCTTTGTTTGTTGGTGCTCTTGTTGACCATCATTGTGTGCTTAGTGATGGGTTTCATTATTGTTGAGCTTTCCCTTGCTGGTCTGTTGTTGTCCTCCTTTGTGGGGGATGTGTTGTGGATTGTTTGTGGTGCTTTCTCTTCATTCCATTAGTGGTGGTTTCCAATTGTCACTCTATTTTTGTGTGGCTCATTTTGGGGGTTTGTGATGGGTCTCTTGTTGTTCATTCCACTATCATCGTTGCTTTCTTTGTTGGTGCTCTTGTTGACTATCATTGTGTGCTTGGTGATGGGTTTCGTTGTTGTTGAGCTTTCCCTTGCTGGTCTGTTGTTGTCCTCCTTTGTGGGGGATATGTTGTGGATTGTTTGTGGTGCTTTCTCTTCGTTCCACTAATGGTGGTTTCCAATTTTCACTATATTTTTGCTGGTAGCTTGTGCTCCTTTGCCCTTGCACGTTATGGACTGGTTTTTGACACTTGGATGTCCATTTAGCCTTTGACCCATGATTGATTTGTAACTCTAGGGTTATGTAAGTGGGATTTTTGGTCGTAGATATTATGTTTGGGATGTTTTTTTGTCATTTCCAATTGTCACTCTATATTTACTGGTAGCATGTGCTCCTTTGCCCCTGCATGTTATGGATTGGTTGTTGACACTTGGATTTCCATTTAGGCTTTGACCCATGATTGATTTGTAACTCTAGGGTTATGTAAGTGGGATTTTTGGCCATAGATATTATGTTTGAGATGCATTTTGTCATTTTTGTTTTTAGGGTTTTCATCTTTGTAGTACGGCCTTTTGGAGCTAGTTTGGGCTTTGGGATTTTGTTTTACTAGTTTTTTGTGTGAACCCTTGGGTAGTTTATTTCCTCAATGCATTTTACATATACAAATTATAATTTTCTATTTTTTTATGAAAAAAATCACATATTTTTGAAAATTACATAGGATTATAAAATAAATAAATTTTTGTAAAAATTTAAATATATTAATATATTAATAATTTTATTTTATTTTATATATATATATATATATATATATATATATATATATATATATATATATATATATATATAAACTAGTAAAATTGAATTAATCCATTATTGAGCAAATTAATCAATTAAAAAAGGAACTCTTTAAAAGAGGAACTCCTTATACTGCACTAAAAATTCAATCAAACTACCTTTAATAGCATGACAATTATGGATTTGCATGTGGGGGAAAGTTCCTTAATTCAGAGAAACGAAGATGAGATATGTGGATTTACTATTAGTTTAATCATATGTGGCTTTACTATTAATTTAATCAATTTATAATATTTAATTTTTTTTAAGAGTAAATGTTTTTTTTTAATATTATTAAAAAATGTTTTTCCAAAATTTTATTGTACTATTAATGGAAGGTTTTGATTTGTATGATTAAATTTTATAGGAAAACTATTCTAAATTAAAAATTTTGAAAATATTTCATATTCTAGTAAATAATAACTTATCACTAATTATTGTCTATTAACAAAATATAAATAAATATATTTATCAATAATTATTATTCGTTATTATTTACTTAATTTTCTAACACTTTTTAATATACACGACTAAATATGTAAATATACAAACTTACTTGTGATTACGGTATCTAACCACAATAATATAAATGTCAAAACTGTGAAAATTTGAATTTTGAAAAGACCGTTTTAAATAAGTAAAGAAAAGCCAATAAAATTAACTCACCTTTATGAATGATTGTGATTACTGTATGTAACCACAATAATATAAATGTCAAAAATGTGAAAATTTGAATTTTGAAAAGCCCGTTATAAATAAGAAGCAAAGAAACGCCAATAAAATTTTCTCACCTTTATGAATGATTGGAAAATGTAGCAACTAAACCCACAGCAATGTTTTTTCATACAAACTATTTTCAGGAAAAAAGATTATTAAATTTAAATTAATTAAAATTATTTTAGTATTTAAAGATTAATATGATTCTTAAAAAGTATGATATTTTTATTTTATAATTTATTTATTTTTTTAATGGAATTCGTATTCGGAAAAATACGGAGAGCGTATATCCGCTATGAATTACTGCTGCTATTTTATTTTTTATATCCCCGTCTGTAAAAGGATGTCAGTGCTGGAAACGGCTCAACGGAACCACGGTTTCTTCGCTAGCAAGATTCGAGATCTGCTGCTAAGTATGCTGAAAATAACGAATTAGTTATAACTAAAACTAGTTGGGGTAAGGCGCACAGCTTCTGTGATAAAACTTATCACTCGCTTAATACTTTTACTTTGCAGGAGGAGGATGCATTGATCTGCCGGTGGCGATGGCAGCAATGTCAATTACATTACGCCTTTCGCGAGTGCATGCTGGGTTGCTCTGCGTGGTGCAGTTGAATGGTATTACAGTCACTCTCATTATAATGTTTTCCAAATTGATTATATAATTGGTTAATTGTTTATATTATTAGAGTTTTTCTAGTGTTACGTTATATAATGTTTTATTTAAGGTTTTAAGGTTTCAGGTAAACACTTGACACATTATCTAACACCAAACACCAAAGAATAAGTTGAAGAGTTTCCACCCGTAATGTTAAGCAGCATCTAAAATTCTCTATATATTTTCGTATTGCCTGTTATCACATATAAATGTTATAACGCAATTTTATCGCTATGCTTCGTAGATATCTCCATGTAAAGTATTATAAAATCTTCATAGTATTAAGATATTTTTCTTTATTTGTGACAGTTAGACGGCATCTAAAATCCTGCTATCACGAAAATTCTCTAAACATATATTTCCCTATTATCTAGTATATTATTATCTAATATAAAAGTTATAACGCAATTTTATTTCTCTGCGTCGTAGATATCTGCTTGTAAAATATAATCCTGCTATCAATAAAATTCTCAAAATATATATTTCCCTACTATCTAGTATATTATTATCTAATATAAAAGTTATAACACAATAAAAGTGTAGTTGAATGTGGTGTGTTTTTCATTTTTTCACTAGGGTATAGGAAATATATTAAATAAATTTGAAGACAAAAAAATTTCAAATGATAATTTTGCAATTACCTACAAAAGCCATAAAAATATCATAAATAAATTTTAAAACCAATAAACTATGATCATTCTTCAACATCGTTCAGATATTACTCGTGATTGTGAGCTTGAAATGAAATAATGAAAGAATCTGAACAAAAAAACTTATGAACAACTCACAAATAAACACATGTAAACATGTTAGTTGCCTCATATGAACATACCCTCAGAGGATGCTAGGTAGTCTAGATTTCATTTTGTTTTGAATCTGTCAAGCAAGTGTATCCACCAAGGTACTAATAAAGATTAAATTCAAAATCGTAAAGATTAAATTCAAAATCTTACTCTCTGCCCTCCATGTTGTTTTTAATGAGTTTTCTACCCCTTCTTGATTGGATTAAGGAGATTGAGACAGACATAGAAGTAGAGAGTGATAGTGAATATGAGGGGAGAGACATAGAAGTAGAGAGTGATAGTGAATATGAGGGGAGAGGCCAGTGCATAATTGTGTCAATAACGTGTAATCAAGCCATGCAACATATGTGTATTGAATTGAACATTTTTAAATGGATTCAATTTTATGGAGGTCTTTTCTTATGCGTTGATTATTATATCAAACATATCTCTACTATTTGTAGTACCAAATTACAACTTAATAGAAAGTGTGTACCGAATTACAACTTAATATAAAGTGTGAGCAGTTGCTCACGAATTCATATGACATTCCTGGAATGGTGGGTGCACAAAATGATATAACTAGAATTAGTTACAGGAATTCTTATTCTTGCAAAAGAGTTTTTGAATTCCCTTTTGTTGGGATGAAATTGAGATTAATTGATAAGTCGAAGGTTCAACTGCATGAGATCAAAGATAATTATGCAGTCATATAAAAATGACAATGTGTTTTTTAGTAGTTGCTTTGGCATAACTAAAGGTAAAGGCACTGAAGAAGAAGAGCGCCCAACTTGTCTAAAGGTCACATCATGGTGCATTTTGAGAAGAGTTATATGAAAGGAGTGGTTAACGCCTTGCTTCAGGTATGTTTTTTCATGTTGCCAGTGACACTGCTAACTCTCCATATTCTGTAGCAGTTTTCAGCTTATCTAAACAAGCAGTCATGAAGTGTTTTTGTATTGTTGATTTGATCATGTCTCTTAAGCCCGTTGAAAATCAAATATAGTTATGCATTGAGTAATACTTTTATGAAAGATCGAATAAGATCTAAGCTTGCACTTCGGCACAGGCAGGGAAAGAGAATCTGATAGAAATGTTGAGCGAGGTGTTGTAAAAAATATGGACCATACACTTGCATTGTTAGATAGGAAATTCGCTGGGAACATAAGAGAATGAGTCTATTATGGAATTGAAATTCAAGGGACATGGTCCCATTTTCCATTTGCATTGAGGTATGATTTTTTGGGCACCAATATAGAAATTACATTGTTCAGAATTGCATTGGGAGAGTTGAAGTTTTCAATTTTATGGGTGTACTCTTCGTTTAATTTGTTCAACGATTGAATTTGTTTCTCGATTTTGTTGGTGATTATAAGTCCAACAATAATGTGATCAAGGAATGTGAAGGTAAATCACAAGGGAAACCACCTAATCCTTCAACGGGATTCTGCATAATGGAAATATCCTTTTGAAAATGTTGGTGAATGTTTTGGAAATGGATAGCATGTGATTTATTCATGCAATTTTAAGTTCGGTGTAATGTCAATAGATTCGATCTCTTTGGGTATTCGACTTCCTTTATAAACCTAACTAAGATGTACATAATGAATCTTTGAGGCACATCAATCATTTCTAAACAATTGTTTTTTTCTATTTGAAAAATCTGGAACTTGATTATGTGTATTGAAAGCATGAAACA
Source organism: Pinus albicaulis (assembly GCA_034641835.2). Classification (NCBI taxonomy): domain Eukaryota; kingdom Viridiplantae; phylum Streptophyta; class Pinopsida; order Pinales; family Pinaceae; genus Pinus; species Pinus albicaulis. The sequence goes on from JAXQQM020067712.1 coordinate 382,559, forward strand.
TATAGTGAATATGCCTAGCTTGTAAATGGTGGTTGAAAGACCAAATGGAAACAAACACAGTTATGAATGCATCGAGCCTATAGGAGTGTACCCATACTATAATGATTCGGCCAACTCTGTGAAATTAATAACATAGAGTAAATGAAACACATGGGGAATATTTTAATATGCCCAGCCTTGAAGTTGAATGGTAATGCCTGAAGGAATGCATCATATGTCATAAACAAATTGTATGCAACATTACAGTTTGAAGATGAGTAATTTTAGAGACAAAGCATGTTAATCATAGACGTTTTAGATTGGGAAAAATGTAAAGCTGAAATATTTGGTTACAGTGTATTTGTTCTTTGGATGGAACCATATGTTTTCTGAGTTATAAATATGGATTTGAGGAAGCGATTGAATTTTGGCACCATTAAAATATTGCCATTGTTTTTCCATCATCACTTACTAGGGCTTGAACCTACAATATCACGAGCAATAAGTTTTAGCCAATTAGACAAGGAACCCCTGCAATTCACTCACTTTGGGAAGAGCAGAAATCGATGGATTAGATTGCCTTTGCCTTCCTTTATCGATTTGGTAAAGGAATAATAAATGAATTTTTTTTGCAAAACCCAGCAATAAACATTTTTGGTCCCAATAGCGATATTAACCTAATCCAAATCACACCCCCTGAAATTTCAGTTCTACTCAAAAGTATTAAACATGATCATCTAAACTCCAGGAAAAAACACATAATTCAACCCTAACAACTTTAACAACAAAACTTGACATCGTTACAGAAAAAGAAAGAAGGTTTTAGAAGCCACTGACTTGGTGCTCTTGAAATAAGATAGAACATAGAATCAAGGAATTATCGTTTCTCCCATGAATAACCCCTCCAGACTTCACCAGTGTTATTCCCATGAATAACCCCTCTACTCAGGTGGGATATATAGTAAAATCAAGCTTAGATTTCAATGCATAAAGTAGGTTGCACGACTCCTTTCATTATCTGTCCCTTCGAACGACTTGCTCACGCGAATTTGATTCATTGGTTTGGTTGGATGTGCAGGCTTTGACTCGTGATGATCGACTATCGGCTGAATTTCTGGCACTGCCCCTCTCGCTGACCCTCCTGGCTATAAGACTGGGAATGATTGACTATGAATTCTTCTTCATATGTTTGGAAGTATGTTTGTTATTTCTTAATGTGTGGGTGTTGAATTGGTAACTAGGTTATTCGAGAACCATAGTAGATAAGATAACAGTTGTGGTAACTTCAGGTAGTAGTGAACAGGGCGATGAGATATGAGGAAGGAACTTGATGATGAAAAATATGAATTAACTAAAAGAACTGTCGTTTATCCATGAATAACCCTGTCGTGATTGTCATCGTCTCATTTGCTCGAGAGCACTCTTGCACACAATTCAAAGGGCCAAGGAAGGAGATTTAGAGGACTCGGGCTTGGGAATTAGGGGATTTCTCTCCTATTGGGGTGGTAAATGAACTCTATGAACCTAGAAAAAAGAAAGAGTGCAGTAGGTGAGGTTACGATGATGAAAAGAGAGTTGGATCCAGTATGCAGATCTCTGCTAGGGGGCCTGACAAGTTGGTCTAGGTCAGCTCGATGGCGCAAAGACTGAAATTAAAGACATTGAAAGTGATGTTTCCATAACCTTATTCCTTGTGTATTTATATCAAAATTAAATGATAATGCATTATTGAGATTCGGGCTAGCTATCGCGAACGACAAATCTCAACAGTGTCACGAACAAAAATCTCACAATAAAATGCCTATCAGCATAAAAAGTGTTTTAACAAAACACCTTAAGGTTTATATTTTTTAGAACCTAGAATTTTTAGGAGCTTATATTCTTTAAGCCTTTTAATAGTAATCTCTTTAGATAGTTGTATCAGTAGATTTTTTTCTATTATATTTTGAGAGTTGTATTCATAGATTTTTTTTCTGTTATATTTTCACAATTGTATTTGTAGATTCTTTTCATGACGACACATGGGAACATTTAAATTGATTAAAAGGAAAATGGCACTCAATCATTGTCACAATGGGTGTATCCATAAAATTATTTAAATAAAAGAAAAATGATTTAATTTTCATAATAATACTTAAAATCATTTTAAAACTACCATTAAACCAAAATAAAAATCACACCTTATAAACCACCCCAAATTAGCTTGACAAAACTATTCACACATGTGAAGATAAATTTTACCACCTTTAAAGTAAATTCTGCTTTAACTAAATTTATAGTACCATAATGAAAAATCTCTACGGAAATATAATGACGTGTTTTTCCTCAAGCAACTTGGATTTGGCATCCACTAGACAATTCACAGAGCTGAGTTGACATTGCACGCCTAATAATGTTTTTGGTCTTAAGCGGCTAGGATTTGGTTATCCAAAGCACATGTCACCCACACTGTGTGTGCCAAACCATAGAGTTGATTATTGGGATTTAACTAATAGTTAAACACAAGTGTTTTACACTCTCTCTTCCTGTGAATTTCCACTGTAATGTTGGAATGGTTTTTTGTTTTGAGTAACACGCAATGTTAAACATAATGCAAACATGGTTTTGTATCCCAACAAATTTGGGTGGATGAGAAAAGCAATGGAACACCGTGAATGGAACACTCCATCAAAATTTTACAGGGAGATACGTGTTCCCCCAAGTTTAGTGAAATCAGTCGTTAAAGGGAGGAATGGAAAAACTATTTAGAAATTCGAAAATCCCCAGGGATCTATTTCCTCAGATTGTCTTCTGGAAAAGTTGAAATATGTGGTAAATTAGAGAAAGTTGTATATGGCATTGCTTATTCTATTGAACCTCTCATAAAATATGTTATTGATATATCCGAAGATTTATTTCCAGACTTTTACTTTTACTTTTTTTGTAAGTATGTTGGAGAACCCCTATTTTCTGTGAAGAAAATTAGCTTCGAAAATTTCTCAAGAGAAACCTCTTGGGACAAAAAAGTCTGAAAATCATTTTTTTGTTTCAAACTGGAGTGCAATTCTTGGAGGGTTCAACGTCTGTTACATATGAAATGAAACTGAAATGTAAAGTGAATAGCCTATGCACTCAAATTTTGAATACCGTCGCTCTTTCAGAAACTGTATTCTCTCCGAACTGGGACTTATCGGCTTATAAAACTAAGTTTCTTGCATGCCTTAAAATCTTGCGCTCAGACGAGGTCGAAGTGACAAGAAATGTAAAGTTGACAATTCGATTTGGAAAGCAACTTTTCCATGGGCCTTTTTGACGAGTAGGCGCCAGCCCACACCCCCGTTTGCAGTGAATATTAACAAAGGTTTGATTGAATGCCAACGTGTGCTTACATGTCAGCAATGATAGGGTTTGTTATTGTAAATGACAAGTGTCATTCCGTGGCATTATATTAAAACACATGGTACTGTGGATAAATAAACAATGAATATACTGTCTCGAATTTTGTTCTCCGTATACCTTGGTCGCTCCGCCAGTAACTCGCATTCACTCTATCAGTAAATGCTACAGCTCAGTTGGTTGCCGTTTCGGGTTTTCCGCCTATGGACTCGATAGTCGGTTTCATTTGTGATTTTACTGTTGGGTTGAGCCTCCGTTGGAGGTCTGGTTCGTCTGTGTCGAAGTCTCGACTTATCCCTGCATTCTTTCTGTGCTGAAGTCTCGATTTAACTCTGCATTCGTTGCGATGGTGGTCGGTCTCTTCGGTAGCAACTTTGCTCGCTATTTCTTCGTTTGGACAGGGCTTGAACTTGCCCACTGTAACTTTCTTGGTCCTCTGTCTCTGAATCCCTGTTTCAGGTTGTTCTTGGTTTTTAATTCCTCCGCATCATTTAAATTCCTTGATTAACCATGGCACTGGTTGACTACACAGGTATTCTTCTCCGGGAAGCTCCTTCTACAGGCTCTCCTCGACTCCGCCGATATCGACTGGTAAGCTCTCGTTCTCTGCTTCACTTACTATTCCATTTCATTCATGCCTTAACAACTCGGCTCCTTGTGAGCAGTTTGATTGGCCGTGGTACAATGGCGTTTGTTCTTCTGCGGACTTCTGGATTCTGTCGTCGTGTCCAGGTTTGCTCTCAAACCCTTTCCCAATTCTGATTCCAGGTAAATTCACGTTCTGGAATATATACAAGCTGAAATCGTTTATAACTGTTCTGTGCAGGTGTGCGGGGGTCCTCAACAGCCCAACGCCCCAGTTGGCTCCCTCGTCGCACTCTTTACGGGTAGCATCATTCCATACTTCTTTTACTGCCTCTGTTGTGTCTGGTTGAAGTTAAGCCACTTCGCTTTACTCTGTTGAACCTTAGGGTTTGTTTCTCCGTTTACCAGTTGTGTTTGCTATCCGGCCTGAGGATTTTTCCGTGGTAGTTCTGAATGAAACCGTGAGGGTTTCGACCCTTTGCCTCCGGAAGGGTTTCAACGTTTTCAAACCCTGGCTGTGATGTTTGTATGGCCGAGGTTTTTTTTTTTAAAACTCTTTGTAAATTATTTCAAACAATCTCTGATAGTTTCTGGACTGTAAACAAATGCCCTTTATCTATTCAGGCAGATTTTGCTTATTTATGGTTTCGACTTATACAGAGAAAGAAAGTAATGGCTTTCCGAAGTAAACTGCTTACCTGTGGTTTTTGTTTACACTCTTTCTGCATGTCCTGTTCGTGCTGCAGTCAACGTTTCCTTCCCATGAAACGCTGGACTCCTTGTGGAATGATTTCTCGAACACCTGTTTGCTAAAAGAAAACTCACAACACTTTGATACTCAGTTATTTTGTTACAGTTACTCAATAAATCGTTTTCCTGTTATCACTTGTCTGAATCAACGTAAAACAACAAATTTTTAGGTTCCACATAAAATGAAATTCTTTAATCTCAGAAGATTCTTTGATATTACAGATAGTCAGTTTCAAAACTAGAACTCTGGTCTATTACTTTCCTGTGTTGACAGTTTGCAAAACCCCCTTCAAGTTGCTATCCTGTCCTTTTTGTATTCCCGCCCCAACTAGTTCGTTATCAGTTGGTAACCGTTCATTGTTCGTTACACAGGGCGTTATTCACCTTCGACTATTTCTTTTTATTGTATTCATAACGAACTTAAATGACAATCTAATGACCTATCACAGTTTCTTGATGACAATAATTAAAAATAATAATAATTAACTGAAACAGCTCCTACTGACAGTTACCCTCCTAATCAAAAACAAATCAACCTAAACAGGTACAAAGACCTGTAAAATAACATATTACTGAAAACATGAAAACCTGCTGACTGCTTGCCTCCCTAGTCGGATGCTCCTGCATCAGGCTCCCGGGGTAGCAAAAAGTCATGGCTCCGCTCCATGAGGTCATCCACTGAATAGCCAATTTTCTGAATCTGTGCTGCGTCAAGCCAGGAACTGTCCTCTATAGGATGGTTCTTCCACTTGACCAGGTACTGTAAATAGTCTTTCCTGCGCGTTCTTTTGGCTACTTGTGTATCGAGGATACCCTCGATCTCCAGGGGTTGCGCTGCAGGCATCTGTTTTAACCAAACGTCCTCGTCATCTGGGGTATGCCGTTCTGACCTTGTTGCCTCTTCATCTCCGGAACTAGCAGTGTAAGGGAACAGGTCTGCTACATTAAAAATGGGCGAAATGCCTATTCCGGGTGGCAGCTGTATCTCATAGGCATTGGCTGAAAACTTGCGGAGAATTCTGCAGGGGCCAATTTTTTTAAACTTCAACTTGTTATACTGCCCTCTTGGAAACCGTTCCTTGCGCAGGTGGGCAAGGACTTCGTCTCCAATATTGAACTGAACCTCCCGCCTTTTCAAATCTGCCTGCTGTTTGTACCTTTGTCCGCTGTCTATCAACTTCAATTTCACCTGTTCATGCAGATCACTCATTGCTTGAGAGAAATCTTCTCCATCTGCGCTTCTCTTCTCAAGTTTGCCCAAATCCCGCAGTTCATGCACTCCGCGAGGATGCATGCCGTACAGAACCTGAAAAGGACTGTACCCCGTACTGCAATTTGGAGAATCATTATACGCAAATTCCGCTTGGGCAAGTATGCGATCCCACATCCGCGAATTTTCTCCGATTAAGCTTCGTAGCAGGTTTCCCAAACTCCTATTTACCACCTCTGTTTGCCCATCGGTCTGTGGGTGATAAGCGGAGCTGAAATTCAGTTGAGTGCTCAGCTTCTTCCACAAGGTACGCCAGAAGTGTCCTGTGAAACGTACGTCCCGGTCCGAAACAATGGATCTTGGCAAGCCATGCAGTCGAACAATTTCTGTGAAGAACAAGTGGGCTACGTGAGTAGCATCACTGGTTTTCTGACAGGGTATAAAATGTGACATCTTCAAGAATCTATCCACCGCTACCATCACGGAATCAAATCCTCGCTATGTTCTAGGTAAACCCAGGACAAAATCCAAACTGACTGAGTCCCATGGCCTACTTGGTATGGGCAATGGTGTATAGAGTCCTGCATTCTGGCTGTGGCCTTTTGCCAATTGACACATTTTGCACCTGCTCACATATCTCTGCACATCTCGTCGCAACTTTGGCCAAAAATAGAAATGTTGTACCTGAGATAATGTCTTGTCTATACCGAAATGTCCGGCTAGACCTCCGCTATGTTTTTCTCGTATGATGTTTTCCCGCATTGAACATTCGGGAATACACAACTGTCCTCCCTTAAACAGCAACCCCTCTTGTAGATTGTAGTCCAACCATGGACTGTGATTCCGCAGTAAAGGGTTCTGACATGCTTCATGCGCTTCTTTAAAATCTGGATCTGTGTGATATAGATCCCTCAAATGGTCAAAACCCAGTACCTGCACTGTACTTTCTTGCAAAAGCAGAGCTCTTCTGCTTAATGCGTCTGCCACCTTGTTGGATTGCCCGCTAATGTGCTTCAACACAAAAGTAAAGCTTTGCAGATATTCCACCCATTCTGCATGCTTGTGATTTAACTTGTGTTGCTGCATAACGTACTGTAAGGTAGAATTGTCAGAAAATAATACAAACTCATTACCTAACAAATAGTGCCTCCAGTGCTTCAAGGCTTGAACGACCGCATAAAATTCTTTGTCATATGACGAATACTTCTGTCTGCTTTCGTTCAACTTCTCACTGAAATAAGCAACCGGTCTGTCTTCCTGGCTAAGTACTGCCCCAATGGCTGTACTGCTGGCATCACAACGAACTTGAAAAAGTTTCTTGAAATCCGGTAATCTCAAGATTGGCCTTTCAGTGATCTTTTTCTTCAGTGTCTGAAAACTGTTTTCTGCTGCTTCAGTCCAACAAAAGGGCTGATTTGCCTTTTTAATTGTATCCAACATGGGCGCACAGATTCCACTGAAATTCTTGATAAACTTCCTGTAAAAACTTGCTAAACCATGGAAGCTTCGAACTTCAAATAGGTTCTTTGGAGATGGCCAGTTTACGATTGCTGCAATTTTTTCCGGATCCATCTTCAGCTCATTCTCTGCAATCACAAAACCCAGATAAATCAGTTCTTTCTGGAAAAAGGTACACTTCTTCAAATTTATCAGCAACTTGTTCTGCTGCAGACTTCGTAATACACTTCGAACATGTCGAAAGTGCTCCTCCTTTGTTCTACTGAAAATTAGTATATCATCCAGATACACTATCACAAATTTTCTGATAAACTCCTTTAATACTTCATTCATCAGTCGCATAAAAGTACTGGGAGCATTGCTCAATCCGAATGGCATCACCAGCCATTCATACAGCCCTTCATTTGTCTTGAACGTTGTTTTCCACTCATCCCCTTCTCTAATTCAAATCTGGTGGTAGCCACTTTTCAAGTCGATTTTCGAAAAATAGGTTGCCCCACTCAAACAGTCCATCATGTCATCCATTATGGGTAGTGGAAATCTGTACCGAATTGTAATCTTGTTGATAGCTCGCGAATCTGTACACATTCGCCATTCGCCACCCTTCTTGGGAGCTAATACTGTTGGAACTGCACAGGGACTCATACTTTCTCTGATCAGTCCTTTATCAAGCAGTTCTTGTACCTGTTTCCGAATTTCTTCATGATCTTTTGGACTCATACGATAAGCTGCCTTGTTTGGCAAGCTAGCTCCCGGTATAAAATCAATGCAGTGGCTAATACTTCTCTTTGGGGGTAGCTCATCTGGAAGATCATCCACTATGATGTCTCCAAACTCTTGTAACATGTCTTGAATTTCCTCAGGTAAATCTGAAATCGTGGTGTGCAGTACCACTGTCCTTGGCCTTCTCACGACAGCGAAATTCACCTCACTGTCTTCAATCTGTTTCAAAAATTCTTTTCCCCCCAACAGCAGTGCCTTCACTCCACTTGCTTTTGTTGTTCCCTCCTCTTTGATGGGTACAAGTGTGTGCTTGACCCCATCTTTAACAAACTTGTAACAGTTCGTTCTTCCATCGTGCAACACTTTTCTGTCAAACTGCCAGGGCCTCCCTAACAGTATGTGACAGACATCCATCGGCATAACATCGCAGACAATCTTGTCTTTATATCTGCCGATCTGAAACTCCACTTCGCACTGTTCATCAACTAACAATTGATGTCCCTTTTGCAACCACGACACCTTGTATGGAGTGGGATGTTTCAGCTTTTTCAATCCCAGCTTCTCCACCATTTCCGTGGCCACCAAGTTGTCAGTGCTCCCACTGTCAATGATCAGCTTGCAGCATTTTCCCTGTGATTTGCAAACTGTCCTGAACAAAGTCTTCCTTTGATCCGGGTCCATAACCTCCTTGGTTGGTTTTAACAGCACCTTATTCAACACCGGGGCTTCCCCTGTCTCTGGTGCATCTTCCACTTCCTGTGGAGGTGCTTCCGCTTCCTCCGGCTGAGCGACATAGGCTCCTCTTCCACCTGCTGGTTCGCCTTCAGGACATTCATACGATTTGTGCCCCCACTTTTGGCACCTGTAGCACTGGACAGTTCCTCTGCCCCGACCAGTTCCTCTTCCCCGCTGGGCTGGTCGTCCTCCTCTAGTGCTGTTGTCCTTCTCTGTTGTCCCTGCAGTTTTGGAACTGCTACCTTCCTCATTGGAACCTGTTCCTCTGCCTTTACCAAAGGCCTTCCCCTTCCCTCTGCCAGATCCACCTCCTCTTCTGGCATTCTGCTTCCTATTTATTTTCTCTTCAGCCTTTAGTGCAAACTGATATGCTTCTTCCAAGGTTCTGGGCGAAAGGATACCAATTTCATCTAATATCTCCCCCCTCAGCCCATTTACGAACCTTGCTGTCTTTTCTGGGGTGTCTTCCACATAACCTGCCCTCAAGTTCAGTTTATAAAATTCTTCAGTATACTCCTTAATTGTCATCCCCCTTTGTCTCAAATTTTGTACCTGTCGATACAGCATTATTTGATAATCTTTGGGCAAAAATTTCTCCTTCAGTTTCGCCTACATTCTGGCCCATTTCCTTATAGGCTGTTTTCGTTGCCTTTTCCTTTCCACCTGTACGCTGTCCCACCACAAGGACGCATGTCCTTTCAGCTTGGTGGCAGCAAACTTCACCTGTTTGTCCTCGCTGGTTTCCTCAAATTCGAAGTACTTATTTACTTCACTCAACCAGTCCAACAACACATCTGCCGACAAACTGCCGTCATAAGTGGAAAGCTCATGCTTCGGCTTATGACTGGACAACAGAACTGACTTTAACAATCTCAGTTCAGGTGTCACTCCTTCAAATTCATCTTCCGGTTCTGCAATATCCTCATCACTGTCATCTGCTGGGTTTCTTCTGCCCCCAGCTTCTACTGCTGCCAATCTTTGATTCAGAATCCGAATTTCATCTCGCAGTCCCTCTTCTGCCACTCTTCGGATTGCTCTACCTCTCCCCCTTCCTCTTCGACCAACTTCCATCTTCTCGCAACTTCAAACTTCTCCTCCTTCAAACTTAGCTCTGATACCACTTGACGAGTAGGCGCCAGCCCACACCCCCGTTTGCAGTGAATATTAACAAAGGTTTGATTGAATGCCAACGTGTGCTTACATGTCAGCAATGATAGGGTTTGTTATTGTAAATGACAAGTGTCATTCCGTGGAATTATATTAAAACACATGGTACTATGGATAAATAAACAATGAATATACTGTCTCAAATTTTGTTCTCCGTATACCTTGGTCGCTCCGCCAGTAACTCGCATTCACTCTATCAGTAAATGCTACAGCTCAGTTGGTTGTCGTTTCGGGTTTTCCGCCTATGGACTCGATAGTCGGTTTCATTTGTGATTTTACTGTTGGGTTGAGCCTCCGTTGGAGGTCTGGTTCGTCTGTGTCGAAGTCTCGACTTATCCCTGCATTCTTTCTGTGCTGAAGTCTCGATTTAACTCTGCATTCGTTGCGATGGTGGTCGGTCTCTTCGGTAGCAACTTTGCTCGCTATTTCTTCGTTTGGACAGGGCTTGAACTTGCCCACTGTAACTTTCTTGGTCCTCTGTCTCTGAATCCCTGCTTCAGGTTGTTCTTGGTTTTTAATTCCTCCGCATCATTTAAATTCCTTGATTAACCATGGCACTGGTTGACTACACAGGTATTCTTCTCCGGGAAGCTCCGTCTACAGGCTCTCCTCGACTCCGCCGATATCAACTGGTAAGCTCTCGTTCTCTGCTTCACTTACTATTCCATTTCATTCACGCCTTAACAACTCGGCTCCTTGTGAGCAGTTTGATTGGCCGTGGTACAATGGCGTTTGTTCTTCTGCGGACTTCTGGATTCTGTCGCCGTGTCCAGGTTTGCTCTCAAACCCTTTCCCAATTCTGATTCTAGGTAAATTCACGTTCTGGAATATATACAAGCTGAAATCGTTTATAACTGTTCTGTGCAGGTGTGCGGGGGTCCTCAACAGCCCAACGCCCCAGTTGGCTCCCTCGTCGCACTCTTTACGGGTAGCATCATTCCATACTTCTTTTACTGTCTCTGTTGTGTCTGGTTGAAGTTAAGCCGCTTCGCTTTACTCTGTTGAACCTTAGGGTTTGTTTCTTCGTTTACCAGTTGTGTTTGCTATCCGGCCTGAGGAGTTTTCCGTGGTAGTTCTGAATGAAACCGTGAGGGTTTCGACCCTTTGCCTCCGGAAGGGTTTCAACGTTTTCAAACGCTGGCTGTGATGTTTGTATGGCCGAGGGTTTTTTTTTAAAAACTCTTTGTAAATTATTTCAAACAATATCTGAAAGTTTCTGGACTGTAAACAAATGCCCTTTATCTATTCAGGCAGATTTTTCTTATTTATGGTTTCGACTTATACAGAGAAAGAAAGTAATGGCTTTCCGAAGTAAACTGCTTACCTGTGGTTTTTGTTTACACTATTTCTGCATGTCCTGTTCGTGCTTCAGTCAACGTTTCCTTCCCATGAAACGCTGGACTCCTTGTGGAATGATTTCTCGAACACCTGTTTGTTAAAAGAAAACTCACAGCACTTTGATACTCAGTTATTTTGTTACAGTTACTCAATAAATCGTTTTCCTGTTATTACTTGTCTGAATCAACGTAAAACAACAAATTTTTAGGTTCCACATAAAATGAAATTCTTTAATCTCAGAAGATTCTTCGATATTACAGATAGTCAGTTTCAAAACTAGAACTCTGGTCTATTACTTTCCTGTGTTGACAGTTTGCAGAACCCCCTTCAAGTTGCTATCCTGTCCTTTTTGTATTCCCGCCCCAACTAGTTCGTTATCAGTTGGTAACCGTTCATTGTTCGTTACACAGGGCGTTATTCACCTTCGACTATTTCTTTTTATTGTATGCATAACGAACTTAAATGACAATCTAATGACCTATCACAGTTTCTTGATGACAATAATTAAAAATAATAATAATTAACTGAAACAGCTCCTACTGACAGTTACCCTCCTAATCAAAAACAAATCAACCTAAACAGGTACAAAGACCTGTAAAATAACATATTACTGAAAACATGAAAACCTGCTGACTGCTTGCCTCCCTAGTCGGATGCTCCTGCATCACTTTTCTAGGCGACTTACAGAATAAAGATTTTCTTCCCTTGGGAGACCTGCAAGACATGTGTCGGCAAAAGGAGGTGAAACATTTCTTCACCAGTAGATGAGATGGACTCCATATCGGAGACTTCAAGTTTCCTAGATGAGATCGACGGACTCTGTGCGACAGTTCCAAGATTTATATACTATAACAAGAACATTCAATAGCAAGAAATAACACCGGTTATGGGTGTCTCTTGTTAATGCTCCTTCTTCCATTTTAAGAATCGGAAAACACCGCTTCTGCTTTCTCAGGGACGTTGGAAATCAGGGAAGTAAGTTTAGTATATTCATCGAGCTACTTTAAAAAACTGTTTTTCAACTCCTTGAACTTAGATCTGAATTTTTCCACCTCATCATTGAGGAAATTCTTCATATCTCCAAGCTCTTGTCGATGAGTCTTGATTTGAGTATCAAGCTTACCATGCCAATCTTGCAAGACATTTTTGAGGCTCTGAATCCGATCGAGCACATCTTCCCTGGAAGCATCGAGATCAGTTAAAATGGAGATATCTGATCCTCCAGCCATTGACGGTGATTTCTGAGTTCCCTCTTCTATAGAGTTGGGAGCAGGGGAGGGGATTCATTCTATAGCTGCCATCATATGATAGAAAAAGATTGAAAAGCCTAATTGGGAGGAACATATTGGGTGAGTGACGAGAGATGAAATGGCTGCTTTGAATTCAATCCAATCCAATGCAGGGGTGGGGTGAATCAAATAAATAAGGGCACCTCCAACGATCACATAATCGCTCTCTTCAACTCGTGCGAAATTCCCTATATGAGATGGACTTTGTGTGAAGGACAAGACCAAACAAGAAAATGTGCGAAGGTCGTGAAACGAGAAAAACTAGAAAATAAGTCAGCTTTTGTATTGGTTCGGGTGACACTGTTGAGATTTGGGTGTTGACACTGTTGAAGATGACGAATCTCAACGGTGTCACCAACGAACTCCACAATACAATGGCTATCGGCATAAAAATCTTCATAGTATAAAGATACTTTTCTTTCTTTAGAGAATTTTAAATAATAAGAAGTTATGATTTAAAACAAAATATATATATATTAACCATTTTTTATTATTTTCTCTATAATTGTCTAAAACATAAATCACCCTTAATCCTTTTTCATTTTTATAATAATTTTATAATTTTAAGATGAGTGGAGTGAGCAATCATATTTAGGAAAATATACCATTTCATGTATTATTTTTATCCGTGTATAAAACATCTACCTCCTATAGTCCTTTTACACTTTTGTAATAATTTTTATAAATGCAAGTAGATATTAAAGAAAAGAGGGGTCACCAATCATGTTTCTTATTATTCCATCATTAAGCAAGAGGTTATATATATGAGTCAGAGGAATCGGTAACATCAGACAACTTTCACATGCGAGCTACGGGGTCAAACCCTCGGCTACCACTATAACCTCTCACGGAACTGCTCAACCTGTAAGAACGGTCTCCAGATTAGACGAGGCTCGAACCTATGACTTGCTTAACAGCACGAATGCCTTAATAGTGCGTCTGTTGGCCACTAGACCATGCCTCGTCCGTTGGCCACTAGACCATGCCTTGGTGGGCATATATATATATATATATATATATATATATATGATTTTTCTTTTTTAATTTAATAAAATTTATTTTGTAAATAAAATTATAAATATTAATATTATATAAGTTGATTATATTAAAGTAATACATTTTTTAAATTATTTGATAATTACAAATTATAATTATTAAAATATTTTCTCATGTTTCGTATTATTATTCCTGCAGCCAATAGGTATTACGCATAATACCTAAGGTTCTCTTATGATTAGACATTAATTTGTCTATGAATGGAATAATTTATAGTTTTTTCATAGTTAAACTTTGGTATTTTTTATTGTTTAAAGTTATTTTTTTTTGTTTCTTATTAGTTCATACTTTTCACTTCTTATTGCAAACCGATTGAGATTTTAGATAATAAAAAATGTTCAAGTGTCGGAGGTACAAAGATCAACCCTACTGAGGTCTCACCTTGTAAATGTACCCATGTGATATTAAGGCGCTAGAGATACAAAGATTAAACGCATTGGTAATTTGTAAAGATAAGTTTTAAATGCATACAGTGATCTCTCGATTTGAATTAAATTCATACATAGGCACACTACGACAATTGGAGGAATATAAGGACAATCACCATTGTTTGCAATAAATTCCGCAGCAAAACACTAATCATCCGGTATGACAATCTTATCAGAGGCCATCTTATTTTGCGAAAGACACAACCTCTTAATCCCCGCGGATTCATCCTTATCCTCGATTCTCCAACTCTTTCCCGCATGTTCATTAGTCGTCATAGCGTCATATGCAATAGTAATCTCATCTTAAACTGCAAATTCAGGTAATAATACTTTACCGTTTTTTCACTGTCAATGGAAAATTATCTTGAAGTTTAAAATTTTGGCAAATTCCACTGATTTCTAATATGTGAACTATAAAATTTTATTGATAAGTTTGTAAAATTATACAAATTTATAATGATTTTATATATAGTCTCTATATATTGTTGGCTATTTTTAAGGTAAAATAATTTTATATTGTAAAATTTGAGTGAATATTTTACAAAAAAAAATGGAAATTGGCGATTTTTTTTTTGAAAAAATTATAAAAAATTAACCCACCTGCAAAAATTAGCCTCTAAAATTTTCAATCTTTCTCAATACCTGTCAATTCCAGAAACTCAATATCTATGTCACTCTCATCTATGTCACTCTCATTAGTGATTGGCAACTCATGCCCTATGTTACTTTTGATTGGGCATGCCTATGATGAATCCTTCGAAGGCATTTGGCGCTCGACGCTAAGCCCGGGTATCTCTTCCTTTGCATTTTCTTCAATGGCAGCATTAAATTCTAGTGACTCCCCCACTCGCTTTTCGGTTTCATCAAGCTGGTTGGACTCCTGTTCCAGTAATTCACTGAACAATATCTTGGCTACTGGTTTCTTCTTAGATTTCAATAGTTTCTTATTATTTGGCGCGAGCTTAAACTTGCATGATCTTGCTATGCATCTCATTGTAAATCACATCATTTTGAATATCTGATGCTTCAAGGGAATGTTGGTTATACAATTGATCGGAACGCTGAATCAAGTGAGACCATTGATCACTTTTTATGTGATTATATACATAGTACAATAGGCCTGGCTCTTTAATCCTACCATTAATCGTGTTGGTATTGTCTTTCTTGCAGGGTAGCTCATATCCACAGTTCTATTGAGGGTAGACTGGATCATGATTGATGCATCTCCCACTGACTGTCAACTTTCCCAGTGTTTTAATCAAACAGGCAAACATGTTGTGTTGCGGGACAATGATGCTTCGCGGTAGAAATTCCATTGCAGTTGCAGCAACAGCTGCGGTGGTTGCGCAATTCGTAACAATAATATGTTGGGATGTAGTGGCAGTGGCGGGAATGGAAATTGGAGTGTTTTCCAAAGAGGTACTCCTGACGAAATCTGGGTATCTGGATATAGAAGGAAAGAGCGGCGCTCGGATGTTCTATGCATACTACGAGGCTATCTCCCCTGAAAAACAACTATCTGATACTCTGATTATTCTGTGGCTGATTGGAAATTTCTACGAATTAGGCCCCTGGAGAGTCAGCGACAGCCCAGATCTCTGTTTGCATCAGAATCCTGCACCTTGGAATCGTGTGTTTGGGCTACTATTTTTGGACAATCCTCTTGGAAGCGGCTTCAGCATTGCCCCCTCCGAGGAACACATTCCTACTAACCAAGACGAGGTTGCCAAGGACTTGTATGTTGCCCTACAAGTGTTCTTCGACCTGAATCCCCTGTTTCGCAAATGCCCATTTTATGTAACGGGCGAGAGCTATGCGGGAAAGTATGTTCCTTCCCTGAGCTTGTACATGCTCAACCAGCTGGACAATAATGGGGTATTGCCATTGCGACTGGATGGACTGGCCATCGGCAATGGATTGGCTGGGCATGCCTCTGATGAATCCTTCGGAGGCATTTGGCACTCGACGCTAAGCCCACGTATCTCTTCCTTTGCATTTTCTTCAATGGCAGCATTAAATTCTAGTGACTCCCCTGCTAGCTTTTCGGTTTCATCAAGCTGGTTGGACTCTTGTTCCAGTAATTCACTGAACAATATCTTGGCCACTGGTTTCTTCTTAGATTTCAATAGTTTCTTATTCTTTGGCACGAGATTAAACTTGCATGATCTTGCTAAGCATCTCATTGTAAATCGCATCATTTTGAATATCTGATGCTTCAAGTGAATGCTAGTTATACAATTGATCGAAACGCTGAATCGCTATTAAAATCCTGTAAATTAAATCTTATAAGCATATATTAGACAATTATGGTGTAAAAGAAAATGCCTCATATACGCCGCTGATAAAGTTCAAAACACGACGGAGAACGAATCAGTAATAGCCTCCAGACCCTTGAAATATAAGCAAGCATTAGCTGTAAGAACCCAATCTCTGAAAATAATGGCTTCCTAAACGAGTTCAAAATACCCAGGCTGCTATTTCTAGAGTATCAACTAAATGGAATCCCTGAAAATATATTAACCAGGCCTTTGGAATTTCTGTGTCGCTGCCATGCCCTTCAAAAAAACATGAAATATGGGCAAGGGATATATGTGTGGTAAGATTTAAGCATGGGTGTGAGCAGGGTTTACTGCACTTGGTATCAACAAGCTGAGCTATATTAGGTGATTTAATGAGGCAATTTTTTTGGTTTTTTTCCAAACTAGTAATGTCCTAATTTGTTTGGTTATGCCTTAGATTGTTATATGGAGCTGCTGTTATTATACTTGCTGCCGCAGGTATATTGCATTATTTGCATTAGCTTTCTTCATGATTTAACAAAACCTATCCATTATAAATATAGTTAAATAGCATTATATTATTTTAGTGCCATGTAAATTTTATTTTATATATATAATCAAATATTATTAATTAATATTTAACTTTAATTATATATAAAATCAAATATTATTAATAATTAAAATTTAACATTTTATCAAATACTACAATTTTTTTTTTTTTGTAAGTTAGTATCAGTGTATTAGATCATGAAACAAAGATTACAAAAGAGTACAAAAGGCCTGAAAGCAATTGGCCATGGAGCGCCACAGGCCTACTCCTTATCGAGTTGACTCTTAGACTGAGAACTCTTGGGCGATAGATAGCCAGGCTTCGTAAGAGCGTGAAACCAAAAACAAAATTACAGGTCCAACGCGCAGGGCTGCCTGTGAGATGAGAGAAACTAACCAAAAAAGTACTGAAGGCCAGAGGGTCCCCATTACATGTCGATTACGATTGGTAGCAAATATAGACAAAGATATAGACCTATTCATAGATACAGTCCGAACATAAAACCAAAGAGAAAGCATAAACATCATTGAGCAGGAGTTGAAGCTCCAGGGTGACCAACCGCGCTTGGATTTGCTGCCTCGTCACCTTTCGATTGAGTTCTGGGCTTGAAACGTCGAATGATAGTGGTCTGCGAGTCATCCGTTGGGACTTCAATGGAGACGTTGAGGACATGGCGGAGATAGATATCAAACCGCCGAACGAAACTGTCCAGAGCTTTGTTGTGCTTACGAAGTTCCTCTGTGAGTGGGTTAAAGGCCACTTCCATCTTATCCAACTGCGTGGTATTCCTGGCAGACACCATGGAGGTTGTTGCAAAGGTCTCTTTGACCGCGGAGCCCTGCATGGCAATTTCCTTCGCCAGCATAGTCTTCATCTGCCATGCCACCACTTAGGTTTGCAGGAATTGCGTGTGGCGAGTGGAAGGTGTCCCGGGGTCGACTAACCAGTTGACCTCTTCACTGATAGCATTGTCGTCAGTCCGAACCTGAGAAATTTCCACCTCTTCTTCCAGCAATTCAATCGTTTGCTTCCCCCGTTTTGAGACAAAGGCCTCGTAACTGTCCTTGGCCCGCTTGAGGGCTTGCGAAGCTTTAATGCTGCGGAGGTTGAGATCAGCCATAGAATCCAGGGAAAAGAGATCCGAGAGATTATTGAGAGGAGAAGAGTTAAACCTAGGCCTTGAGCGAGGATACCGCACAGCTAAGAGAGAAATGATAATGAGGTAGCAAAGATTCGCATAAATAGAATGTCGGGTAGTGGAGCGATAATGCTGCAGGATAGCCATTCAAAGCTATGATGCATAGCAGATCGCCTTTTGATCCTTCCGCCAATGCCTGGGTCATAAACGGAGATCTCTGTCCCCTGAGCGGACCTATCACACGCTTGAGACCTCCTCTTAATCCGTTGTGAGGAGCAGATTCCCTTACAGTTGTCCTTTCTCATAATGGACTGCCGAACCCAAGAATAGCTAGGTACTCTTACCAGGCTGCGCCGTCTGACATGATCAATCAAGAGACGGGTATTCATGACCTACTGATGATGGATAGGCTGTCGTCCGTCCCCACGGTAGTACCGGCAGTTAAGTCTTGCCTTGAGATGCTATAGCACTGATCCCTAAGCGTTTCATGCGTGAGATCCAACCAACAAGTGTCCAGGGCGTTAGTTGGGTTATTTACCGCAAAGTTTGCGAGGTGGTCTGCGAGAGAATTAGCTTTCCTTCGCACTGCTTGAAAGATGATACCACCGAGGGAGGCGAGGTGCTGCTCTATAAGCTCTGTGACAGCAGTTAGACACCAGTGTTTTATAGCCTTACTGGGCTTCGTTCCATGCTGAATTTTCCTAATAGTTGTCATGGCGAGCTGGGAGTCGCCTTCTACAATGGCCAGCCCTTTTCCGAGTCGAATTAAAAGCCTCAGCCCTTGTTCTAAAGCTGCGAATTCCGCTTCGTTTTTCGTATTTTCTCCTAGGTTTCTGCACAGGATATGCATAATTTCTCCCTTCTCATTGCGCAGGACGCCTCCCATGCCGGCAGGGCCTGGGTTGCCTTTGGAGGCTCCGTCAAAATTGAACTTGCAATATCCTGGAGGAGGACTATGCCATATTGCAGGAGAGGAAGCTGGCCGGCGGGCGTTCTCCTGCATACAGCGCTCTGCAGTTTCAGAGAGACCGAAAATAGCCAAAATCCGAAGGTCATTAGGAGACAGCGACTCAGCTTTTTCTTCTTTACACCAGGTGAGAGTAGTCTCTGTTAGGCCTTGCATAATAATGGTTTTTATTTTATCGATTTGTCTAAAGCTACGTTTGTGAAAAATGCGATTGTTTCTCTCCTTCCATACTGTCCAGATTAAGAAACCAGGACTGAGCCTCCAAATATTGTTTACCATATTGCTATTGGAATAGTTTGAGCGCCAATGGGTAATTGTTTCGTGAATGGAATTTCTATTTCTGTTCGATAGGTGGAATATACTTTGTATCCATTCCCAAAGGTTGCTAGTCCAAACACAGTTATTGAACAAGTGATTCATTGTCTCCTCCTGCTTCTCACATAGGGGGCAACGTGAGGGTCCTATGAACCCCTTTTTTTTAAAGATTTTCCCAGGTTAAGATTTTTCTATTCTGAAGAAGCCATAGAAAGGTCTTGATTTTGGGCCAAAGATTACAGTTCCATACATTATCATACCAAGCCACCTTATCATCATCGTCCCTGTTTTCCAGATAAGAGCGGGCTTCTTTGAGGTTAAATGAACCTCCGGTAAGCTTACCCCAGCGAAGGATATCCGGCCCTTGCACTGCTCTGATTAGTCTCTTCCTTAGGATATATTTGAGGGAATTGAGGAGATTCACCAAGTGTTCATCCGAAGGAGAGGGGAAGAGAGTCCAAGTTCTCCAATGTTGCTGGTCCTCGTTACTAGCCCAGTAATGATGAACTTTCAGTTTTCCATTGTTCTGAAACCATTGCTGTAGAGGTTGTAGGCCAGGATTTTCGATTTTCGGGAGTTGGTGCCAGGCATCCTCCCAAAAAAGAGCATGGTGACCATTCCTGAGCTCCCAAAAACAGTGGTCTTGTATGATGTTCCAGTTGGCTCGGGCGAGGTTCCATATGGGAGAGCCTGCGGGGATGTCAGTTAATCTAACAAGCTCTTCAAGCTCCCATTGCGCCGCATATTTGGCTTTCCAGAGGCGTGCCCACGGGGTTTGCGGTTCTGAGAGCCACCGCCACCAGAGTTTGGCGCCGCAAGCCTTATTGGTTGAGCTTGGATCCTGTAACCCTAACCCGCCAAAGCTTTTAGGCTTGCAAAGTTTGTCCCAGGCTGCCAGCGCCCACTTTGGCTTCCCTGAGTTGCCAGACCAGAGAAAATTCCGTTGGATGTTCCTGATTTTCTGAAGTACTCCCTTAGGAGCTGAAAGGATCGAAATCATGTATTGAGGAATAGCCTAGAGAATGGCCTTTGTCATGACCAGACGACCAGTCAGGTTGAGGACCCGATTGGTCCAATGATTGCACTTGTCTACCAACTTGGAAAGAAGCTTCTCCCAGTGACATTTCTACCATGGTTTGTCTGTAAGGGGAATACCCAGGTACTTGGAAGGGAGAGTACTTCTCTTGAAACCAAGGATACCGGTCAAATGCCTCTGAATAGCCAAATGCATGTTAAAAAAGAAAACAGAGGATTTATCGAAGTTAAATTCCATACCCAAGGCCTGACTAAACAAGTTTAGAAGATGCTTGAAACCTCTAGCTTCCTTTACTGTCGGGACTCCATGTAGCATAGTATCATCCACGAACTGTTGATGGGTAGTGTCCGGGAAATTGCTTAAGGGCTTAAGGCCTTTTATCAAATTCTTATCCTTAGCTGATCTGATGAGGCGGCTGAGGCCTTCCATCAGAATGACAAAGAGGAAGGGCGAAATGGGGTCCCCCTGCCTGATGCCTCTTGAAGGGTAAAAAGGCTGAGAGAGGGCTCCATTGACCATAATAGAGTGACTGGGAGATTTAATCAGAGCTAAATTCCAGGTGATCCACTTGTTACCAAAGCCAAAAGCTTTGAGAACGGCTTCCAAATACTCCCAACTGACCTTGTCATACGCCTTTGAGAGATCCAATTGAATTATCATGCCAGATTTTCTGAGTGTTTGCAACATGTGGATCATCTCATGAGCTAGCAGAACATTGTCCATAATTTGTCTGCCCTCCGCATAACTTGACTATTCCTCAGAGATAATATGGGGGAGAATAGGCTTCAATCGATTTGCCATGACTTTTGATATGATCTTGTACAGCACATTACAGAGCACTATAGGCCTGAATTTGGAAGGGGTACAAGCATCAGCTTCCTTTGGAATTAGCGCTATGAACGTGGAGTTCAGGGACTTCAAAATTGAAGAAGAGGTTCTGGAATCCTCCACTACTTCCCAAATGTATTCCTTAACCACATCCCAACAGGCTTTAAAAAAGTCCACTGTGAAACCATCCGGCCCTGGAGCTTTCCCATTAGCCATCTCTTTAACTGCCTCCTCCACCTCTTGGAGGGAGATCGATCTTTCCAGGGCTCTGTTCTGTTCCTCTGTTATGAGGCTGGGAATGGATGAGACTACTTCGTTAATGGCTTCCTGTCGTTCCACGATAGGTTCAGTGGCAATAAGTTTGAAATGATTTCTAAGTTGGCAAGTGATGTCATGGTGCGAGTGGAAGACAGTCCCTTGCTCGTCTTGGATCCTGGTGATTCTATTATTGCATCTGTAATCCATAGCGGATCTATGGAAGAAATTTGTGTTCCTTTCTCCCTCCTTAAGCCACTAAATGCGTGATTTTTTCCTCCGAAGAATTTCTTCGTGCTCAAATCTTTCATTCCATTTCTGCATGAGTTCCCTCTCTGTGTTGATAGACTCCTGCGATATGCTCCCTTGAATCCAAGTGTTATGGATTTCTTCCAGTTGTTGCTCAAGGTGTTGTTTGTCTGCAAATATGTTGCCAAAGACTTCTCGATTCCAAGCCTTCAATTTGGTTTTGATAAATTTAAGCCTTGCTTGTAGCTTGAACATTTTCGTTCCTTCTACAGGAAGGGGTTATTTCCACCAAGTTTTAATATTGCTGGAAAAATCCTTGTGAGTTAGCCAAAATTTCTCAAAACGGAAAGGCCTGTTCTTAGGAGTGCCCATAATTGAGGCCTGCAGTGTTATAGGCCAGTGGTCCGAGCCTCCAGAGGGGAAGATATTTGAATCTATAGTGTTTCCTTCTAAGAGAATGCTTTCGGAGACCAGAAAGCGGTCCAACCTAGAGGCAATGAGCCTGTCTCCTCCTCTTCTGTTGGTCCAGGTGAAAGTTCCATTACGGGGTTGGATGTCCACCAAGTTGACTTCTTGAATGAAGGAGTTGAAGGCTATGGCATCATTGCTGAGTGCACGAGTACCCCCTTTATTTTCATTGAGAGAGGTTATCATGTTGAAGTCGCCCCCATAAATGGCCCTGGAGTGGAGGTGTCTTTGATGTAACTTGGTTAGATTGCTGAGTAGCAACAGTTTGTCCTCTTATCGCTGAGGGCTGTAAACATTGGTGAACATAAAGGTTCCTTTCTCCCCTATGATCTGCATTTCCAGGGCCAGAAAGGTTTTGGTGGCTTCGACATTAAGGAGATGAAGAGTTTTCGGGGTCCAAAATATAGCTAGACCCCCGCTCATGCCATTTCCTTCTACTGCTATAAGTTCGAGATGTTTGCCTAGACGTTTACCCAGCTCATCCAATTTTTGATTCGTGCATTTGGTTTCCTGGAGGAAAACGAAGTCCGGTTTTTCTTGCATGATTTTCTTTTTCAGGAGCCTTCGTTTCCTAAGGCTGCCCAGTCCTCTTACGTTCCAGGAGAGGACTTTCATTGTTAACGAGTGCTTAAGATGAGAAGGAGAAAGCCTCAAGGGCTTTCATCTTTCCCGAATTAATCAACATCTGGCCCAGTTCATGAAGAGCATCATTGTTGGATCTTCTTCCCCGTTTCCTCCTGTGCTTGAGACTGGCTTGTGTGTGGTGGAGGGTTTGTGATTTTATGCCTAAGCCTTTGGTTGCTCCTCTGCCTCGTTTCATTCCCTTCAATGCTGCATCCTGTCTGGTTAGGAATAGGTAGTTTACCCTATTGATTTCTTCCTCTGGTATTTTGCCTATTCCTTTCTATTTCCATTTCTCCACTATAGAATTAATATCTAATCCTTCTTTCTCCAGAATCTCACCTAATTCCAGGTCTTCCGTGCCCATTTCGCTGAGGACCATGTCCTCATCCTCTTCCTCGTCTTTGTCTTCTGATGCAGCTAAGAGCGGATCTGAAGGTTTGAAAGGCTACCGTGATTGGTTGCTTTGCTCTTCTGTTCTGATGGCCGGCTGCTCCGCTGCTAGGGTTTGTTCTATCTTCTCGGACGGAGAATATTCTCCTAATATTTCAAAGGTGTTCACTATTCTGGTGAGCGGGTCGTCCGATTTAGGTGTATTTTTGCGATTGGCCCGATGTCTACCAGTAGGTCAGACAAATCCCTCCGAAGCCGGGGTGGATTTCTCTTTGGGATTCTCGGCCAGTTTATTTTGAGGGCATTCGCGGATTAAATGCCCATGTTCGTGACATTTCCTGCATCTGAAGGGTATTTGTTCGTAATCGATGGTCTGAAAATAGGCTTCGTCCCTGTATTCCAACCACAGACCCTCATGCAGAGACCCAAATACATCCATTTCAACACAAATGCGGGCATAGGAAGTGTACCTTTTTTGAAGAGTGGCTTCAGAAGCACGGACAAAAGTTCCCAAGGTGTTGCCAATCTATTCCAACGCTGCTGGTCTCCAATAATCTATTAGCAGAGAGAATAGTTGGATCCAAACCGGTACTTGTATGACCGTTTCCTATTCAGGCGCGAAGTTGGGTTTCCAGGGTCTCATGTAGAGGCCTGCTGAGGCATACATTAGGGGAATTTTGAGGTCTAAAATGGGCCTCATAAGAAAAATGTACAACAAAAATAAACTTTATAACAACAAGATGATGATGTCATCCATAATGGATGATTCACCTTTTTTGGAGTAAAAAAGTAAAAATATTAAAAAAAATAAAATAATAAAACTACTTTTTCAACTCGTATTTTAAACTTATCTCCCAAAATTTTTACTCAAATTTCGAGCGGGAGTACTCGTTGGATGCGGAATTTAATTCCTCATCCAAGGAGTACCCATGTTGCATACTTTCGATGAACTCTTCTACACTAAAAATGAGAAATACATAAAAAACGTGATTGTAATCACGTTTTTCTATGTATTTCTCATTTTTCGTGTAGTAGGACCCATCGAAAGTATGCAACATGGGTACTCCTTGGATGGGGAATTAAATTCTGCATCCAACGAGTACTCCCGCTCGAAATTTGAGTAAAAAATTTGGGAGATAAATTGAAAATATGAATTGAAAAAGTAGTTTTTTCATTTTTCCCTCTAAAATTTGATGATGTCATCAAATCTTATTAGATTTTTTCCACTATTATTTTATAATTTCCTTAGGAGGCCCATTTTAGACCTCAAAATTCCCCTAATGAAAGTATAGGCCTCCCTCGAAGATCCGATCCTTATCTTCTAGATTCGCGAAAACTGCTATAAAGAAGCCTTTGGCGCCCAAATGTAACTGCACATCTCCTCTTGGCTTCCAGACTTGCTTGATCCATTGACAGAGGGATTTTTCACTGGGCCAGAACCCCATGAACTTGCAGATCACAGTGTGAACAGACATATGGTCCCTGTAAGCTTTCAGATCTGGGTCGTTAATGGTTACCCTGAGGCTTTCGTTAGCCTTCGGCTTGCAGCGGCCTTGGTATTTTGGGTGGTTGTCGTTATCCCCAGACTCCCTTGTAGTTGATCGATTCAGATCGGGGCTGCTATTCGCGTTATTGTTCAGATCTGTTACTCCTTCTTGCGGATCAGCTCCCTGCGTGAGCTGTTCAGGGATTGTTTCTAGCTTTCTTGCGGTGCCGTTTGTCGGATTAACTGTGCGATCGCTTGGGATCTGGTTACTGTCCTTAGTGCGACTCCCAGCGGCTGAGGAGCCGGTAATCTTCAGACCCTCCACCTACCTCTTGCCCTTGTCTATTGTGACTTTCTTGAAAGTGGGGGCTCCGGGGGCCCCCAGTCTTCCCATTTTCTGAGCCAGCACTATGCCCCTTTGCCGCAGATCTTGGAGGAGATCTGGACTTCTCGCCAGTGTCCTGGCTGGAGAGAAAAACTCTCTGCGATCCTCAGCTTCAGATCCGACCTCACCGCAGCGCCTTACCGAACTTCACATTAAGTTATTAAGTGAACATTTATGAATTAAAATGATCAAAGGGGCCTTCAAATACTACTATTTATTAATATTCAAATTTTATTTATTAATATTTTAATTGTATTTATTAATGCTCGAATTTTATTTTATGGAAGGATTTTAGTTCTAACAATTTGTTTCATGTTCGAGTTTCTGGAAAGATGTTATAATTGACTTAATAAAATTACCAACTTTCCATAATTTTTTATTCAAATATAAAAAATATTCAAATTTTATTTTTTAAATCAAATCTAAATAACCATGTAAAATATCACCATGGCAACAGGAGAAAAAATATCACCAAAATCAATTCCTGGCACCTAGGAATAACCTTTTGCTACCAATCGAGCTTTGTATTTCTCCACCTTGCCTTCTACATGCATCTTCTTCTTAAATACCCATTTTCTTCCAATGGGCTTCCTTCCAGCCGGCAACTCCACCAGATCCCATGCCTCATTTTTGTGAGAGGATGCCATTTCATCAACCATGGCCTCCTTCCATAGTTTTCCATCCTCTGAATCTACTGCTTCCCTGATAGTTTTGGGATCATCATCAGTTATAGTTAAAGCAAAATTTGAACAGAAAGCAAATGGGCCATACCTTTCTGGTTGCCTTCTTTCCTGAACTGATATTCTCACAGCTGGAGTTTGTGTCTCTTCCTCTTCTTAATCTTCTTTTGTTGCAGAGTATGATTCATCCTCCTTTAGCTCAAACTCTACCTTCTCAGGTTACTTGGGTAGGAATTCATGTTTAACAACATCTTTCAGCTCTCTAAACACCATATCTCGGTTGTACAAAACCTTCCTTGTTTCTGGGTTCCAAAGCTTGTAACCTTTTAAACCATCCTTATACCTAATAAAGATGCACCTTTCATATTTATTATCCAAATTGGTCCTTTTCTCCTTTGGAACATGTACACATGCATCACATCCAAATACCTTCAAATGTGAAATAGAGGGTTTCTTACCAGTCCATACCTCATGTGGAGTCTTATCCTCCAACGCTGATGAAGGTGATTTGTTAACCAAGTAACATGAAGTCTCCATTGCTTCTGCCAAGAATTCTTGTCCTAACCCAGTACCACTAAGCATGCTTCTTACCTTTTCCATCAGCATTCTGTTCATTCTTTCTGCAAATCCGTTTTGCTGAGGTGTGTATGGATTAGTCTTCTACTGTGTTATACCACACTTCTTACAAAATTCTCCAAATTCATTCTTGCAAAACTCTCCACCATTATTTTACCTCAGCATCTTTATCTTCTTCTCTGTCTGGTTTTCCACCAGAGCCTTAAATTCTTTAAATTTGTCAAAGAATTCAGATTTCTTCCTCAAGAAATATATCCATGTATTCCTTGAGAAGTCATCTATGAATGAGACATATTACACATATTTTCCTAGTGATGGAAATGACACAGGTCCAAACACATCACTATGCACAAGCTCTAAGATCTTGTTCGCCCTCTTAGCACCAGAAGGAAAACTCACCCGATTATGTTCTCCATATACACAATGTTCACAGAAATCGAAATCGAGAGAGAATTTAGACATACCATCTACCATGCCATTACCATGCAGTATCTGAAGGCCCTTCTCTCCAATATGTCCAAGCCTTTGATGCCATAGCATTGTATTTTCTCCAAAGATCGCTAGGTTTTCCCCTCCACTTTCAGGAACCATAGAACTGTTCCACCCATCAATAACAATGCTACCCTGAAGCTTGTATAGAGTTCCAGTCTGAACTCCCTGCATTAATACCAATGCTCCCCAAACCATCTTATAGGTATCTTTCTCGAACATTGTTTTTACACTTGCATCATCCACCTTGCTTACAGAAATCAGATTTATGGCCAATGCAGGAATATGTAGAACACTAGGAAGTGTTCTAATCCTTCCACCTTGTAGCTTCAGCTTGACTTTTCCACGTCCGAAGATTTTGGCCTTCCTATCATCCCCTAAGAAGACATCACCACCATCATACTTCTCATACTCACAGAACCACTCCCTATGGGGAGTGAAGTGAAAGGATGCACCTGAGTCAATAAACCATGCCTCATGATCTACATGTGTATTTGAAGAAGAAGCCAAATACACATCCCCACCTTCATCCGAGGTGGTTTTTGCCTCTGCAGAAGGAGCACCATCAGATCCCTTTCCTTTCTCAAGAGCTTTAGATCTGCAGTCCTTTTTGTAGCTTCCTTCCTTTCCACATTTCCAACACACCTTTACAAAATTTCCTAGAGATTTAGATCTCCCTATAGATTTAGATCTCCCACTCAAAACCTTATTCTTGTTTCTATTCTGGGACCTTCCTCATACAAATAAGGCATCTCCATTTTGGCCCTCCATATTTCTCTGTCTCATTTCCACCGACAACAAGGCTGAGACAATGTCATCAAATTCAAAGTAGTTGTTTTGCTACCTATTTCAATAACCAGACTGTCCCATGAATCTGGTAGAGAACACAACAAAATGATTCACTCATCTTCATCTGAGATTTTGATATCAACAGATAACAACTGACTTACCATAATATTGAAGGCATTCATATGCTCTGTCACTGAGTCTCCATCCTTCATCCTCAAGTTATACATCTTTTTTCGTGGGAACAATTTTTTCACCAGAGACTTAGATTGGTACAAAGTCCCTAACTTGTCCCACAAAGTCTTCGTCGTATCTTCCCCATATACTTTCAACAATATCAAATATGAGATACACAATCGTATTGTGCTCTCTTCCTTCCAATCTAAATTCTTCTAGTCTTCATCTGATATTGTTGTTGGTTTAGTACCCAGATCTACCAAGATCCATGGATCTTTATCCACCAGCTGATCCGGATTTATGCAGGAATGCAACAGAATAAACATATAACCATAAATACAGAGATGCAGTGGAAATAACACTTCATTTCATTAATATCAAAGAACTGAAATTTGCTTACAGACAGAATGGAAATAAAACTAGCTAGGGCACTGGTAGCTATCTCTGAGAAGAGATGTGGCGGATACAGGCCTCTGAACTGAGTTACAATGAGGCTCGAGGGCCTATTTATTATTTAGAAACAATAGGAAATCCTAAACAGCCAAAACCCTAACCCTAGGAGATGAAGCGCCAAAACTATGGGCCCCGTTTGGGTAAATTGGTGTTTCAACTTCCCAGGGGCGTAACTTTGGCATACGATCTCCGTTTGACGCGTACCATACCTCGTTAGAAAGATCTATCCGAGGACTACAAATTTGGAAAAATCAACATCAATCCATGGAGCCATGTTGCTCTCCGTTTTCCCAAAAAACGTCGTTTAGGGCCTCAAAACGGCTCCAGAAGTTCAAGACCCGAAAAACTGCTAAAAATAGTAAACTGTGCCGAAACTGAAAAAATGAAAGAGACAATGGTGGAGCCCCAAGTGGAATAGGCGGGTGACCACCAATATCCACCTGGATCATTCCTCCCCCCTTAGGAAGCAATGGTCCCCATTGCGTTAAGTTCTTCCATGAGATGAGGAAATTTCTGCTGAACTTGGTCCTTGGTGAACCACTTTCCTTGGTGCAGGAGTTGGCCAGCTTTGACAACCCGATACAGTTGGATCTTCTGTTGGCGAGTGTTCTTGATTTGCATGTCCATGATACAATCTGTGGTGGCCTGTTCCATGCAGTCTGGGTTTAACTCTGTTGGTGTGAGTTGTTATGCAATGTCTGAGGTGTCCAGTAGAGGTGGGAAGTAAGGACGAAGGCGATCCACATTGAAGACTGGGTGCAGACCAAGGAATGGTGGAATACTGAGCTCGAAGGCATTGTTCCCTACAGCCTTGGTGATGGTGTACGGCCCATATCGGAGCGGGTGAAGCTTGCGGTGGGGTCCAGTGAGGCGCTCCTTCTGCAAATGTAGCCATACTTTGTCACCCACCTGGAAGTTGTGTGGCACCTGGTGTTGATCATGGCGTTGCTTGTACTTGGCATTGGCTCTGTCCAATATATCATGAACCTGTTGGCAGATGTGTTGAATGCGCTCGATGAAGCTACTGGCTTTGTCAACTTCAGACTGGACATGAGCTGAATTGGCCTGAGCAGCTGCAAATGGCATGGCTACATCAATGGGACATAGTGGTTGGAATCCCAAGCCCACCTGAAAGGGGCTATGGCCGATTGAACTGTGGAGAGCCCGATTATAACTATGTTGTACATAAGGGAGGCTCTCGTCCCATGTGCGTGGATGCTTTGAATTGTACATGCGCAGAATGTGTACAATCATTATGTTGACGACCTGTGTCTGGCCATCTGTTTGGGGATGGAAAGCTGTGGACTTGGTGAGCTTGGTATCCAACATCGACCAGAGGCTGGACCAAAATGTGCTGAGGAACCTGCTATCCCGATCTGATATGATAGACTGTAGGATCCCAAAGTGCACCCACACTCGTTCAAAGAAGAGTTTAGCAGTGGCTTCTGCTGTGATATTCTTCTTGCAGGCCGCCATAATGGCCATCTTCGAGAATCTATCGACGACCACAAAAACACAGTCATTTCCCTGCTTAGTAGAAGGCAGGCCCAACATGTAATCCATGGAGATGGATTCCCAAGGTCGACTAGGGGTAGGTAGAGGAGTATATAGGCCTTGCTTCTTGATGGTCGGTTTGGAAATGGCACAAGTAGTGCAGGATCTGATGTGCTTCTCGACATCCTTTCGAAGGTTCGGCCAATAGAAATACTTCTGCAGGATTGCTACTGTTTTCTTGACCCCGAAATGCCCAGCGACTCGACTGTAGTGTGCTTCCCATATCATCTTGGCACGCTCGCTTGAAGGAACACAAAGGTGTCCCATGTGACATAAAATTGCATCTTGGAGGTGAAAATTTGGAACTTGCGTACCCCCCAAGAGTGCCTTGTAAGTGTGGCCGAATTCTGGGTCACTCTCATAGAGAAGCGGCCAATCAGAAGTCTCGTGCCCACAAGAGTTGAGCACAATGGTGAACACCACGATCGGTGGTCGGCTGAGGCAGTCTGTAACATGATTGGTGCTACCCTTCTTGTACTTAATGTTCAAATGAAACTGTTGTAGATATGTGGACCACTTCTGATGGCGATCATTCTGCAACTTCCCTTGTGTCTGTATGAACTGCAGGGGCCAGTGGTCTGTGTGGATGATTGTTTCCTTCCCCAAAATGTAATGCTTCCATTGTTGACAAGCTTGCACAATGGAATACATTTCTTTGTCATAAGTGGGATACTTGCGAACTGTGTCAGATAATGTCTCACTGTGAAATGCCACTGGATGTCCCTGTTGAGTAAGAACTGCCCCAATATCATAGTCAAAGGCATCTGTCTTGATCTCAAATCGCTGTTGCAAGTCTGGTAAAGTGAGCACTGGGGCAGAACAGAGGCGATTTTTCAATTCTGTGAACGCCTTCTGTTGATGTTCCAACCAAAAGAATTTTGCTCTCGCTCCTCCCTTGGTGACTTGACTCAAGGGCCAAGTGATATGAGAGAATCCCAACACGAACCTCCGGTAGAAATTAGCAAGACCCAAAAAGCTGCGAAGCTCTATTATAGTGGTTGGGGCTGGCCAATCCCGAATGACTTGGATCTTGGCTGGATCCACATGCACCCCCCTTTCATCAATAATGTTTCCCAGATATTGAACCTGGGTCATGCCAAAAGTGCAATTCTCCAAATTGGCACACAACTTGTGTTGCCGCAGTGTTTGGAGGACTTGTCGGATGTGGTGAAGGTGCTCTTCCCAATTCTGGCTTAAGATCAGAATGTCATCCAAGTACACCACTACAAATGAGTTGGTGAATGGCTGCAAGATGTCATCCATCATCCTCATGAAGGTTGCGGGAGCATTCGTCAACCCGAAAGGCATGACTAGCCATTCGAAAAGGCCTTCCTTGGCTTTGAAGGCAGTCTTCCACACATCAGAGGGTTCAATTGGTACCTGGTGATACCCAGACTTCAGGTCGATCTTGCTGAAATATTTTGCACCTTTGAGTTGGTCCAGAAGGTCATAAATCCATGGGATTGGGTACCTATTCCGGACAGTGATCTTGTTCAGCGCCCGATAGTCAATACAGAGTCTCCATGTCCCATCCTTCTTCTGTACCAACACGATCGGGCTCCCACAGGGCGATGAACTTGGTCTGATGTGACCTTTCTGCAACAGCTCCTGAATCTGCCTCTTGATTTCATCATTCTCTAGAACAGAGCGCCGATAGATCGGTCCATTAGGTAGCGGCGCACTGGGGGTCAGATCAATCGGGTGCTTGACCTGACAGTGCAGAGGAACCCCTGTGGGTGAGGTGAATATTTCCCCGTACTCCTCCACAACCTTATCCATGTGTTGTTGTTGTCGTGCGTGAGGGAGCCCTATCTCTGGAGGTCGTGGGCTACGCCTTCTTCTTACCCCCGGGGCGGATCATCGTAGAAAAGAAAGTGGGAAATAAGTACGAATGAGCTACCGCTTTGTTTGTTGCAAGAATCCAAAGAGATAGCGGCAGGAGGTGGTACCTCTGGTATCCTGTACAACTTATTTCCCAAAGTAACAATAACAGCACGAGGCCGAGACTCATACACAGCATGACGCTTCCACAAGTATGGTTGTCCTAATAATACATCAGAAACATCAATAGGAGCAACGTCACATAATACCTTATCCGTGAAGGGCTTGATGCTATAGGGAAGGCGACACTGCCGGCTGACGCGGAGATCTCGTCCTTGGTGAAGCCACCCGATGGTGTATGGATGTGGGTGAGCTATGGTCGGCAAGCCCAACCGCTTCACGGCGTCTGCTGAAATGAGGTTCTTTTGGCTCCCATTGTCGACAATGAATTGTACAGGGGAGCCCTTTACCCACATCTGGGAGTGGAAGAGACGTTCCTCCTCCTCTGGATCTTCCGGTTCCTCCTTCTGGATCTTTGTAGTGGCAATAGTGGCGTTGGGCTCCGCATCAATAATATGTTTCCCTTTTTCATTCCCTTTTCAGGTTCTGATTCGGAGTCGGAGCATGCATCTGACTCAGAAGCCCTCATCTCGGCCACTAGCGACTGCTTGGCCCGACACTCACTTGTGTTGTGAGTGGAGCTCTTATGGAACTCACACCACTTTCCCGTGTCCTTCTTTGGCTTTACGGTGTTGTTCTTTTCTTGTGGCTTTGACGAGTTGTCTTTAGCCGCCATGCCTTGGCTCTGTCCTTTGTTCTGTGGTTTGGAAGCACCTTTTCCTTGCTTTTGATTCGCAGATCCAAAGTCTCGCTTCTTCTGCTTGAATTTTTGCTCAATCTTGGTAGCATACTAGTATTATGTACCAAGCGAGGAGATGTCGAGGAACTCCATTTCCTCCTGAATGTATCTGTGCAGACATTTGCGATACTTTAGCACCAGATGTTTCTCTGAATCTTTGATACCCAACTTTGTGCATAGGGTATGGAACAGATTCGTCAGCTCATGCACATCTTGATCCCTTTGTTGTCGCAGCGTGGTCCATTGTATGTACTTGTCCTCATAGCTCCCCACGGGATAGTACTGTTCCTTGACGGCTTCTCGGAAAGAATTCCAAGTTGGTACGGCCTAGAACAGAGAGGGTTATGTCTGGTCCTTGTTCTCACAGTAGGTTTCCCACTAGTCCTTAACTGGGGGGTAGCTTTGAGGAGTGCAAAAATAATCTTCTCCCGGTCTGAAAAGTCATGAACCAAGAAATATCCTTCTAACAGATTCAACCATCTATCTACGGCATCTGCATCTATTTGACCCTCAAATATGGGAATGTCAAAATTTACTTGTACCTTAAAAGGAGTCGCGCCTCTAGAGTGGCTGCTGGATGCAGATGCGCTACCGGTGGGTAGCCGTTGAAGGATCTGAGAAAAGTTGTCCATCATCGCGTTCCTTTGTTTTTTGAGGGCCTCCTCGAGCAATATTTTGATAGGATCTCCTGCTCCCTCATCTTTCTTTTCGTCCCCCATGGGCGTCCGTCGAGTTTTGCAAGGCTGATCTTGCAAAGGTTCCACCAGATCGAGCCCTAGCTCCTTATACCCTGAACTCGTTGGGGACATGCAAAGAAGGATCGAGAAAAAGCAGCCCGCTCTGATACCACTGATCCAGATTTATGCAGGAACGCAACAGAATAAACATATAACCATAAATACAGAGATGCAACAGAAATAACACTTCATTTCATTAATATCAAAGAACTGAAATTTGCTTATAGACAAAATGGAAATAAAACTAGCTAGGGCGCTAGTAGCTATCTCTGAGAAGAGATGTGGTGGCTACAGGCCTCTGAACTGAGTTACAATGAGGCTCGAGGGCCTATTTATTATTTAGAAACAATGGGAAATCCTAAACAGCCAAAACCCTAACCCTAGGAGATGAAGCACCAAAACTATGGGTCCCGTTTGGGTAAATTGGTGTTTCAACTTCCTAGGGGCGTAACTTTGGCATACGATCTTCGTTTGACGCGTACCATACCTCGTTAGAAAGATCTATTTGAGGACTACAAATTTGGAACAAGCAACATCGATCCATGGACCCATGTTGCTCTCTGTTTTCCCAAAAAAACGTCGTTTAGGGCCTCAAAACGGCTCTGGAAGTTCAGGACCCAAAAAACTGCTAAAAATAGTAAACTGTGCCGAAACTGAAAAACTGAAAGAGACAATGGTGGAGCCCCAAGTGGAATAGGCGGGTGACCACCAATATCCACCTGGATCACCAGCAGATCCTCCATATTGAGCTTCCACAACTCAAAAATCTGGCCATTAAATTTCTCGATATCTATCTTTCCACTGCTCGCCATGTTCTTTCACCGCAAGAAACGATCCCGCAGATCTCCCACTGAACAGGGTCTACCACAAGCCCGAACAAAAAACCCTTTAGCAACAAAGGTGTCCCCTAGTAGCCAAAACAACTCTGATACCAAATGTAGGTTTTAACCCTATATAGAAATTATCTGCAAACGAACATTAAATACAGAAAATAAACAATAGCGAGAGAATAAAACATAAAACAAATATAAATAGAGATTTTCCCCTGGATCCCCAATTGGCACTACCAGCTTGATTTTTCATTATATTCCTTTTAGTGTTACAACACATATATATACATGTCGAAGCATTCATAAACCCCAATCCATTAACCCTCGATTAGAACATAACCGTAGTTCCCTTGACCAGATCTAAAAAATACCAAGGGCCGAAAACCATCATGCCCCAAAACCATATGCAAGCCCATGCACAAAACCATGGACGGGTCCGCCCACCGAAAAAAGAGTTCAAAAAAATTTCTCGTGGGCCACTGCCCCGAACCCTGAATAGGGGGCACTGTTGCCCCCTCTGTGACCCCCCTCTGTTGCGCCTGACGCAACGTACAAGTGGCGCCCCCCCCCCGCGCTCATGCGACTAATTGTGGAAAGAATATAACCCATACCCAACACTAGCTACCATATTTAGATGCTATTATAGGTCCACTATTTTGGGTTTTTAGTCTCCCTGACTTGGGTGTTGCATGTGATAGGTACCCAATTCCTCATCTACTCATAAATATGTATGTCATGGATGAAAATCCTCTCTAATTTAGCCACCCCCTCTTTTGTTACAATATTTTCTTGAATATTTCATGGATTTTACCTGCAATACGATATTACTTCCTCCTCTAATTGAGGCCCCCCCCCCAACCCCTTTTGTTTCAATATTTACTTGAATATTTCATGGAGTTTACCCACAAGAGGATATTAATTCCTCCTCTACTCCATGTTGAACTTGGAAATGAGTTGTTCTTCTTCATCCATACTTACATCTATGACTCTACTAATCATGGGGAATGGCAAAAAGGTTTGAGAATGAATACCATTGAGAAATGAACCCTTGAAATGGGGAAAGAACAAGTAATAAGCTCATAAATGAATCCTTAAAGAAATGCCACCAGCAAAACCCGATATCATGAGCCAATCACTCCCTTGCTTCTCGAACACTAAAGTAGACAAGATGGCATGCTAAAGGAAGCTATCGATGGTTGGAGAAGCCCTTTGATTCAAGGCCCCTTTGGTGCAAGAAATAATAATTAGTTTACAATTTGACAATCCTAATCATTTCCATTGGTTAAATCCCTCTTCCTCCCTTAAACCTATGTTATTCACTTAGCAGATCGAACCCATAAACCATATTATGTCCTTGTTTTTTGTATCATTACTAAATTAATTTATCCCTAGCTCATTTCCATGAATGGTTGTACCATTTGTGGTTCACATACATTGTGAAAATTATGCAGGAGCAACTTTGGCCTAAGGAATTTACATCTATATTTCTGAATTGCTATTGCAATGACACAAATCTTCCTTTTTGTTATAGTGCTACAACTCTTCCTTACTATCACATTGATGTAACAAACCATGCTATTAAAATTTTGTGACTCTTCCTTACTACAATATTTGTGTAACTATTACCTACTACGACAACACTACAACACCATATTGTTGTTACAATGTATCGGTATGCATTGTTGTAAATCCTCCTACTATGACAGTTTTGCAACTTCACCTTGCTATTTTAATGATGTGACTCCACCTTAATGTGATATCGTTGTGAATCTAGCTTAGTGCAACAGGATTTCAACCCTAATACAAGATTATATGTAATGCATTGTTTCAATTGCATGTGTCTTACAGGACTTCATGGAAAATCAATAAGCCATCTATGTGAGGAAACAATAACTAGTTTGGGAAATATATGATGAAGTTAAATTGTTGCATCTGTTCAATGTCAAAACTCTCATTTAAGAGAAAGGAATATATGGAGGATTATGGAGGTGGAGAAAAAAAGAGAAAAAATCATAGATGTGCATGTAGATTCATAACACAAAATAAGAATGTGCATAAATTGTAAGAATAAACTGGAATTCATATGAATAAGAAATAAAAAAAATCCTTATCACTTCTCTTGTCTTCTCTTGTTTTCTTTAACTCTTAATTTCTCACTACATTGTTAGTTTTAAATTCTTTTAACAAGAGAAATTAAAAAGTTATTCACTTTGTGGGAATAAACTAGATTCTTGTGATTGGTTGTATATTGATTGTAAGGTTCCTTATGTCAAGTGTAACTGGACCTAGTTTAATATCCTGAGGTTGGTATTTTATTAGTGCTTATGCAGTGTGGTTGTGGAAGGACCTGAGAGGATTTGTTCGATGTAATTAGTGGAAGGAAAGTTGTAAGTAGCCAAGCATGAATGAGGCTTGTGAATGTTATTTAGGTTGAATACCACTATATAACTTGTAGGAATGGAACCATGTAAAGAAGGAGCAACACGAGGAAGTGTGGGGAACTAAGAATTAGAGGAATTGAGAAGGAGAACAAAAGATATATAAAATAAGATACTTTTAGATCTTGACACAAACTCATATTCAAAAGAGAGGTTTAAAGAGGAGAGAATTGTTAAGGAAGTGGACCCTGTAGTATGTATGATATCCTTTTTTAAGGACAAAGTTAATGTACATGTGGAATTTTCATTCTATGATGGTAGTTCAAAATCCAAGATTCTCATTGATTAGATACTAGGATCTTGAAATGTATTTTGAGTACAAGAATACTCAAGTCCCAAATCACATTCAATTTTCCATGAAAAATTTAGAGGGGCATGCTGCAATTTAGTGGGATATCCTACAAAAGTATAGGGTAGATAAATAATAGAAGAATATTAGAACCTAAAGGAAGATGGTGATAAAAATTAAGGATAAATTCCTACACGCTGATTATCAATAGAATCTGTGTAAACAATTATAGAACTTAAGGTAGAAAGAGCTGACTATTTGGGAATACATTGATGAATATTTTAAGTTAATTCTTAGATCATGGATGAAAGAAACCAAATATCAAAAGGGTGGTAAGATAGTTGAATGGGCTTGAATATCAGTTTTGAGATGTGTCAATGAGAAAAAAATTATTTCTAAATATAGATCAATCCTATCAAGTTGACTTGAAGGCGGAAGAAAATATTGAAATAATACCACAATAGAAATTTTGAGAAAAATGACATAGAAGCAGGGTTAAAGAAAGTACAAAGGAAATGAAAAGGGAAATTAATATACTAGGAACTACAAAAATAAAAGGCGAAATTGAGCTAGAATAGGTAGAGGTTTGAGAAGAGGAAAAAGAATGTATATTATTACCATCTATTGATGTTGAGTATAGGTGCATAACGCATTTGAATGTCCAAAAGTGGGATAGTTTAGAAAGAATAAGTGAATCCCAAACACAAGTCACATAATTATATAAGAAAGCCACTATTCATGAAAATGTAATGGTCCTTCGATATGGACAAGGTGAGAATTTAATTTTTTAGAGGGTGTTGCATAAACCTGAAAAGAAAATAGTAGAAGAACCTAAACAAAGAAGGAATTTTTTTATGACTAATTGTAAATTTTAGAAAAAATGTTGTAATATAGTCATAGATTTGGAAATAGAGAAAATTTGGTAACCACATAAGTCATAGAGAAATTAAAATTAAAATTTATTATCTACCCCAATCCATAATGGGTTTTATGCTTATAAAAGGGACATCAAGTGACCATGATGGAGTAATACTTGTTAAACTTTTAGATTATATCTTTAACGAACAAGTATTATGTGTTATAATAGAGATCGGTGTTTTTGATGGATTGCTTGGACGGCTATGGTTATTTCATAGGAACTTTTTCCACAATGGAGGAAATAATACTTATGATTTCACAAAGGTCCAAAAATGATATAAGTTGGTTTCAATGGTAAACAATGAAATCACAACATTAGGAAACAATAACAACCAAGATGTGAATAGTAGTAGTCGAGTTATGTTATTTTAATCCAACATATTTTTTAACGAACTAATGAAGGTTGATTTCTATTTGTCCATAATTTTGAAACAAGTATATAAGGTGGAAAATGAGCTTTATACCTTTGGATTTTCAATAGTTTTTATCACCCAAGAAAGGAGGTGAATGGATAATGTGTATAGATTCACAAGCTATCCATAAGAACTCAATCAAGTATATATTTCCCTTTCCAAAGATGGATGACCTCATGGATTTTTTGAGTGGAGCCAAATACTATACAAAGATTGATTTGAAAAGTAGATATCATTAAATTCAAATAAGGGAAGGTGATGAATGTAAGAAAAAATTTTAAGACAAAGGATGGGTTGTTCAAATTACTACTTATGCTAATTGTCTTAGCCAATGCTCCTAGAACATGAATGAAGTATTGAAACCATTCTCGAGATTTTTTTTTTGTATACCTAGATGACATTTTTTATCTTCATTGATAGCAAGGAGAACACATAAAGCATGTGAGAAAAGTGTTACAATTGTTGAGGGAAGAGAAACAGAAACTACTGATGAATTTGAAAAAGTGTGGGTGAATGCATAAAAATGGGGTACACTTTTGGGCGAAATGTAGCGTTGGAATTTCAAAATTTTACTCTTTTATCGAATTTAAGCCCTCAAAATTCATATAAGATTTGTGAGTTTTGATTCAGAGTAAAAAAACAATTTATGGAGAATTATGTTTTTTCCCTAATGATATTTTTTGCAAAAAAAATTAGTGTGATATAATCTATAAATTTTACATTAAATTAAATGCTTGTCCTTACAAATTTTTGCTCATCTTTACAAGTATGGATGTGTTCACGTATAATAACTTATATATATATATATATATATATATATATATATATATATATATATATATATATATATATATATATATATATATATATATATATGAACATGATCTACAAAGAGAGAGCTAAGTTATGCATATTGAAACTTTCTTTTTTCATGTAAATTAATAATTTTTTATTATTATTTGACATTGGCGAATTAATATTTGAATTGCATTTTTTAGACACATGTATTCATGTGAAATTTTTTTCTTCTATTTAAGTAATTCAAAAACCAAGAGTACCTTTTTAAAGAGGACTCATAAATTAAGATGGTAATATTTTTTGAAATTTTTCATTTTGTATATTTTATGTTATTGATTTTTCATGCAGCCCCTTTGAAAATTTTCAAAAAAAAATCAAACATAAAGTTTAAAATAAATTAGATGAAAAATATCATATGAATTTGAAAATGTCAAAATCATATGCCATTGGATAGAGGATTCCTTCCTGAATCCAACATGATCAGCTTTGCCATCTGAGGACAAGTATTGCCTTAAGTTTGCCATGCTACAAAATGGTGTTGTAGAGAAATTTGTAGAAGGAGAGCTAATAAACTTTAATTTAGGCCCTCAACAACTTGATAGAGCACTTAAAAAGCTCAATTGAGTGATTAAGGTAAAATTTGAAATAGCTCAATCGATCCCTTCTAACCATAAACTACCCATTATGTTTTGGCTGAGAAATTTAAAAAATATATCTTGATCGAGCTCCTATGTAATTGCTGGTTACAGAGGAGCTCGATCAAGGTTTTATTTTTAAATACCTCAGCTGATAAATTTAAAAAAAATCTTGATCGATCTCCTATGTAATTGTTGGTTACAAAGGAGCTTGATCAAGGTTTTATTTTTAAATACCTCAAATAACTTAATCGATGGATAAATATTTCTCGATGGAGCTTATTTTTTCCCCCTCCCAACGCATGTGCTTGCCAAAAAATGTAACCTATCTCCATGCATTCACCCTATATACTTACGAAGGAAGAGTTAGTGTACTTAGGATTTGTATTTTCTGAGGAAGGCTTGAATATAGATCTTGAAAAGGAAAAGGTTATTTTGGATTCGTTGACATCGAAGTTTACCTTTCATGTTAGAAGCTTCCATGGGTTATCAAATTTCTACATTGAAATTCATTAAATTTCAATGAGAATTATGCACAACTTATAAAATGTATGAAGAAAGGGATTTTCCAATGGATATTAAGAGCCATGAAATCATTTGAATACTTGAAGAGGAAGGTAATTGAAAATATTGTTCTAGTAATTTAATTTTTTGATCATGTGTTTCAAGTGTACTATGATGAAAATCTTTCAACAATTGAAGCAGATTTGAGTTAATAAATATGCATTGATATATTTTAGTTAATAGTTTGGAGGATGAAATAAGAGTCTTGTGACTCATCCTTTCTTTTCCAATTCTATGAGTTGGACTTATTGCAAGAGTTTTGTGACACTTCCTTATTGTTATAGTGATTCAAATCTACCTCACTATTACAATGTTCTAACTCCACTCTAATTTTATAATGCTTCAATTTTTCCTTGTTACTACTGTGTTACAACTCTACCAAGTTGTGATATAATTGCAACTTCATGTTATTGTGAGAGTGCTATGCACTTTCCTTGTTGTTATGGTGTTGCAATTATACCTTGCTATGGAAGTTTACCAACTCTTCCTTTCTACATGAATGTTGCAATTCTACCTTGTCGTTATAGTGTTGTGACTCCACCTCACTAAAATAGTGCTATAACTATGTGTTAATACAACAAGGTTACAAATATGATACAACATTATGGATCATTTCTTGTTGCAATTCCATGTCTCTTATGAGACTTCATGGAAAATTGGCGGGCCATCTATGTGAGGAAATATTAACTAGTTTTGTAAGAAAATGAGGAAGTTAAATTACTACATCTATTCAACTTCTAATTGTGATTTAAGAGAAAGGAACAAGCAAAGGATTAGGGAGGTTGTGAAAAAATGAGAGAAGAAATCACAAAATTGGAAAGGGAATAGAGGAACAAAGATAAGAAAAATATTTAGTTATGTCTGGTGAGGAAGTGGACAATGCATATGAAAAGTCATAACACAAAGTGGAAATGTACAAAAATTGTAAGAATAAATTGTTTTTTATATGAATAAGAAATATTTTTTGTTGTTGTCTATTGTCTTGTTTATAACTCATAAATACTCACTACATTGTTAGTTTTGAAATTATATTAATTCTAAAAGACAAGTAGTTATGCACTCTATTGGTATAGACCTACTTCCTATGATTGGTTCTATACTAGCACTACTACATTAGTAAATGTGGTTGATATACTCAGAATACTTCATTTTCCATCATTTATATGAGTGCGCTTTTGTAAATGAGTCCATTCAACATAATTTAATATTATTTATTAATATTAATATTATTTATATCAAGAACATTAATGTCATCAATAATATTAGTATTATTAATTAAATTATTAAAAAATCCTAACAATCTAAACATGTATAATAGTCTTGAAATAAACCAGTGTTGAATTCCCCTCCTTAAGGAGTCTTAAGGAATTCTTCATTCCTAACTTCCCTTACCTGCTTCCTCTTCCTCTGTCTTCTTCCCTCCCTCTCTTTCATAATTCTAAATTAGCACTTCATTAACATTAATAATATAATGCCCACGTGGTGTAGAATAGTCGGTGATGGGGTGCACTGTTAAGGCACTCCGTTCTGTAAGGTCACCGGTTCGAAACCCGTGGGTGGGATGGGAGGAGAAAAAATGGAAAGATTAGGATTAGACTAAACAAGAAAAAAAAAAAAAAAAAAAACATTAATAATATAATATTAATTATAAAGTTAAGTGAAAACTAATTTATTTTATTAACATTAATATTTTTATTAAAATTTCTATTAATAAGTTGAATTAATTATCAATAATTATTAAACACCATTTATTAAC
Source organism: Pinus albicaulis (assembly GCA_034641835.2). Classification (NCBI taxonomy): domain Eukaryota; kingdom Viridiplantae; phylum Streptophyta; class Pinopsida; order Pinales; family Pinaceae; genus Pinus; species Pinus albicaulis. The sequence continues at coordinate 424,395 of JAXQQM020067712.1, forward strand.
ATTAATATCATATTATTCTCATTATAATATTACCATACTTTTATAATATTATAATATTATATTTATTAGATATCATCATATTATTAATATTAAAATAATAATAGGAAAAGTAGAGGTAATTTTCTAGTGGAGCTCTGCACCAGGCCGACCGCCATGACCTAGGGTTTGGAGGTTTCCGCGCAGGCTACCCTAGGCAGACCTCCCCCCCGTTAGGCCGTGATCACTCTCTTGGTCATCCTTGAGGCTCACCTATGATAGAAACCAATGGGGGGGCCGTTGCTCCCCCCATCACAGACCAACCTCTCACAAGGGCGGTAGCAAGGGCTAATACCGACAATCAACAACACTCTGGCCTGTCTCATGACATATCAGGGGTGACTCCCACAGCACAGTAGAAAAATACATCAGCAGAAGAAGCGAACATCAAGTCAACAACATGCATTTCGAAGAACCCCAAAAGAACAATGATCAAGCTCCCTGCGCATCGCATCAACGAAAGAATCCAATTCATGAAGGATCATGCGTTGATAGGAAGGTTCATGGGTTTCTGGCCCACTAAAAAAAGTCCCTAAGGATGGATAGATTCCAAATGGAAACCTAAGGGCCATATTGACCTTAAGTTGTGTGCTAAAGGCTTCTTCAATGTGATCTTTACCTGCATTGAAGACAAAAATAGGATCATGGATGGAGGACCCTATTTCTTCAACTCCGCAGGCTTATACCTCCGACACTGGACGAAGCGGTTCAACCCCAACAAACAAGATCTTGCATGGGCCCCGGTCTGGATTCGGCTCTACTCCCTCCCCTAGGACTACTGGGATGAGCTGACCCTAGGGGAATTCGTCAAGACAGCAGAGGAAACAAAGATCAATCACTATGCAACATATGCAGAGTCGCTACCAGGCGAGGTAAATCTGCTGCACAAATACTTTGAATGGATACAAACTATAGATTATGAGCATATTCCTTTCAGATGTCGAAGGTGTCACCAACATGGGCATATATTCAGATATTTCCCTCTAAACAAAAAAGCGACAGCTGAAAATGAATCAAATGACCAAGCAACAGAAGGATTCATGAAGATAGCAAGCAAGAAAAGGCATAACAAGAGAACTAATTCTCAAAAGAATAAAAAGGACATGTGACTATCAATAGCTTCGCAGCCCTAAATCCACTGAATGAGAATGAGAATGAACCAACCAACGAAGTTAGGAGCAGCCACAGACCTCCAAGACACAACTGAACAAGATCCCACTAGAGACCTTTCTGAAACCTCAATCCCCTAGCTTCGTAGGGGACAACCTAGCGTCGAAGGGCAAAGAACAAGTGTTGGACGCGATCCTAGAATCCATGGAGGAAGAGCCAGATAGCATTGACCTTGAGGGCCTGGATCTCATAGGGTTAGAGGATGCTTGCAATAAGAAGGAATTTCACTGAATATCCAAGAAACATGTCCAAAAGATGGAATAAATCCTTACCCGAGCGCAACAGCTCCCCTCTCTGGGCATTCAGGGGGGGTACGCTCATAAATACAAATACTTCACGAAAGAGTCCCGCAAAAGAGGTAGGAAAACAACATTGCAAAGAAAAGTAGAAATGGGAAAGGAAATGGTGGATTATGGGAGATTCCCCAAGTTAACAAGATTCTACGCGTAAACTACCAACCCCCCCCCCCCCTCCCTCCCCCCCAATGAAGATCATCTCATGGAATATAAGAGGGCTCAATAGCCCCAACAAGCACAGGATAATAAAGAAAAGAATCACTGAGGAACACCCTACAATATTCTACATGCAAGAAACCAAATGTTCCAGCTCCACTCTGGAAACAATCTTCAAAAATATATGGAAAGGTTGCAATACAATAGTGGTAGATGCCAATGGAGCGTCTAGAGGACTAGAAATCATCTGGACCCCCCAGATCATCTCCATAGAGAAATATCATGCCAATAGACATTTCATCCAGGCAAAATTTCACATGATTGGAATGGACATCCATGGTCTGCTAACGAATGTCTACTTTCCCTAGAAACTTAACCAGAAAACGGAGCTTCTGGACAACATGGTTGAACTCAATAAATAGATATCTCTACCACTCTGGCTCCTGGGAGGAGATTTCAATATGATAACAAACCTATAGGAAAAGAAGGGAGGAAGGATGCATCTTGAATTGAACAGTAATGGATTCAAGTAATTCATCCAAGAAAACCATCTCATTGATCTCCAAACTTCTAGCGGCATCTTCGCCTGGAATAATAGAAGAGGAGGCACCCACCAAATATCTTCCAGACTCGACAGGTTCCTCATCATGGAATATTTCATCATCTGGGGGGTGATCTAGAAACTACCATCATCCCTGCCGCAGGCTCTGATCACTGGCCAATACAACTTCAGTGGTTAATACCAGGTATGCATGCTCCCAAACTATTCCACTTTGAAAACTGTTGGCTCAGACACCCAGGGTTCAAGGAAATGGTCTCTTGGTGGTCCTCCCTATCACCTCCGCAAGGAACAAAAATGCTACAGTTCCAGACAAAGCTGAAAATGCTCAAAGGTAAACTGAAGGTATGGAACAAATCCACCTTCGGTAATATATTATAATATCAAAGAGAGCTGGAGGAAAAAATGAAGAAGCTTCAACAAATGATTATCAAGGAAGGATGCTCAGCCGATTCAGAGAACCAAGAGAAGATATTATCAACTCAGATGGAAGAAAGAAGGATCCGGGAATAAATCCTATGGAGACAAAAATTGAGGATATGTTGGCTCAGAGAGGGAGAACGAAATACAAAATTTTTCTGTCGCTCCACTTTTCAGCACAGGATGCATAATAGAATCACTGTCCTCAAAAACCAAAATGTAGAATGTCTGGAAAAGCAAGAGGACATAACAGAGGAGTTGCGCAACCACTTCAGGAACACTTTGAAAGAACCTAATCATCATAGGGATTAGGCTATAGGAAAAATTACTCAGCACATTCCTAAGATTATTATGGAAGAACACAACTGGATGCTACTTAAAGCCACCACTCTTGCTGAGGTGGAACAAGCAGTCTTCCAGCTAAAGGCCAGAAAAGCTCCTGGACCTAATGGATTTACCACCAAATTCTTCCACTTCTTCTAAGAAACCGTTAGAGACAAAGTCTGGGGTGTAGTGGAGGAATCGCGCACCACTCACTGGCTTCTTCCGATGCTTAATGCTACCTTCATCACTCTGGTTCCAAAATAAGACACACATCCTCGCCAAGTAAGTACAGGCCCATAGCACTATGCAATGTCATTTATAAAATAATCTCCAAAGTTATTTCTAATAGGCTGAAGCAGCTCCTCCCCATGATCATCTCCCTGGAGCAAGTAGGCTATGTTGAAGGCAGGCAAATCCTTGATGGCATCATCCTAACCCACGAATTCATACATTCTCTCAAATCCTCCAAAAAACCAGGTATGCTCCTCAAAATCGATCTATCCAAGGATTTTGACAAACTTAGTTGGGACTATATCAAAAATGTCCTTCTGGCCTTTGACTTCAGCCACACCTGGGTACGCTGGATCATGAGCCTCATAACCTATCAGTTTCATTCCATCTTGATCAATGGTATACCCTCTGCAACTTTCAACCCCTCAAGAGGAATCAGACAAAGGGACCCCCTCTCACCCTTCATTTTCATCATCATGGCTAAAGGGCTGGGCCGCCTCCTCAAAAGCTCCATCCACTCAGGTGATCTGTAGGGTATACCCCTCCACATCCTTCCCCCCTCCTCCCATAAACAATTTGTGGATGACAACATGATCATGGGTTACCCCTCGGTCCAGGAAGCCCGTACCCTCAAATATCTTCTAGATTCCTTCTCTGAATCCTCTGACACAGAGCTCAACCATGACAAATCGAAAATCTTTTTCTTCCACACCCCCCTCTATCTTAGCACAACATTCCCTGCATCCTAGGCTTCTCCATCACATCCTTACCCTCCAAATACCTTGGAGCCCCTCTCACTGACACGACCATTAATCACTCTTCTTGGCGAGCTCTTCTAGACAAAATGGAAACCAAAATATCTAACTGGACCCATCGTACTCTCAATATAGCAAGTTGTTGGGTTCTCATCAAAGTAGTACTACAGTCCCTCCCCATTTACCTCGTCTCGGTACTGGTAGTCCCCAAATGGGTCCTTAAGGCCATGCACAAATTGCAAAGAACTAATCTATGGGGTGGTACAAAAGAGAAAAACAAATGGGCTTTGGTCAACTGGAAGGAAGTGTGTACTCCAAAAAGTCATGGGGGGCTAGGGTTGCGCGACCCTGAGCACATAACAACATCATGGGAGCTAGTATCTGGTGGAAAATGGGTCTCCAGCCCCCACAATCCATGGGCTAACCTGTGGATAGCCAAATATGCTCGTTAATGGCCTAAGGAGGACCTTATCAGATTCAACATAGAGCGGGGAGGATCCCAAATCTGGAAAGCAGCAAGCAGCTAAAAGCAAATGATACATACCCACAGCTTCTGGGAGCTGTGCAGCAGCACTCAAGCTAGATTCCAAGATGACTCCTAGAAGCAACTGCCAAGACTCTCCTCCATCTTCCCCAAACCTTTATGGAGTGTAGCTTTACAAGCAAGGCAAAGGAAGAGTGACCAAGATTTCTAGACTGATGACACAACTAAAGGATACAGGAACTGGCTACATAGGGAAAATGGGCAAGACGACTAGAACAATGAGAGTCACACATACATCTGGGAGGAACTAAGCACAAAAGTAAAAAACAGAGCATAGCCAGGGCCTGACATCCTTCGTTGGGGTCACATGCCAAGTGTTAACTACTCCACTAAGGAAGCTTACAACCTCCTATATCAGCAGAACCTAGATCCAACCAATCTCATACGGAAAAAGATATGGTCAGCCAAACTTTGGCCCAAAGTAGCCACCTTTTTATGGCTACCCAGTAAACAACGCATCCACACATGGGAGAATCTTTTGAAGAAAGGGTTTGTAGGACCCTCCAGATGCCCTCTATGCCAAGAAAACTTGGAAACCATCGACCACCTGTTTGACCAATGCCCTACCTCTAATGCCATGTGGGAAAGAATAACAGTACTATGCAGATGTACCAACAGAGAAAGGGTTAACATCATCAACACCATCAACAGTTGGACGAACAATCCTTACTCCAACAACCTTTTGAACAGACTCTGGCAGATAATTTTGGGCATTCTTATCTGTAACATATGGAAGGAAAGGAACAATCGAATCTTCAAAGACAAAGCATCTACCCTATAGTAGCTCTAGGCAAGGATACACGACAACCTCATTGAAACGAGGGCCCTAGACGCCTGGAGCCAGGAGGATCTCCCCTCCTCTACTGTGGAGCATTACATATGGAACAACTGGAACATGAGCATAAATACCCCCCTGGACATCAACCCAAGGAGCGTTGGTAGAACCCCTGCTCCTAAAAAATGGAAGCCGCCCCCCCCCCCCCCCAAATGGCTTCTTCAAATGTAATTTCAATGGCGCTTCCAAAGGCAACCCCAGAAATGTAGGATTCAGAGGTATTCTCGAGAACTCTTAGGGCGAGCCACTTCGAATTTAATACGGTAATATGGGGTGGGATAGAAACAACTTTGCGGAGCTTGAGGGGCTCATCCAGGGTATCTACATAGCTATTGAGTTTCACTATTCCCCCCTATAAATGGAGGGAGACATGCAAATCATCACCATGGTGGCCACAAGAATTCTCCATGGTACAACTTCCACAAAGGTATCTACCAGCTGGAGGCTAGCCCACAGGTTCAAGCTTCTGGAACAACTGATACATAATCACAGAGCCATTACTTTTCACCATATGCAAAGGAAAGAAAACTCAGTTGTAGAACTCCTCGCGAACAAGGGGGTGGAAAGCCACAAAGAGTTGTATCATTCCAACCTCACCTAGGCAGAGGATGATTATTTAAGACAAGAATGCCATACTCTCATTCAAAAGGATCTACTCTCCCTAGATTCAGGTGACAGTAGGAGTACGAACGACAATCGCCTCTCCCACGCCCATGAGGACGAATATCTGCAGCATAGGTCCTCACCTGATGTGGATCCTCAAGCCAGTAGTCATCTGCATGAGATGAATGAGATAAGGTATGATGAAGACATGCTTGGACAACATCACCCCCTCGAGGGTACCTCTCTGCAGCAATCGTCCTAAATGATTACCTGGATTGACACACCGATTGACCATAACTCCTCACTCGAGCCCACTCATGAAAACGGTTATGGCACGCAGCTTCCTGAGAGGTATAATCATGTTCTACCCCTTTGCATGTGTCACAGGCCTTTTAAAAGGAAGGCTCCTCAGCACAAAGAGACACATAATTAACGCATTCAGTCTTATTTTTTGATTTTGTTCTTGCCCTCTCACGCACCTAGTCCGCTGCACAGCCCTGTCCCTAGAGCTGCGTTGCACAGAAATTCTAGGACTGCGATTCATCCAGCCCATGCATCTTATCCCAGCTCCATCTGTCCTACCAGTGTCATAAGCCTGTGCCCACCCATTACCCAATGTTCCCCCCTGTTCTCTTGTGCTTCTCCCCTACAGAGCACTCCCCCAACTCGATCACACTTTTGGTTCAGTTGACCATGGTGCCGCACTTGTGCCAAAGAACCATTCGTGGAGGGCAGAGAGGAGCACTCCCGGGTCGTTACCACCGTGGGACAGATAATCGCCTGGAGTATGTTTAAGGCTCCTCCTTAGGAAGTTATGCTAGACAAAGCCTCGAACCTGATCAGGAGGAGGAGGCCCCCGTGCAGGCTTCGCAGAGAGGCAGATGTGGACCACGGAAGTCCACCATTGTGCATCAGGTGCACCTCCTGCCTCGCAAGACCGAGCCTCTTCTGGCTCAGGAGGATGGGGTGATGATACAAATGTTTGGATTATGGATTCTGAAGGTACTTGGACGTGCGTCCCTGACGCAGAATACTTGGTGGTTCCCATCCTCTGCACACTGGTCCCCAAGCCTATGCATCCACCCATTGATACTGAGGAAGAGGTTGTGCAGGCATATGTCTGCCCCATAGTTGAGGAAGAGCCAGACAGTGATGATGAAGCCGAAGACTAAGGACTACGAAGCTGCTCAATTCTTCCTTGTTTTTTGTCATGCTTGCTATCACCACAGAATTTCAAGTTTTACTTATGCTTCTGCATATTTTGTAATTTCTACTTATACCGTTGCTTCTGCAAATTTTGTAATTTCCTGTTTAAAGTATTTTCCGGCCTGGTTTCCTCCACGGAGGCAGCCTCGTAACCACGCAACAACAGCTGGGATTGGTTAAGCATACCAACCCAGCCTATAGCATATGTACTATTTATATTTCGAATTAATATAGATTAGCCTAATTTACGGATTTAATATATATATATATATATATATATATATATATATATATATATATATATATATATATGGGATTGCTGACACAATTTTTTACCAACCCAGCCTATAGCATATGTATTGTTTCTATTTCGAATTAATATATATTAGCCTAATTTACGAAAAAAACAAAAAAGAACAAAAAACAAAAAAACCTTTAAGGTTCTAAAATTAAGATGAATTAGTGTATATATATAATCTTTTAATAAATACTTATTATAATATTAAGGTTTTTTTTTATATTAGAGTTTTTCTCATTAATATTTTTGTTATTATTTTTCTTTTATTCTTATTCATATATATACGGATTTTTTTTATGGACCTCATATATTGACTTTCCTACAAAATAATTGTGGTAAATCTAAATCTCCATAATAAAAATTCCAACCACACAAACCTAAAAACCATTAATATTATTAATATTGAAGTAATATAAAACATAAAACCTAATTCTAACTTAATAAATAAGCATTAATTACTTAATTAAAATATCAAAATATGAAATAACAAATATTAATTATCCAAAATATATAATTGTGGCCGGTAGCAAGATCAATTTCTCCCGAGTCTCTCATAGTAGGTGTTGCCATGGTATCCCTCATTACAAAAGGTTTGGTAAGAAAATACTTTGAAAGCAAGCATATGGACACTATGGTAAGATATATACGAACAAAACCACATAAAGGAAATGCATGCGACCCCTTTGGAAAAAATATGACACGTGAAAGACATTGGAAAAGGAGTTTGAACTAAGCGCAAAGGTCAACGGGCCATATAACAGGTTAAGTGTCAAAGGCGCAGCCAGGTGGAAGCATTTCGGGGGTACCAAGGGAAGCATGGAGAGATGGGAGCTTCGACCCTCAGAATGACATGATGTCACAGCCTAGTGGGACCACAGTTATTTCATTCTGCGGGTCGACGATGTAGTGCGAAGGGATTTCCAAAACCCCCACCGGAAATATATGGTGGGCCCCTAGGGACGAACAGGTGGCGCATTCGGAGGCGAAGGTACGGTATATTAGGGAACTTGGTACACGACCAGTACCAGTTTTAAGCATGGCTCATGGCACACACCCACCTGGTCCTAAATAACCAATAACCCAGTGCCATGTGCTTCAGTGTCTACGTCCTTATGATGTCAGCCCTCCTAGTTGTCAACTGAGCCTCGTTTTACATAAAATCGGCCTGTTTAACTCCACCAGAGACTCATTTGGGTATATCTCTCATTTTTATGTTTTCGCCCCAAAGTTAAAGTCTGGATTTCAGGAGCAGGTCTCTTTCAGCTCCCTCACCGCGTCATTTTCCTTCTTGGTTCTCTCTCGCACAAGTCACAGGTAAATAACCATTCCCGTTACTTACATTTTTCCTTCCTTTTCTCTTTAAAAATGGTCGTCGCTAGAGTCAAGTCTAAGAAATATGAACCTGAAACTCCCCAAGCACGTGAAGTTAGCGCCATCCCTAGACCCGACCCTCTTACTGATACACAGGCTCACATTCATGACCCGCAATACCCTTTCAGTGTTTCCCACGTCCGGCCTAACTTACTAGAAAGTCATGTGAAAGGCCAAGATCGGTTACAAGTTGTTCGGTCTGGCCTGTACTACCAGGTAGCTCCGACCACATTTCTAGTTACAGAATTCATCTGTTGGCTCAAAAATGCCTATGACGAGCGCAAAGAGGTATTCCTCTTGGCTCAGGGAAACAAGGTCTTCCGAATTTCCCTTGAGCTCATAAAAAACGCTCTTTTTTTCCCACACAGCCCGGAATATGTCACATTCATCAAGTTATCTCTGTCGCGCGATTTCTCTAAATTACCCTAGAAGCAACAGAGTGAGTTCCTCTCCTCCATCTCAAATTCCCGCCTTACTTCCCTTCCATCTTCAGATCTGGTACCCTTAACCTCATTTTCCGATGGCCTCCAGCCGGTTCTTGCTCTCATATATGGGTTATTAGGACTTAGGGAGGTTGAAAGGGCGTCTAAAGAGTGTATAGCCCTCCTCTGGCTCATGTCTCAACCAACTGTTGTTCTAGATATTCCAACATTTCTAGCTTCGGCCATCCAGACCCAATTCCAAGAAATTTCCTCCTCGGGGGCTTTTCGTTTCTGCTCGCTGGTTTTTTACTTGTTTATGTTCGAGCATTCTGACAAGTTTGAAGCTTTGGGACTTGAAAAGCTCTCCAGAACAAACGACCAGCCCAAAACCGTCTTTGAGTGGAACATTTCAGTTCGGCAGCAGCCTAATGGGAGGGGTTATTCAAAGTTCTTGAACGAGTTCATGTTCGTCGCCTATACCATAATTCATGACAGTCCCCCACCCAAATATTTTCTCGAGCAGAAAGACTGGTTGCAGTTTGGCGAGGAAGAAAGCATAGGGGATTGGTATCTTTTTGATGATTATACTGAGATCAGGGTTTATGGAGCGGATGTGCCTCCTTACCGCCTGCCGTTGTTTCCTGCCATGCAATTTTTCGCCCTCGAGTACATCCGTCAGACCATGAAGGCTGACCAATTCCATTTTTTCCCCTCTAAGAAGGGTTATATCCTCAAGCTTCCTACTACCATCGGCCCTTTTACTGTTAATTCAAGACACACCCTCTCCATAGTGGAAACACTGCTTCAGGGAATGGATTTAGTGCTAGGGAAAGTTTGGCCCTATGACCCAAAAGGAATTATATCAAGTAGGAAAAGTAAGATTAGGTCCACTGCATATGTGTATGAGACTAGGCCCTTCATTGAATGGAGATCTAACCTTGACACATGGCCTTTGGCTTCGCAGATGGAGGCCGAGTCTTTGGCAGCGGAGGGAAGGGGCAACACCACTTCAGCAAGCACAGGCAGAAAAGGGCATACTGACGACGCTGAGTTTTCAGAAGAACTAGAGGGATTGTATACAGGGGAGGGATCTCATCCCTCCAAGAAGCAAAAAAGTGACGAGGTGGAGATTCTTTGGGATGACTTACCCCTTGAAGATTTGGTCAGGTACGGGGAGCCTGATAGAGGCAAGGTGGGTTTCAGAGTAAACTATGATGAAGCGTCATCTTCAGAACCTTCAGGGTTATCACAGGCCACTTCGGTAAACAGAGCTGAAGTGAGAGAAGAAATTAGAAGCAGAAACAAGATTGTGAGGGAGAAGCTTCGAGCAGAATTAGCGAGCTTCGTAGACAAGTACCATACTCGGCTCACTACAGAACTGGACATGGACAAAGAACAACTAATATTTTCTATCACGGAAGCAGTGTTAGAACCCACCGCTAATGAAGTTAGCTACAAGGCACTGGAGGTAGCGGTGAATTTGTCACAAGTTCCCTTGACTGATAAACTAGGTTTACATTAATGCATTGGAGATATGTTGAGAGACGAGGTCATGAAGCTAGCGCTTGCTTTGAGAAAACTCGAAGATAAACATAAGGAAGTGGTGGATAATTTGAAGAAGGAGAGGACAAATGCCAGGGGGGTCAGCAACAACCTTCATCATCTCAGGAAAATAATGAGCGAGAAGGGAAGCGACAAGGATGCGATCCGGACGAAAATCATCCAGGATTTAGAAGTTGAAAATTCGGAGTTGAAGAAGAGGCTTAAAATTCCTTGAGGGGACTATGTGCAACCCGAGGAATTGGATCAAGCATAAAAGGAAAAGATGACCCTTACTGATACCCTTGCTTGGGAAAGAGATGAGAATGCTAAAACGGTCGAAGAGTTGGCTGCCCTCAGACAGAGATTCACTGACATGCAAGAGAAATGGGATACTCGTGTCTGCACAACTTCAACTTCGGACTCGGCGGATGCTACCTCAGTGCAGTTAACTAAGGCCCTCTCAGACCTCCAGGTTTCAGAGAAACAAGATCACACTGCTCAACAGAGGGTTCAAGAATTGATGGCTAGGGTGGAACAGAATAATAAAATCATAGTGGCTCTGCAAGTAGAGGCGGAAGAGGCAAAGAAGGAGAAGCAACTGTAAGTCAAGGTTATCAGGGATATGAATAACCATATGAAAGGGAACGCAACTCTCCTTGAAGCCAGGCATCTCATTTGGTCCGATATCAGAACAGAGGTAAGGAAACGTTGGGACTACCTCCTGCGGATGAACGAAAAGAAATTTGTTGTCCAGTCATGTAAAGAGAAATTGCAAGAAGGACGGGCTAAAGCCGAGACCAAGGTAGCCATGGCCAATAGATACATTTCATACCTAAGCAGTTTATGCTTTGAGGAGTTGGCCACGCAAGGAATTGAAGACCGTTTCAGGGGAATAATGGAAATTAGGCGGATAATCGAGAAAGAGACAGCATGTGTGAACGCTTTGAGTGGTATGGATCGTGTCGCTAAGGGAATAGGGAGGTTTGAAGAGGAGTGGAATGAGATGGTAAGAGCAGGTCTCCCCTCATGCTGTGATTCTGAAACTGCTACTTTCCCAAGTCTAACTAATTATGATGAGAATTTGGCAGTGGTTATGAATCAGACAAATCTAACTTATGAGAAAACCACTCGCCTGAAAGTTGAAACAATAGTTGCTGCCCTTGGGAAAGAAATCTCCCTTCTCTTCCAGATCAGAAAACGTTTGATGGTGCATGTGGATTATTCAGAATTAACAGATATGCAAGCCTCCGTGGAGACCTTCACCACAATGCCTTTGCCAGGAGCAGAAATCTGGCAGAAATGTAGTAATTTTGCAAACGCTCCAGACTTCACACCATCCATTCAGTCTCCACCGCCTCAGAAGCGCAAAGCTGGTTCATCTGCATCATCGGTGCTTCCAACCTAGTCAGCCACAGTTACGCCTCGATCCACCAAAAAATGATAATCATGTTCTAGCCCTCGTGGCCTTTTTACTTTCATTTTCTTACTTTTGTAATATCGGTGAGATCATCATTTCACCCTATGCACTTCTTATTTTCTGTTCATGTTGTTTTATTTTCGGTTGGCACTCATGCAAAAGCCACCACAGAGATGATGAGAGGCGCTCTTCCTCATCATCAGTTTTTTTATTTTGATAGGACAACTAACAGAGAAGATATTTCCAAGAGCACATGTTAATCCAAAAATATCTTCTGCTAACAATAGAAAAGGAAGAAATATAAAAGGAGGACCGAAAGTCCAAAAGAGGGTTCCGGATTTGGAGAATAGAGACTGTTATTAGTGAATTCCCTTTTTGTAAAGTTTTGAGGATTTCCTCTGTGTCATGTTGAAGAATCCCAATGGGAAAGATATAATTAAACAATTTTGCTGTGAGATGGATTCCTGGTGAGATCGGTTGCAGTTTGTATTTTTTGTTTAAATCTAATACAAACATTTTTGCACCTCGTCATTACTTCTATGTTATATGTTATTTTCTTCTTGAATGCGAGTACACGATTAATTGGGATGGATTTATCTTTTCTAGATACTCATGTCTTTAATCTATTGTGGTTTAAATATGGATCAGGGCTATGATGTTATTTTCATATGTTTCACTTCATATATCTGCTTTCTTCTATATTGTCTGCTGATAGATTCTTAGGCAATGTTAAGGCTATTTGTGGTTAATATCCTCTCTATTTGCTGCCACTGTCACTCCGCTCTATACACTTTTATATGTGTGTGTTGTGTTTCACAATCTGGCCCTTCCCACAGCTTGTAGATTTATATTTTGCTTCGATAATATTTCCACAAGACCCTAATTGCTTACTATCGGGTATTGTTGTGTATTCATTTCTTTCTCGAGATCCAGGTCCCAATTTATGAAGTCATAAAAATGTTTTTGAATTAGAAGGTACTTGCCACTGACCATAGAAAACTTCCTTATATCTTCTTGGCTTTAAGATGACCTAGGCACTGGTCCTTCACAACTCAAGGCTGTCTCTAGGAGCTACAACAGTAGGAATATCAATATCAAGATACCTATAGCAACATTTGATAAATATTTTTTAAAGAATTAAAATGTTAATTACATTATATGAAGTATTTTTTAATAAATTAAAAATAAAATCAGATTAAAGAAACTTAAAAAATGATTCACATCACTTCTATATTATATATTAATCATATAAAGAAAATTATAAAATCATTATAAGAATATTTTACGATGGGGATATCAAACCAAAGGTATGTTCACAATTAAAGAAATTTATTTCCTTAAATCAAATAACCATCAGGATGTCGCTGCGTCAATCTGGAGTAAAATATGGAATGTGAAATTCTGGCCAAAGATTGAATATGTTATGTGGCTCTTAAGTCATAAAAAGACCTTAACCTGGGATCATTTACAAAACAGAGGAATGCAGGGTCCTTCTCTTTGTATCATGTGTCGACAGAATGAGGAGACTATAGAACACTTATTTAACAATTGCCTTTTTAGTAATGAAATTTGGCAGCGAAATGAAGCGTTATTTGGACAGAGAGATAGAGATATAAGCAATGTCAATACCACTATCTGCAACTGGAGAAACGAAGGCTATAAGAGTGAGGTCGTGAATTGGGCTTGGCGACTATCTATTGGATCTGTGCTTTGGGGAATATGGAAAGAAAGAAACTATCAAATATTTAGAGGTGTTGAAAGGCAAGTCCCTCAACTCTTGACTGCTATTGTTGAAAATATCAGGGAAACAATTATGGTGGAACACTGGGGAGCCGATAACTGGTTAGTAACAGCTAGGGAGACACGAATTTTGGCTACTCTAAATCTGAAACCTCAAATGCTGAATACATCCTTATGGAAGGTTCAATCAAACTTGAATTCAATTCCATCAACTTTTAATCCCCCACCGCAGTGTTTTCTAAAATTAAATTTTGATGGGGCCTCTAAAGGCAATCCTGGACAGGCAGGGATTGGAGGAATATTTAGAGATTCTCTTAGTAAGGTTTGTCGCATATATTCTTATCCTATGGGTTATATTACCAATAATGAAGCTGAATTAATGGATTTGAAACAAGGTTTAGTTATTGCAATTTGGGAAGGTTACCAAAGATTAGTCGTTGAAGGGGATTCGGCAATGGCAGTTGGTATCCTTAAAAAACTCCAACAAGGAACTCCATGGCAGAAAATTAGTAGGAGTTGGAGAACAACCAAACTTGTTGAAGATATTGGCAATCTCCTTTGCCAAATAGGATATGTCATCCCTACTCATGTTCACCGGGAAGGGAATAAGGCTGTGGATTTTTTGGTGAATTGGGCATGTAAGAATATAAACAGACATTTTGATATTAACCATTCTCACCAGGCTTGGATTGTGGAATTATACCCTTTGTAGTGTATCTTAGATAGAGATCGATCTCGCCCCCGATCGGGGTGCCAGACTGACGGACAGGGTAGTGGGCTTCCACGTGGTGGATGACCTTACATACCCTTGCGTGATCATTAGGGAGGCAATCCTCCGGCGACAGACTTCCACTCTCTGCATTTAATTGCATGCAACAACCTGTCAAACTCAACCACCTCCTGTCAGAAGGGTTAATTAAGTGTTACGCGCAACAGGTGATGGGCTTTAATGATCTCTTGTTTCTCATTAGCATTTGCTCACGATATAGTTTTTGCATTGGCATATTCCAGCAGGCGACCGATCCAGATTTGAAGCAGGTTCTCTGGAGACAGGGTGGAAGTTGTTTGTGGTATGTCATGGAAATTCTGCCTTTCATGCTGTGCTTTCGTTTTCCGTTTCTGCCTTTGTTTACACTACATGGTAAATACCTCCTTCTTCTAGTGTCTGAGGATTTTTATTGGGATTACTGTGCTCGTAATGTTTCTTCAAGGTGGTTTCGAACAGGGAACATGGGATTTATATATATAGAACCTCATTTCAGAAGCCCTCCCGGTTTGATTGTTATCTGTCCTTGTCTTGGTCTTTTCTCTTTTTTTCATTCTCAGGGCTTTCTCGACTCCTCTGGGTTGTTGAGTTTGCGGTTCATGCTCCTTGGCCGAGTTCAAGGTTGGCAGTATTGCCTGTTCACCCGCTATTGATAACCTTTCTCATGGGGCTTTCTCTGTTATTGGCTCTCTGTTTCGGCTTTGCATGTTTTTTGGGCTCCAAAAAGTGCTCTTTGATTACCCTTGGTCGTCTGTTGGTGTAAAGGTCCCTGTAGTGTCTGTTGGGTATGATCTGTTGGGATGGAACTGCCATAGTTTTCTTTCAATTTATACTACAGGCTTGGTTTATGTCGTAGTCTTTCAAAACGCTGTTGGATATGTCACTGCCAGGGGGGTAGTTTGTGGCTCTCTTGCTATTTCTTATTGGCAATTATATTTAATTATGAGGAGGCATTGTCATAATCTTCTCTGTAAATTCGTTACATGCGAGGGTCGTTTCCTGGTTAATTTCAATAACAATCTTCGATGTTCTGTCACCCTGTTCATTAATGATATGGCTATGCGAGCTGGGTTCGCTGCAACGGAGCTTTATTCAGTTTTATTGCATTTCGTTTCTGACTTACTTCTGCCCACAGGCTTCTTTTCAAGTTATACTGCTTCCAATATGGTTAAAGGGCAAACAGGGAAGGTAAATCGCTGTAGGCAGCCTCATCATAAGGCTGGAAGGAGCAGGAGGGGTAGGAAGTCAAATGAACAAGTGTTGCAAGACATTGCTCAGGTATATGAATCCAGAAATTTGGCTCACATTAAGACAAAAATTCATGGTTGGGAAATACAAACAGCCAGCAAGGATGAAGATATGGAAGCACAAATTTCTAAAATGGATTTTATAACAAATCCAGGGAGTACTCGGGGTCGGGTGTCCCTCTTTCAACAATTGGTGAAGACCTATTGGAAGATGAAATGCCTTCTTGCAAAGGCAATGGCATGTCAAGAGGAAACGAGCATCAACTCTTCAATTCTGTTTGAACTGCAACAAATGAAGCTGGACATGCATGCAATGTTCAAAGCTCAGATTCAGTTGAATGACAGGATTGGTAAGATAGAAAAGCAATTGCAAATATCTCAAAGCAGTGAGCAGGTGCTGGGTACCACTATTAATGCTCCAGTACCTGTAGTTTCGTCTGTGGATCTTTCTGGCTAAATGTTTTAGATTTCTACATAGTTTTGGAGTTCATCAGTTTAACTACTTGTTTTATTTGTAAATATTATGGACATACTACAGTTATTAAAGCTGTAAGTAGCAGGATAAGACAATTTCGTTTTTGGTCTGCATTTAACTCGATTCGGTGGCCAATAGACCTGATTTCCTCCGGGCAGGTTGAGGTCACTGTATTTGTTTTATTTTGTATGACAATTTGCCCTATATATATTTGATAATAAAAAAGTACTAGAAAACTTAAAAAAAAAAATTATTAAATTTTGTTCATCAATAATTTAAAAATATAAAATTCCTCAACCCTAATTCCAATATTTACACCAAAGCTACTCCTCATCGTGCACTTGTCCGTCAATTCATGACACTACATGGTTAAAACTATCATTTTTCTACGTATGCTAACATCCCTTAACACCTCGTCCAACGGCGCATTTACTAGAATGATATAAAACACATACATGTATTAAATATATCCATTATTTATAAAAAATATATTATATTTTGGGTTGTCTCTAATATTTTGCAAAATAATTTAGAGTTCTAGTGTCAACTAGGGGGTTTTTAATTGGGTTGTCTCTAATATTTTAGAAATTATTTTGAGTTTTAATATTAATTAGCGTATTTTAATTGGGTTGTTTTTAATATTTTTCAAAATAAAATTATAAATTTTTTTTTCAGTAATAATCACATGCAATGAAATATTATTACGAAAATAATTTAAAATTCTAATGTCAACTAAAGTTTTTTAAAAATAATATGTGTTATTAAATTCTTATTTATAAATAAGAAAACACATTAAAGTTTTAAAAATAGAATAGGTAAAATACTTACATATATATAATTATTAAAAAAACAAATTAAATTTTATAAACTTAAATAATTTTTTTTAATCCATATAATTTTTTTAACATATACATAAATAAATGATTTTGTATCCATATTAAAATAAATCTTCCTAAAAAGACGCGTTATTTTATATCCAATATTTTAGAGACTCGTAAGATTCCTTAATCATCATTATGTGGAAAAAGTATCATAAATTTCCCTACGGACGCCTTGGGAGTAAATATTGGTAGCCTTCTATCTCAGCTCCTTTGGTGTTAAATTATAGAGGAAAATACATGAAGCAAATGAAATTATAATATCACATAGAAAAATGAGACCGATGTGTAAAAAGTATTTTATGATGTATGAGTGTAATCATTCTTTGCCGCCGCCATTATTCTGTAATCATTCTCTGCCGCCGCCAGTTGCATTTGCACGTACAAACTTCTTGATGGCGAATTACTCCAGTACTCTGTGACCCCCACCAACGCTGTAACGTCATAGTGTGTGAATGCATTTGACCTAAATGAATCAGTCCCAAACCCATGTGCATGGCAAGCCTTATTTCGGTTGCTATCTGCTCATTAATGCGGTGGCAGATACACTGCCCACCGTTAGATTTAAAATTGGTGGATAGCAGCCGAAATATCTGCCACCGCATTAATCAGCGGAAATATTGGGCAATGTGCATGGGCATGGCTCACCTCACTTTTTCACCTCAAAAAACGCATCGCATAAAATCCAATGCCGACTCTCAACTCGATTCAATTCATAATTCATAATGACGATATTTGATTTGCATTCCAGTCATTTATATCAACTTTTTGAACTCATTTTTCATGATAATATTCAGCATCGGCCGAAGCATTCCAGTATTATATACCATAATTTAATAGTACACTAATTATATTTATATATAACAAATTAGATATAAGTATATATAAAAGGAAGAGAGGAATAAAGTCGTTGTCGAATTAATAACAAGTATTCTTTATGGTATAGAATTAATAATGTAAGTACTTTTTAAGTTCAAATTTTATAAATAAAAATATTGACGGTTGTGACGAAGTAGTACTCCGCTTTATAAAGCATTTAAGGCATTGATAGAAAATCTTGGGGTGGTATTCGAATGTTTGCAAACAGCTCTCTGCAAACTCATTTTGCATAGGGACCAGTCGTTAACACCTTAACAAACCTTTCTTGGACCAGTATTTCACATAGAGCGGTAACCAGACAATAGTCCAGAACAGGTATTAAGGATTTTGTTTCAAAAATCATCCCCGATAATTTTTAGAAATTTGTTATTTTGATGATGTTATTAGGAACTGATAATTCAGTTTCGCTGACTATGCGTAATTTTCTGAATTTGTTTTGCTAGTATCATGAATCCAGATTTTTCGCTCATATTTGTATTTGAGTGTGAGGAGTTCAGCGGAGGGATTGCTCGCAGATCGACTTTGGAGAATCGAAACGGTGAATAAGGTATTTTTTCCTTATTTTCAATATAAGTGTTACTGGAAAATTGCACTTTACTTACCTAAAAATATAAGATAGTTGCAACAAATCATAATTTCCTCTAGCATGTCAAGTTACACAGTTGCATGCACTGTTTCATATAAGTTTCCGTTCTTCGATTTCTAACTGTATTAAATTTTTGTATGTTTCCTCTATTTAATTTACAATTTAGTTCATTTTAAACTCTCGTCGAGTAACCTGAACACAAACGTAAATACCCATCAAACCTGCTGAAACTTCATTTGTTTTGTACATGAAGCGATGTTTTCAATGTAGTTTAATACATTCTACAATTTCGATTTTGTTAAGCGGCTAGGCCAGCAGGGGTTTTTGGATTTATAGACTAAACAATTGATCACCCAAATTCTAACCGGATTTACAAGTGATCACAGATCACAGTTGGGATTTATAGACAAAACAGATTGATCACCCAAATTCTAACTGGATTTACAAGTGATCACAGATCACAGTTGGTTCGCATATATTTTAGAAACTTGCCCGTGTTTCAGCTCTCCGAAGCTTCTTTAACATTTTGGCAGGTCTTTGTGAAATTTTAATCCTGTTGTTACCCATAATTTGGCGATTTAGAAGCCAGAATTGCCCAATTTTGAAGGATTTATTTCTGGCTAATCTAAAGTAACTTTAGTATTATGTTAAGGGGCTAATTTAAAGTAACTTTAGTATTATGTAAAGGCGTTAAATATTTAGAATCGCCGCTTTATGTGTTTGAACTCAACATTTCTGAAGAAGTAAATGAGTATAAATATTTTGAGATTGATTTAAATAACAAATTTAATTGGGAGGACTGCAGAAAGAAGAGAATTTTAGGAGGGTGAAAAGCATTATATGCTCTTCAAAACAGATGTAGAGGCAGAGTTATGGGATTGGAAAACTATTAAAATGCTTTTTGGACTCCTAGTTTGTCTAGTAATACTATATGGGTTTGAATTGTGGGCTAGCATCACCCCTGTTTCAAAATGGAAGCAAATTGAGAAAATCCAAAAATGCTTGATCATGAGCAAGTTCAAAATAAATTGTTAGGTACTTTATGAGATAATGTTGAGTGAAACATGAGCAACTCCCATCTAAGCAATTGCTATGGTGTGGCTCATAAGATATCTAAAACGAATTGAGCAAATGGGAGTAGGTAGATGGCTTAATGATATCTTCAAGGAGAGCATGAGTGAAAGAAAGAAAACATAGATGAGACAAAATTACACATGGATACAAAAATGGAATATCTACCTCAATGCTTGTCCCACAAATAGCAAGGAGCTAAAGAATTTTGTTATGGAGAAGTTTGGTAAACAGGTTTGGGGAAAAGAGTTGGGTAGAAAGAATAAATACTACATTGAAGAATTCAACCCTATTTATGATCTCCAACAAAAAGAGTACATTGGAGCTAACATTCCATGGAGGGCAGAGGTTCTTATTGCTCAATTAAGAACCAACTTGCATTATCTTCGGTGTGAAATAGTATTGTGGAAAAAGCCTAAAGAAGCTTGGAAATAACTGGGTGTGTACATTTTGCAGCCACTGGAATCTGAAGAAAGTTTTGGAAGTTATAGAAATATGTTAGCATTAGTTTCTTGGCTTTGTCTTTTAAGTAATAAAATCGTTAAAAAGTTTAAAATTTCTTTTCATTTCATTTTATTAGTTAAGAAAGAGTTAAAATTGCTGCCCGTCTTTTATCCAATGTGCCAAAGATTTTGAAGTGAATGCCATTTACAACCAATGTGCCAAAGATTTTGAAGTGAATGCCATTTACAACAGTAAAATTTGAGTAGGAGGATTGCAACCTAAATTGCCGGATGATTGGATATCGGTTTAAAATTGAGACCTTCCAACAAAGGAGGTTGAGATCCCGCGATAATTCCGTGTTTTACATGAAATTGCTATGTTGATCAAGCAACTGGGAAAAGGGGGCAGATTGTTTTGGCTTCATGTGCATTTTCTGGTTAAAAATTGCTGTGAGGTAAAATTCAAATCAAGTTTAAGCAGTAATTCGAATATAATATACAAAGCTTCAGTTATTTGGCATATAATTGGAAGGCCATAGATTCCATATTGGCAAAATAACATCGAATTTCAACTACAATCAATCTTCAGACAATAAATATTTAAAAACAATGGGTCATAAGCTGAAACATAGAGTCGAAGAACGGGTTTATACCTGAAAATAGGACCATGCCTATTTTCACATCACAACCGTTGAACCTGCGAAACAGCAAAGCAATAAAACAAAACAAAAATTATTTCTTTAAGAAGTCCCTGGAGTTTGCACTCATTAACTGATCTTTTGATATACACGAATTTAGCTACGGTTTCCCAGTATTTAAATTTGGGAAATGGCCACCGTCAGCAATTTTAGCTTCCCGTTTCATGCCTTATTTCCGCTGCTCTCATTTTCTGTGTTATCCATAATAGGGTTTTCAAGCCGTTAGAGCATTTCTTCACTACAACTGAACAATATATCATCTTCGTTAGGCTGCCCACAATGCCATCAGTCCAGATACCCTGGATGAGTTTATTTCATCTTCGAAGCACTCAATTACATGGATTTTGCTCCGGAAAAAACAACCAAACTGCCAAATTTCACCACGAAAACACTAATTTGCTTTCTGATACTAAAAGAAAATCAATATGGTTCATTACATAATAGATTATATATTAAATTTTAAATTTTTAGTAATATCTCTTCATAATAAATAGTTTTATTCTTTTTCATGATAAAGTAAAAAAACATAATTTTCTTTTTATTTACAACCAACCTACAAAAATATACTCAAATTCTGTTTCAAAAAAAAGTAGGGAATGATAAACTTTTATATGCATTATTCATTAGATTACATTTGAATTCGGTCTGTAGGTTTAGTTCTATTCCCACCATTGCACTTTCAACTAACGTCAATACCTACTCTTTCAGTCATGCTTTAGTTCATGGCAATATATATATATATATATATATTCTTTTGATTATAGAGTTAAATTCATATCTACGTGTATGAATTTATTTTTTTGGTTAAAAACAACGGTGTTAACTTACTTTTCTTTTTATGAGCATTTCTTGTTTTGTAAATATGTATTTATTTAATTTAGAGAATCTAGAAAATCAAATTTAATATATGTCTAAAGATTTTTAATATATGTGGAATTTAATATATCTTATTTTTTTTCCATTTCTTTTAAGCACTTTACTTTAATCTTATTTTATATTATATTTATTATTATAATTAATGATTTTGTGATACATGGTAATTATTCAAAATGTATTTTTTGGTTCCAAATGTGTTGACAATTTTCCATTCTGAATAATTATATTTATTATTATTATTATTCATACTTTGCTTCCATTTTTTTTAATCATCTCACTTTAATCTTATTTTATGTTATATTTACTATTATCATTATCCAATTTTAAGTTCAAGGTTCAGCGAGACACCAAATTGGAGTATGAAACTCCTTGTTTGTAGGAAGAGACTGGATCAACGATTTGGCTCCTAAATCTATGAAGGCATACATACTCTACCACTCCCATTTTGAACTTGTGACCTCTTAGGAGAAAATACATGATTTTAATCATTAGATTCACTCAAACAAACATATTGTATATCAATATTCAGATATCACTTTTCACTTAATATCATCTCACTTTAAAAAAAGTTAGATAACAATTCCTTTCAAAATTTCCATGATATCCTTTTCTACAACTTTTTTGTAAGTATACATGGTCAACTCTTCAGTACATCAACAAATGATTCTGTTCACACTAATTTTGTTTCGTCATGGCTTTATTCTATTTATATGTGTTTAACTTTCATTTTAGAAAGTGCTTAGAATGATGATTTTGTTCACATTAATTTTGTATTGTCATGGCTTTGTTACATTTATATGTGTTTAACATAGAAATGTTTTAGAGAGTATGTAAAATAAATATTATCAGTTAAAAAATTATATATATATATATATATATATATATATATATATATATATATATAATTTAAAAAAGATGTGATTATTTTTAAAATTGAAAAGTCATAAATTATATTAATCATTAATCTTATATATAATTATTTACATTTTTTTTAATATTGAGAAAATCTATTATAACATGGTAGTCAAATCAACAATGGGCTTGTGTAGGTTCTCTCTAGAAATGCATGGTGATTGATCATTATTATTCAATGTAAACCACTTCATCTGGAATTATCTTCCGTAAAAGATAGACTTTCATTTCTATCAAAATTTTCTAGATCTTAGGTCATTAATCTCTTTCTTCAACCCTATCAATTTTTTTTTTTTTTAATTGTATTAATTATTAATCTTACATATAATTATTTATATTTTTTTTAACATTGAGAAAAATATCATAATTTAGTGATCAAATCAACAGTAAAGCAATCTGGGTACACTTAGCGACTCCTCACTAGAAAAAGTTTGGGTTTATTCGGGAAAAACTTCTCTCGCACATTACTAAGTTTCAATCTAAAACGAAATCATTTTGCTCCTGTATTCACGCAGAGCTTCCATCCCTTAAGCCTCCCTGCTGCCATTTTTTCCTGTTGCTCTGGATAGTTTCCCAATTCGACTGATTTGAACGAACTAGTTTGTTGCACCAAAAAGAAAAGAGAGTCATGTCTAGACATCACCAAAAAGAAACCAGTGAGACTGGTAAATACATAATGTAAAACATTGTAAGTTGGTGCCTTGTAGGAAATTAGCTAAAGGAAGAATAAATAATTTCCGCTTTGTGTTCATTGGGCATTTTTAGAACTGTTTTTTATTTTGTTTCAAAATATATTATTGCAGGTTTCTGAGCTTCAGATTGCGTCTGCTTTGAACTTTGGGAGAACAAATTTAATAAACAATATATACTTGCTTCAATGTTCAAATTTTGAACGTTTAAACAATGGGTTATGCTCGGACATGAGTGCTGCATTGTACTCAGATTTTGACTGAAATAAACACTCGAATCCAAGTTATTGTTAAGCGTGGAGGGTCGTATGATTCACCTATAATTTAATTGAAATGAATACAAATATCTATCATCTAGCCATTTTTAAGAAGCAAAACAGTCCAAAGCTCCCCTCTATTATGATATTAATTCTGATTTTCATTGGCAAGTATAAGCAAGGAAAACAACTAAAAAACAAATCTTGTTAAGAAAACTAATTTTCTTCGTAATCGAATACGAAATCAAACAAATCTGGATACAGATATCATAGAGTTAGGTAGAAACATGGTATGCATATGCAATCTAATTATGATGTGGAAACCATAAGGAATTTAAATTTTTATTTTCCTTTTACGATTCGATTTAGCGATGAAAATATCTTATAAAGATAGCAATTTTAGAGCAACAATTGTATTTTTGTTTGTCTTCATGGTACAATGAATTGAAATAATTCACTAGTTTAAATATACTTCGTTAAAAACAATGTTATGGAATTGTGAATAGTTTGAAAATATAATCTTTTATCATACAACCATCAAAGTCTCCACAACCATACATGGAAGAGGAAGCAACTTATAGTCAAAAAGTGGATTGTGGAGGTCAGGGTAAAAAAAGTGGATTGGTTCACGTGTTGCGCTGCTGGGTGCAATATGTTCGTTTAAATCAAAATGATGTTGAGTGACCATCAAAGATAACAATGCAATAGACTTAATTCTATTTTCCAACTTATGGATGCATTGATTCACAAAGCTTAACGATTTTACTATATGTAGAGATGTGAATCAATATAACATTCTTATTTTATTTTTTTGGAACTTCAAATAAATGAAAATCTTTTTTTCTTTATGGTAATGAGTGTTGAGTTAGTTTTTTCATGTTTTTTATTTTTTTGAAAAATACATGTAAAATTACAAAGAATATTTTCACCTTGCACTATGATTAAAGAAGAAATTAATAATAAAAACACTCAATAAATCAATAATAACAACATTGTTGAAATATTACTTTCGATCGCTACGTTGTACAGTGGCCTCCTTCCATATTTGTTTGAAGAAGTACTGTCATCAGGTCGCTTGCCATTTTGATGATCAATCAATTTTTTGTTTTGGCACTAGTCCTGCACATTCAAAACAGTGGGTCAAAACGAAAAACAGAGTTTTCCATTTATACAGAAGATAGAGTTTATTTGTATGTAGGAGGAGTTTTTTTTTAACGCGGGAGTTTGTTTGAAGGATGTGTGGTACCCACGACCACGTCAATAGTCCGCAGGGGCAGTGGTCCCCACAGCTGTCCAGTCAGCATACAAGTCAGCAGACGCGTGTCAGTTTTTTATTGGTACGGGTTTTTTGTTTGCCCGGTCACCAGGCAGAAAATCGGACCCGAAATGGTTATAGGTCGGATTTAATATGGATTTCGGGTCACACTTAGCCCGTCGTACGCCGAGCCCAAATCGGACCCGATAAGACTTTAGGGCGAATTTAAGTGGGATTTCGGGTCACACTTTAATTAAGGTTTGACGTCCGGGTTCAATGCACGGTCAAAGATTTTGTTTTAAATTTATGCGCGACAGAGTTTTTGATTAATGTTTTGTTTTAAATGTCGTGCAATGGTCATACGTTATAAACGAATATAACATATATATTATAAACGATACGTTTATAATATATATAGTTTAAAAATGGGCCGTGATGTAATGTTAGTTTATATATAACACACAACAGTGTCTTATTTTTTTGTAATCTGAGACAGAACGTTTTATTTTTACAGAGACAGAGTGTAGTTTTTTTTATGCACAACAGTGCGTTGGTTTTACAGTGAGACAAAGAGTTGGTTCATGCACTGCGCTTTGTAGCAGTCATTTTTGAAATCCCTCTTAGTGAGGAAGAAGTGTAATAGTTTTCTTTTAAGGAATAGAAGTTTGTTTTCAAAGTATTGAAACTCTGTCTCCTGTCAAGAATTTTTAATTTCTTTGTGTTAGCAGAGGAGAGCATTACTCTCTGCATTGTTTGTTCTGGAATTTTCAATATTCCAACATGGTATCAGAGCTAGTTCAGGCTCTTTGAAGATCAAAGAAGCTGAAGGAAAGGAGTTCGTTGTTGCAGTAGCTTCTCCAGCAGTGTGAAGACTCAGCCAAAAAGAATTCAAGGTATTTCTCTATACAGTTTATTGTGTTACTGTTGTAGAACAGTTAGTTATTTTAAATACACATTCAAGTGTTTTTGAATCATAGTTAAGAGTGCAGAATGGCTGGAGCCAGCACTGGTATGGGTATGGGAAATATCCACCTCCCACTATTTAATGGGAAAAATTATGACTATTGGTCAATAACTATGAGAGCGTTATTTATTTCTCAAGACTTATGGGAATTTGTTGAGGATGGCTTTGAAGAGCCACCAAATGAAGAAGAGTTTGAAGATTTAATTCAGGCAGAAAAGGAGGTGCTGAAGAGCAATAGGAAGAAAGACTCCAAAGCTCTCTTCTTATTGTATCAAGCAGTGCATGAGAGTGTGTTTCGAAGGATAGCGGCGGCCAAGAGATCCAAAGAAGCATGGGAAACTCTCAAAACAGCCTATCAAGGCATGGAAAAAGTGAAGACAACTAAACTTCAGTTGCTGAGGAGAGACTTTGAAACTCTCTGTATGAAAGAGTTAGATACTATTGACTCATTCTTCACTCATGTGATTGGAATGGTCACACAAATAAGATCTCATGGAGAGACTCTTGAAGACAAGAGGATTGTGAAAAAACTCTTGAGGAGTCTACCTTCAAGATTCGATGTGATTGTTACCACCATAGAGGAGACTAAGGATCTCACAAAGTTCACAGTGGATGAGCTACATGCATCACTGATGACTCATGAGCAGAGATTGGGTAGGAGTGAAAACTCATCTCTGGAGCATGCCTTTAAGACTCAAATGTCTTTTGGAAGAGGAATAGGGCAAGGCAGAGGAAACAAAAGAGGAAGAGGTAGAAGCCAAAACAGAGGTGGAAGGAATAGTCCAACGAATGCTCAAGGAAGGGGCAGCAATCCAAATCAGCATCAAGGCCAAGGCAGCAACCAGCGAAGTGGTCAGCAGAATGCTTAAGGACAGAGGTATGATAAGTCCAATGTCCAATGTCACTATTGTAAAAAATATGGTCATTATGCTAATGAATGTAGAAAGAAACAACATGATATGGGAAATAAAACTAGTGCAAATTTCAATAGAAAAAATCTCAACCAAGATAATGTGTTTTTGGCTTGTAATATGGCTGAAGAAAAAGGTGAGGATTTATGGTTTCTAGACTCCGGTTGCAGTAACCATATGACAGGAAACTTAGCAATGTTTTCTATGCTAGATGAGAGTGTGAAGTCACAAGTCACACTAGGAACTGATAGCAAAGTTTCGGTTATGGGAAAAGGAAATGTAAATGTTTTAACAAGGAAAGGTGCAAAGAAATCCATAGCAGATGTTTATTATGTTCCAGGAGTGAAGTGTAACCTCTGTTTTAAAAAACGGCCAGCTCAACTTCGAACAGGCCTGGTCGACCGAGCCATTAGGCTGGCCGGTCCGACCAGGTAGAAAACCAGCTAGGTTGGCCGGTTTGTTACCGAGCCGACCGGTTTTTGTAACGGCTCGGCCGGCTCGGTAACAAGCCGGTCAACCAGGCCGAGCCCGAGTCAACCAGGCCGAGCCAAAACAGCCGGCCGGTGGGCCCAAAAAACACGATTTTGTGGACTTCAAACTCGATTTTAATTCGCTATTAGGGTTTTTTTAGGTTTTCTGAAGAGTTGTG
Source organism: Pinus albicaulis (assembly GCA_034641835.2). Taxonomy (NCBI): domain Eukaryota; kingdom Viridiplantae; phylum Streptophyta; class Pinopsida; order Pinales; family Pinaceae; genus Pinus; species Pinus albicaulis. Next base: position 451,876 of record JAXQQM020067712.1, read on the forward strand.
GAGTTGGTTTTTGGAGCAGCTTCATGGTAATGTTAAATTCTTAAAGTAAAAGTGACATTCTCCTTAATCTTCATTTTCATCCTTTTACTTAAATTTTTAACATTACCATGAAATGACTCAAGATGTTTGAGAGTGGTTCCGACCTCATTGGATTTCATATGGAGAAAGTAGAATTTTAGATCTCATTCAAAATCCAACAGACTTATCAGTTTTTCAGGATTTCAGGATTGGGTTATTGCAATGTTTCCATCGAATTTTGTCATGTATTAGGGTATGGAACTTGTATTTAATCAAGAGCACCAATCCCTCTATGTACCTTGATGACATGATGTTAGTGACAATGACCAAGAACAATATGTGATCATAAAAGCATGAGATACAATATAGGGTTTTAATACACTAATGGAGGATGGAATTCAAAACATCATCCTCATCTAAATACCCTAGAATCCACAAACCCTAAAATTAGGGTTTCATATGTGAGCTAGGGTTTTCCATGAGCCATCTAGGGTTCTTATTCAAATTAAACCCTCCATCAAAAGAGCCTTAAAACAAATAAAAATAAATAAATGCATTACACATACTATGAGAGAGACCATACCTCTGATTTTACGTTCATACAAGTTGCTGCAGGGATTTGCTTCAAAGTGCCTTGCACTTCTTTTGTTTGTCAGACTTTCAAGGGCACTATCATCTTTATCCAAAGGTGCCAACATAGAGGAGCTACATACTTTTCTTAGATGAACTTCCTTTGCTTCAGCTGCTAGACAAAAATAGAATCACATGAAGGGTTGCCACTAAACCTTCTTAAAATCTCATCAGCTGCTAGATAATGAGCAGCTTAGTCAACAATATGACATCATGGAGGGCTTTTACTATTCTTCAAAAATCATTTTCAAATTGATGTCTAAAGAGACCATCCCTTCTCATAAGTGCATTTTGTATTTTCATTGACTTCAAGGCACCTTTTATGAATGCTTCAAAGACATGAATACATATTAATTATTGATTTACAAGTCGGCTTCGATGGAACTAGCTTATAATACTTGTGTGTGTGTGTGTGAGAGAGATTGTAACAATGATAAGGACTCAGCCTCTTCTTCTATACACAAAATAGGGTTCCTTGATTTTACTGATATAGATGACAAAGGATGCCCGCTAATTGTCTTTTTAAGGCTACAATTCATACCTTGCAAACGTATGTATACAAGATATCGGCTTCCTTAAATTATGGAGGGCCTTAGAACTGTCCTTTATAATGATGTGCCTCTAATTCTAGGACAAGTCCTCCTCACAATCATTGATAGGATACCACCCTTCTAGTTGTAAATGAAGTCACCTTTTAAGTCCTCATAGTGCAGTGACCACAATGTCAAATGCCGAGTTTTTCTTTAGATTAGGGGATTTAACTTTCTTCGGAACAATGAGAATAACAAATTCATAACAAGGATGCACTGTTAAGAGAAACAAAAGAAAAATACCCTTCAATTCTACTTGAGCAAAGAAGTCCTTCATAATTGCTTCAAACGAGGGGCAGAAATACCTTGTTTATACTTAGAATCAAGCCTTCAAAGTAATGTACAAATGCCGAATTTTTCTTTAGATTAGGGGATTTAACTTTCTTCGGAACAATGAGAATAACAAATTCATAACAAGGATGCACTGTAAGAGAAACAGAAGAAAAATACCCTTCAATTCTACTTGAGCAAAGAAGTCCTTCATAATTGCTTCAAACGAGGGGCAGAAATACCTTGTTTATACTTAGAATCAAGCCTTCAAAGTAATGTACAAAGATGCCGTGAAGTGATCCACGTTAAATTCTCAACGTAGATAGGGAACTTAATAACTCGATCTGAAGGCTATTGTGACTCAATTGCAAATGCTTTCTTATTTGAAGAAAAACACAATGAAACCCTCTTCAATCAGGTCACAGAACTTAACACTGTAGGTTTAATCCACGGTTCTTTACATGCTTTGAATTACCACAGGCCTTTTAGAGGGTTGATGTCTTGTTGAAAGGAGTCACCTGTGACATTGGTTATGTTTTTTGTTTTGATCTCTATATCAACATCCTGTATTGGACAGTGCACTAGGTGCAATTTTGATATAATGGATATATTCATGAGCCTACTTTGATCATATGTTGTTTTTTGTGACTTATCTATATTGTAATGCTTTGTGTTTGGAAACATGAATAAAAATCTTTAAATTTATGTTTTTGTACAAAAAAATTAATATTTAGTGTATTTTTTACAAAAACAGAGTCATTGAAACCGAGTCGAACGAGTCATTACCGATTCGGAGTCATTACCGAGTCATTACCTCGGCCTGGTAGCTGACCGATTCAGTTTTTTAAAACATTGAGTGTAACCTCTTAAGTATTGGACAACTTGTTCAAAAGGGGTACAATGTATTTTTTGAGGATGATGTTTGTACCATCATGGACAAACCACCCAACAAACAATGTATTGCTGAAGTGAAGATGACAAGGAACAGGATGTTCCCTCTTAGAATGAGACCAGATTTGAAGAATGGTGAAGAGAAAGCAGCAGTGGCACAAGAGGCTATCCAAAGCGAACCAAAAGATGAAAATTGGTTGTGGCACTTGAGATTTGGACATCTCAACTTTGGAGGTCTTAATTTGTTGAATAGAAAATGAATGGTAAGAGGTTTACCATTGATAGAGAAACCGGACAACCTTTGTGAAGGTTGTATCTTGGGAAAACAACACAGAGAAAGTTTTCATTCTGGGAAAAGGCATAAGGGCAAAGGTACCCTTAGAGATTGTCCACTCAGATTTGTGTGGACCGATGCAAACTCCATCACTTGCTAGCAGCCACTACATGTTAACATTCATAGATGATTTTACAAGAAAAAACTTGGGTTTATTTTTTGAAAAATAAAAGTGAAGTGTTTGAAAATTTTTGCAATTTCAAAGCACTTGTGGAAAACCAAAGTGGGCTGCACATCAAAGTCCCAAGGACTGATAGAGGAGGTGAGTATATCTCTAAAGATTTTCTACGTTTTTGTAGAGAAAATGGTATTCAAAAGCACTTTACAACTAGATATACTCTGCAGCAAAATGGAGTAGCCGAAAGGAAGAATAGAACCATAATGGACATGGTGAGGAGTATGTTAAAGGCAAAGCATTTGCCTAATGATTATTGGGTTGAAGCTGTACATTGTGTAGTGTACATTTTGAATAGATTCCCTACAAAAGCAGTGATGAACAAAGTGCCGGAAGAGGCATGGAGTGGCACAAAGCAAGGTGTCACACACATGAAGGTTTTTGGATGTGTGGCTTATGCACACATTCCAGATCAGACAAGGAAGAAGTTGGACATTAAGGGGGAGAAATGTATTTTCATTGGATATAGTGAGGAATCCAAGGCCTACAGGTTATACAACCCATCAACCAAGAAGTTTATTGTGAGTAGAGATGTTCAGTTTATTGAGGAGGAAGCTTGGGATGGAAGCATAGAGAAAACAGTGAATGTTAAACACTGTTTATCTCATGATGAAAATGATGATGAATTGGCTGAAATACATCCCCAAACAACAGCACCAACACAAGAGCAGCAAAGCACACCTTTGAGGAGAAATGAAGGTGCTTCTCCAAGTACACCACAAGGAGGAAATTCAAGTGTGCTTCCTCAGGCATTTGTACACCTAATGAAAGAGGTAAGAAGTTCAAAAATTTGAATGACATTTATGCACAAGAGGCAGCAAATGAAGGTATCAATTCTTTGTTTGCTTTATATTTTCATGTTGAAGACCCTATCCACTTTGAAGAAGCTATCAAGGATAAGAAATGGATAGAAGCTATGGACGAGGAGATTAATGCCATAGAGAGGAACAAGACTTGGGATTTGGTTGAACTCCCAAAAGGTAAAGATGTCATTGGAGTTAAATGGTTCTACAAGACCAAGAGTAATGATGAAGGCAAAATAGAGAGACACAAGGCAAGACTTGTTGTCAAGGGATATAAGCAGAAGCATGGGATAGATTATGAGGAAACTTTCGCACCGGTTGCTAGAATGGAAACCGTGAGAGCAGTGTTGTCCATAGCAGCACAAAACAAGTGGAAAGTTTACCAAATGGACGTGAAGTCAGCATTCCTAAATTGAGTGTTAATGGAAGAGGTTTACATTGAACAACCTCTTGGATATGAAAAGAAAGGGCAAGAGCACACAGTGTGCAAGTTGAAGAAAGCTCTTTATGGGCTGAAGCAAGCGCCAAGAGCGTGGTACAGTAGAATAGACTCCCATCTACAGGAAAATGGATTTGAAAAGTGTGAGGGAGAACCCACCCTCTACATCAAAGAAAAGGATGGTAAAATGTTGATTGTAGTTTTATATGTTGATGAGGTTATTTTCATAGGTAATGATGATTACCTTATTGAAAATTTTAAAACAGTGATGAAAGAAGAATTTGAAATGACTGACATGGGTTTGTTGAGATACTTCTTAGGAATAGAAGTAGAACAAGATGAAAATGTGATTTTTATTTCACAGGCAAAATATGTTAATGAAGTGCTTGAAAGATTTAATATGCAGGAAAGCAAAGCAGCGATCACTCCCACAGTGATGGGATTAAAACTCAGCAGAGAGGACAGTGGCAAGGATTTTGATCCTAGCTTGTACAAGAGCATAGTTGGTAGTGTCATGTATTTGACTGCAACTAGGCTGGACATAATGCATGCTGTTAGTTTGATTTCCAGATTCATGGAGAAGCTAAAGGATGCACATTGGCAGGGAACAAAGAGAATTCTGAGGTATGTTAAAGGTACTAAAAGGTATGGCATTTTATATACTGCTTCAGAAAATTCAGATTTAGTTGGATACATTGACAGTGATTAGGCTGGAAGTATAGATGATCGGAAGAGCACTTTCGGTTATGTTTTTCACATGGGTTCAGGAGCCATTTCATGGGCTTCTAAAAAGCAGCCTATTGTAGCATTGTCTACAGCGAGGCAGAATATGTGGCAGCTACAGCAGCAGCGTGTCAAGAAATAGGGATGAGGAGGATGTTAAGAAGTTTGTGCCAAGAGCAGACAAAAGGAACAGTGATTTATTGTGACAATAGCTCAGCTATTGCATTATCGAAGAATTCTGTGTTTCATAAGAGAATGAAACACATTGACACAAAGTTTCATTACATCAGAGAATTGGTAAACAATGGTGAAATTATTTTGGAACACTACAGAACTCGGGAGCAGTTTGCAGATATTCTGACCAAGCCATTGGGACAGAAAGGTTTTGAGTTTTTGAGGAAATGTCTGGGTATGACTGATAACCCAGCAGCGGAAAGTAAGGGGGAGTGTTGAAATATTACTTTCAGCCGATACATTGTGCAGTGGCCTCCTTCCATATTTGTTTGAAGTAGTTCTGTCACCAGGCTGCTTGCCATTTTGATGATCAATCAATTTTTTGTTTTGGCACCAGTCCTGCACATTGAAAACAGTGGGTCAAAACGAAAAATAGAGTTTTCCATTTATATAGAAGACAGTTTATTTGTACGCAGGAGGAGTTTTTTTTTAACGCGGGAGTTCATTTGAAGGACGTGTGGTCCCCACGACCACGTCAACAGTCCGCAGGGGCAGTGGTCCCCGCAGCCATTGTTGGGGCCCTTGTTTTTGAAATCTTGGTTAGAACATTTTGAATTTTGAATAAAGGATGACCTTTTGAGTTGTGGCATGAAGACACGTGGCAATTGCGACCGTGTCGCAACTACTAGGAGTCGCAGAGCTATCAAGGTGGCGCGGAAGCATGAGATAGCTGAAGAAATAACACGCACAAGTACAAATGAAGAAAACACACAGCAGAAGACAGAAAGCGGAACACACAGATAACAGGAGAGAAGCGGGAAGCAGCTGAAGAAAAGACACAGGGAGGAACTGATAGTTGCGATAGCGGGTGAATAAATAACAGTCACCCGGCTTAAAGAAAGAGAATGCTGCAGGGGTTGTGAGGCTCGTGACAGGAGAAGAAGCACAGAGCGACTGCGGGAAATCATGCATGACATCTTTGTGATTCCTAATCTTCTCTATTTCTGTTCCGTAAGACATTTGTATTAGGGTTGTAAGCTATCGCTGAAGATGCTATGTAATCATGAGCTTGGCCAAGAGATTAATATAATGAAAAGTTGTTGTCTCAATAAGAGGTTTACATGCATGTAAAGTGTTTATGCTGGTTTAAAATTTTATTTGCTAATATCTGAATGCTTCTTAAGTGCTCTTGCGTACATGACTCTGTCTATATAATCGATGCATTGTCCATTATGAGTTGCGACTTTGTTCCTTACCATTGGTCTAATCCCCTTTTGCATGTGGTTGCGGCACGCCTCGGGTGAGAATCACTGCTCTCCGGAGTAGGGTGAAAATGCCGGTGTGATCCTAGACTACATTAGACTCCTTTGTTGGCCACAACTCCTGAACCTGGGGCTTGTCCGCGAGACCTGACTTCTCGCCAAAAAATGGTTCATGGTTTCGGGGGCTTCCATGTGAACTATAACCGCGACCTTGGCGGGATCGACATAGACCCCTTGCTTGCACACCACGTGGCCTAAGAGTGTGTCGAATGGAACTGCAAAAATACATTTCTTCAAGTTCAAGGAAATCTGCAGCAAACGACACCGGTCAAACATAATACGCAAAAGGGTGGCGTGTTTCTTCAATAGGCTGTAGACGGTCCAGTCGTCCATGTAGACCTCCAGGAACTTGTGAATGTACTCCCGGAAAGCATCAATTACAATCCGGGAAAACACAGTCGGTGCGTTCTTCAGACCAAACGGCATAACGTGGTATGCGAATGATCCCCACTCAGTGGTGAATGTCGTCTTTGCTTTGTCTTCTTCGGTAATGCGCACCTGATGGTAGCCCGAAAACCCATCAGTGAAGGAGTAGGCTTCGTTTCCCGCAACATGATCTAGAACTTCATCGCTGAAAGGAGTGGGAAACAGATCGTGGATGCAGGCATTGTTCAGACTCCGGTAGTCTACGCAGACACGTATCTCCGCTTTCTCCTTCTTGTTCTGAATGACAATGGGACTCAACCACTCTGCTGCTTCTACTGGAAAGATAAGACCTGCAGCCAGCATCTTGTCGATTTCCATCTTGACCTTTTCTTTGATACGTGGGTTCAGCCGGTAGGGTCGGTGCTCCACCGGCCTGGCCCCCGGTTTCAGCATAATGCGCATTTCACCAAGGTCCCCCTTGTTCCCATTCAGGTCTGCAACCGAGGACGGGAACAAGTCTTCGTATTCCCGAAGGAGGCTGAAAATTTCTTTTGTCGTTTCCTCGTCCCAGTAGTCTCCCACCGTTGCCAGCTTGGGTTTCTCGTCTGTTCCAATGTTCAGCTTTTTCGTCTTTAGTGGCTGTCAATGGACTCCTTCAGTCGTCGGCTCTTCACTGATGTTCCGCTTGCCTTCCTTTTCGTTAACTCATGAATGGTGTTGTGTGTTATATATAAACGAAAGTCGGGTGATACAGACCTCTATGCCAAATATGGCACTCGCCCGGGGGGGGGGGGGGGGAAGGGCGCCAAAATTGATCTGATTAACAAGCCGGAGATTCGGTTCACTTGCTATCTCATTGCTAGTAAGACGATGCGACATTATACCAAAGGAGAGTGCACCTTGGATACCATCTCCATTGCGGAGCACTGTGTCCAAGGCACCAGGCTAAATTGGTGCTCTTTCATGCTCAAAGAACTGTTCGCGGCATGCGAAGAGAATTATAAGCGCACCACTAGTTTCATCTATGGTTACCTGATTGTAGCTTTTGCCATGTGGAAATGGCACATTCCTCCTGTCCAGCTGCTGGCAGAAACTACCGCGAGCCAGCTCCTCGCGATGAAATTCACCCCGTGGCAGGTGTCCTCTGACCCCAGCACGAAACAGGTGAATGCGGAAGCGTTTCGGTCTTGGTACGGGCTAATGATAGATGTGGTAGCTAACTAGCAACGGGTGCCCAAGAACCTGTTGGACGACTATAGTGAGCAGGTATGGTTCGGGGTGAGCCACAGGCACACTTACCTCCGTCCCACTTGCATGCCGGAAGCCACCTTCCACATGACGCCACTCAAATTCCTGCTGGACGATGCTACCTTTCACCGCAAGCTCTGTTCGTGGCCGGGGGTCACAAAGCACATCCGTGACGGGATCCCCAGATACAACTTTGAGCGGATGCTGCCGGCGCAACGGCCTACCGAGACGGGCGCGGGGGTCACAAAGCACATCCGCGACGGGATCCCCAGATACAACTTTGAGCGGATGCTGCCGGTGTAACGCCCTGCCGAGACGGGCGCGGTAGCGCCCTCCTAGGCTGCGGCGGGACCTTCTCAGGATGCAGTCGGGACCTCACATGAACTCCCCGAACCACTGGTCCCCGTCGTCCAACACTTCAATTCTCAGGTACGAAATTTCAACGCGGCAGCCCAAGTTATTTCAAGCGGTGCCCCTTTGTTTTCTTTATTTTTTGAATTCCAGCTCAGTCGTTCTCTTTCTCCGTCCCATACTGCCCCTCTCACTTCTCCCATCCCTACCAACTTATTCACTTCTACCAGCCCCATCATCACCCCAATGGGCGAAACGGGCCCGGGACCTGATCAATTAGACCCCCCTCCAACCAAGCGGGCCCACACCACCGTCACTGATCTGGTGGTGGACCTTACTGATAACACTCTGCCACCCACTCCAGTCAAAGGGACATTAGTTTCGGAGGAACTCCTTATCGACCCATCATAATTCATCAATATTCGCCTCTCCCATACCTCCTCCACACCGTCCATCGCTCCCTCCATTGTCCATCCACCTGCCACTTCATCCGTTCCATCAAATTCATTTGCCACTGTATCCGACCCCCTTATCCGGGACCTCTTTGGAGGAGACCACGGGGCTGAAGTCACCTCCAGTACTGCGGCCGTAGTACCAGTAGTCGACCCCGTGGCCACACCCCAGGGTTCTTTCTCTACTATATTTACCCGGCTGGGCAATGTTGGGGCTGACTCGGTCGAGGCTTCGCCTGAGCATGCTGACCCTCCCCTCACAGGCCAGACCACTCAGCAAGAACGGTCAGATTCCGACATGGGCACCTCAACGCAGCAACAGACCTCGGTGTCCCCTCTTTAGAATTCCAACAGATCAGTGGCCAGTGGGCAACCTTTGCAGGAGCGAATGCCGGAGGAGGGCGCTTTTGGCACCGCCAACGTAGAAACATGGGGTATAGCTCAGTTGTACTTATTCATTCAAAGGGCGGCCCTGCAGGCTGAACAACTTCATTCGGAGCTGCAGCAGCAGAGCGATGAGCAGCACCACCAGATCATGGCGCTTACTGAACAGCGCGACCAGCTGATCAAGGAGAAGGCCTACCTGCAGGAGCAGGTCACCATTGTCACTCAGGCGTTCTCAGACTTATGGCCCGCTATAAGGGCTCACCGTGCCCCACTTCCTGACGATATAGCGGAGAGCAATGTAGCCGTCCAGGCTTACCACATTCGGTCTGCCTTCACTGGTCTACACAGGGAGAATCAGGAACTTCAAGCGGCGTTAGCCGCACGGCCCACGCTCCCCGACCCGCAGATTGTATACTCTGAACAAGTAGCAGCCAAGCAAACCCAGGCAGCTCACATGTAGGCGACCCTTCACTCTGTGCCGCGCGAGGCTTACGACCTCCTGCGAAGTTTGCAGGAGTGTTCACTCGCTCTCACGGTCAAAACGCAGCCCATCTCGGTCCAGTTGCAACAGATTTCCAAGGAAATTCAGGAGACCGCAGATCTCGCACGGTTAGATCAACTATATGTCCAGGCGGACGAGCTTGAGGTTCAAATGCACCAGACCGAGGCTAACTCAGCAACAGCCAATCAGATAATTCGGAAACTCCGTCAGCCCATTCAAGCCAGTGCCAAATCAATACAACAGCTAGCTGCAAAGGCCGAGACCCAGCTTACCACGATGTTCGGGGCTGTCTCGGCGAATATAGAGGAGGCCGCTGCCACCAGGATCACTGAGGAAACAGACTCGATAATGCAGGGATGGCATCAAGCTGTGTCGGACTTCACCGGGCTCAAAGATATAGCGCTCCGCAGGGTCCCGGAGTTGCGGCCCTTGTTTGAACAGCCGCTTGGAGGCGCATAGCAGGAAAAGGCACGAGACGAAGGCACATAGGATATTACAGGCGGTTTATCCGCAACTACGCAAAGATTACGGCCCCTTTGGAGAAACTGTTGCGGAAGTCAGAAGTATTCCAGTGGACGGAGGAGTGTAGGAGGGCCCTTGACACCTTGAAGGAGAAGCTGGCAACGACACCCATACTTGTTCACCCCGACTGGGATAAGCAGTTCCATGTGCATATCGATGCATCCGGTATTGCACTTGGGGCTGTCTTGGCGCAACCCGGGGAGACGACAGTTGACCACCCCGTCTACTTCGCCAGCCGCAATTTATCGAATGCAGAGAAGAATTACACCACGACCGAGCGGGAGGCGCTGGCGATGGTGTACTCCCTCCAGAAGTTCCGCCACTATCTTCTGGGTGGAAAATTCAAATTCTTTACGGACCACTCTACATTGAAGTATCTGGTGAATAAGCCTATTTTGGAAGGACGGATCTGTCGCTGGCTTCTACTTTTCCAGGAATTCACGTTTGAGGTGATTGTCAAGCCCGACAGGTTGAATGTCGGTCCCGATCATTTATCCAAGTTGGAGACGGGCAAGAATGACGGCTCTTTGGACGATCAGCTGCCGGATGCTGACCTCTTTCGCGTCGAAGCGGTCCCGGATTACTTGGCCGACATTGCCGCCTATCTGACCTCGGGGCAATGCCCTTAGGATTACACCCCGCTCTAGAAACACCACTTGGTTGTCCAGGTGGCTGACTACCAATTGATCGCGGGGCAGCTATACAAATTGGGCCTCGATGAGGTGTTGCGCAGATGCGTCCTTGACCACGAATGGGAAGCGGTAATGTGGGAATGTCACAGCGGTGTTGCGGGAGGGCATGTGGGTGTGAAACCCACCGCAATAAAGGTGCTCCAAGCTGGCCTGTGGTGGCCGACAGTACATGCTGACTGTAAGGCCTACGTGAAGCGCTGCGATGTTTGCTAGTGGATAGGAAGGCCCTCTCACCGGGACGAGCTTCCGCTACACCCGGTGCATGTGTTGCGGCCGTTCGAAAAGTGGGTTGTCGATTTTGTGGGTCCCATAGCCCCGGTCGCCAGACACTCCAAGGCCCGGTACATCATTACCGCCACGGATTACCTTACCCGGTGGGCTGAGGTAGCAGCAGTACGCGACTGCACGGCGGATACTGCCGCCCCGTTCATTTTTGAGCACATCATTTGCCGGTTTGGCTGCCCGCGAAGTTTAACCAGTGATCAGGGTACGCACTTCATTAACGACACGGTCAAGACACTGCTGGACGCCTTCATGGTTCAGCATCATAAGAGTAGCTCGTATCACCCGCAGGCTAATGGTATAGTGGAGGCCTTCAATAAGATTCTTGAGAAGGGCCTGACTAAGATTTTCAATGCCCAGCGGGATGATTGGGATGAGCGCCTATCTGCGGCATTGTGGGCCTATCGGAATACGGTGACGCGCTTGACCAATCAAAAGTCGTTCCATCTCATGTACATCCAAGAGGCTGTGATCCCCGCCGAGTTTATTGTACCCAGCATGTTGATCGCCACGTCTCTCAAGTTTTCGGAAGAGGCCTGCCTCCAGGAGCGCCTCCATGAATTACAGGAACTGGATGAGGCCCGCTTCCTGGCCGAATTCCAGCAGACGATTCAGAAGGACCGGTAGAAAGCGTGGCATGACCGCCACATTAAGAACAAAAACTTTCAGGGTGGCGGCAAAGTTCTTCTATATGAAAGCCGGTTCCAGAAGTTTCAAGGCAAGCTCCAGATGCACTGGTTCGGACCCTACTTTGTCATCGAGATTCGCGACTCAGGAGCCATTTGGTTGGCACAGTTGGACGGTACAGTTCTCCCTGGGTGGGTGAATGGCGCACACCTGAAACCCTACCAGGAGTAAGTACCTTTCACTTCTCATCAATAACTCTCGCACCCGAGAACACCCGTAGCGTAGCTTAGTCGAATAACTCTCCCGCAACCAGGATGAGCGTAGGGAGTCTTTTCCGATTCATAGGTGGTCTGTCAATAACCGCTCAGTTGTGCGAGCCGCACTGCAACCGACTGTGGTCGGGGCGGCGCCTGTCCAGCGTGTCATCCTTGTAGGATCCATCCACGTGCCAGTATCAGTCCAGGTCATTTCCGTCAATCCTTTTTGTCAGTCCGTAGGATCGCTCAGATTTGCATCATAAATTACCATAAGTAGGCAGTAACCATACCATAATCATTTGCCATCATCCGCAGTTCCCTCAACTGTCGCGTCCGCCCATTTCCCCATGCCACCGTCAGCAACTGTCAGATTACACACAGGCATGCGATCGATCGCACGATTATCACAGGCATGAAGGCCAGCAGGAATAAATTATCGTTATGGGGTCTCATCAACTCCGCTCGTGCCAGGTGATGACATAAATTGCATGGAGACCAACAGCACGAGAATGCCGGACCAGTTCAACTTGGCAATTGCAGCGACACCAGAGCGGTTGAAGTCTCAAAACGCACCGCACCATGATAGAAGCTCTAGGATAATTCTCCAGGTTTACCATCGCCGTGCCAAAATGCCAAAGGCTCTCCTATCCGTTGCTGAACCAGCGCTGGACAGTCAGATCCACAAGACAGAGTCACTGGTTGGCAAATACGACGGTGCAGCATTGATAGATGCCAACCTGTCCGACTCGGTCGAATTCCCCCCCCCTCCATTGGCAGACATATATGGAGCATCACTACACACCAGGCGATAGCTCAGCCAACCGAATGCGACCAGAGTTCCGGGGCCTCCAGCAATTGTCCCTGATGAATTTAATAACTCTCCCTGTCTTTGGGACTACCGGACCGGCCCTGCAATGCACCTGGTTCCTCCTCAGCCAAATTCAGAATGGGTCCTTGTGGCTAAACAAGGAGATCCCCATTCACGTTGAAGACATTCATCGCCTCACAGGGCTGTCCCAGAATGGCGCAGACGTCTCTGCTGCCGATCATACATCTTCCAAGCGCGCATGAAAGACGGGTGATACAGACCTCTATGCCAAATATGGCACTCGCCGGGGGGGGGAAGGCACCAAAATTGATCTGATTAACAAGATGGAGATTCGGTTTGCTTGCTATCTCATTGTTAGCAAGACGATGCGGCATTATACCAAAGGAGAGTGCACCTTGGATACCATCTCCATTGCGGAGCACTGTGTCCAAGGCACCAGGCTGAATTGGTGTTCTTTCGTGCTCAAAGAACTATTCGCGGCATGCGAAGAGAATTATAAGCGCACCAATAGTTTCATCTATGGTTACCTGATTGTAGCTTTTGCCATGTGGAAATGGCACACTCCTCCTGTCCGGCTGCCGGCAGAAACTACCACGAGCCAGCCCCTCGCGATGAAATTCACCCCTTGGCAGGTGTCCTCTGACCCCAGCACTAAACAGGTGAATGCGGAAGCGTTTCGGTCTTGGTACGGGCTAATGATAGATGTGGTGGCTAACCAGCAACGGGTGCCCAGGAACCTGTTGGATGACTACAGTGAGCAGGTATGGTTCGGGGTAAGCCACAGGCACACTTACCTCCACCCCACTTACGTGCCGGAAGCCACCTTCCACATGACGCCACTCAAATTCCAGCTGGACGATGCTACCTTCCACTGCGAGGTCTGTTCGTGGCCGGGGGTCACAAAGCACATCCGCGACGGGATCCCTAGGTACAACTTTGAGCGGATGTTGTCGGCGCAATGGCCTGCCGAGACGGGCACGGCAGGGCCCTCACAGATCACGGCAGGATCTCCTCAGGATGCAGCTGGGATCTCACAGGAACTCCCCGAACCACTGGTCCCCGTCGTCCGCCACTTCAATACTCAGGTACGGAATTTCAACGTGGCGGCCCAAGTTATTTCCAGTGGTGCCCCTTTGTTTCCTTTATTTTCTGAATTCTAGCTCAGTCGTTCTCTTTCTCTGTCCCATACTGCCCCTCTCACTTCTCCCATCCCTACCAACTTATTCACTTCTGCCAGCCCCATCATCACCTCCATGGGCGGAACGGGCCCGGGACTTGATCAATTAGATCCCCCTCCAGCCAAGCGGGCCCGCACCACCGTCACTGATCCAGTGGTGGACCTTACTGATGACGATCCGCCACCCAATCCGCTCACAGGGACATTAGTTCCGGAGGAACCCCTTATCGACCCCTCATAATTCATCAATATTCGCCTCCCCCATACCTCCATCACGCCGTCCACCGCTCCCTCCACCGTCCATCCACCTGCCACTTCATCTGTTCCATAAAACTCATCTGCCATTGTATTCGACCCCCTTATCTGGGAACTCTTTGGAGGGGACCACGGGGCAGAATTTACCTCCAATACTACGGCCGTAGTGCCACCAGTCGACCCCGTGGCCACACCCCAGGGTTCTTTCTCTACTATATTTACCCGGTAGGCCAACGTTGGGGCTGACTCGGTCGAGGCTCCGTCTGAGCATGCTGACCCTCCCCCCATAGGCCAGACCACTCAGCAAGAACGACCAGATTTAGACATGGGCACCTCAACGCAGCTACAGACACCAGTGTCCCCTCCTGAGAATTCCAACAGATCAGTGGCCAGTGGGCAACCTTTGCAGGAGCGAATGCCGAAGCAGGGCGCTTCTGGCACCCCCAACGTAGAAACATGGGGTACAGCCCAGTTGTACCTATTCATTTAGAGGGTGGCCCTGCAGGCCGAACAGCTTCATTCGGAGCTGTAGCAGAGGTGCGATGAGCAGCATCACCAGATCATGGCGCTTACTGAACATCGCGACTAGCTGACCACGGAGAAGGCCTACCTGTAGGAGCAGATCACCATTGTCACTAAGGCGTTCTCAGACCTATGGCCCGCTGTAAGGGCTCACCATGCCCCACTTCCTGGCGATATAGCGGAGAGAAATGTAGCCATGCAGGCTTACCACATTCGGTCTGCCTTCACTGGTCTACGCAGGGAGAATCAGGAACTTCAAGCGGCGTTAGCCGCACGGCCCGCGCTCCCCGACCCGCAGATTGTATACTCTGAACAAGTGGCAGCCAAGCAGACCCAGGCAGCTCACATGCAGGCGACCCTTCACTCCACGGCGCGTGAGGCTTACGACCTCCTGCGAAGTCTGCAGGAGTGCTCACTCGCCCTCATAGTCAAAACGCAGCCCATCTCTGTCCAACTGCAACAGATTTACGGGGAAATTCAGGAGACCACGGATCCCGTGTGGTTAGATCAACTATATGTCCAAGCGGACGAGCTTGAGGTTCAAATGCACCAGACCGAGGCCAACTCAGTAACGGCCAAGCAGATAATTCGGGAACTCCATCCGCCCATTCAAGCCAGTGCCAAATCAATACAACAACTAGCTACAGAGGCCGAGATCAAGCTTACCACGATGTTCGGGGCTATCCCGGTGAATATAGAGGAGGCCGCTGCCACTAGGATCACTGAGGAAGCAGAATCGCTAATGCAGGGATGGCAGCAAGCTGTGTCGGACTTCACTGGGCTCAAAGATATAGCGCTCCGCAGGGTCCGGAGTTGGGGCCCTTGTTTGAACAGCCACTTGGAGGCGCACAGCAGGAACTGGCACGAGACGAAGGCACACAGGCCGAAAAGGGCACGGGATCCAGCGGGGCAATGGAGGTGGAAACTGTCATTTTTTATTGACTCGGGGATGAGTCAAGGAACTGTGGTCGAGGCCTGTTGGGGCCCTTGTTTTTGAAATATTGGTTAGAACATTTTAAATTTTGAATAAAGGATGACCTTTTGAGTTGCGGCATGAAGACACATGGCAATCGCGACCGCGTCGCAACTACCAGGAGTAGCGGAGCTATCAAGGTGGTGGGGAAGCATGAGATAGCTGAAGAAAGAACACGCACAAGTACAGATGAAGAAAACACACAGCAGAAGACAGAAATCGGAACACACAGATAACAGGAGAGAAGCTGGAAGCAGCTGAAGAAAAGACACAGGGAGGAACTGATAGTCGCGATAGCGGGTGAATAAATAACAGTCACCCGGCTGAAAGAAGAGTGGATGCAGCAGAGGTTGCGAGGCTCGTGACAGGAGAAGAAGCACAGAGCGGCTGCGGGAAATCATGCATGACATATCTGTGGTTCCTAATCTTCTCTATTCTACCTTTCTGTTCCGTAAGACATCTGTATCAGGGTTGTAAGCTATCGCTGAAGATGCTATGTAATCATGAGCTTGGCCAAGAGATTAATATAATGAAAGGTTGTTGTCTCAACAAGAGGTTTACATGCATGTAATGTGTTTATGCTGGTTTAAAATTTTATTTGCTAATATCTGAATGCTTCTTAAGTGCTCTTGCGTACATGACTCTGTCTATATAATCGATGCATTGTCCATCATGAGTTGCAACTCTGTTCCTTGCCATTGGTCTAATCCGCTTCTGCATGTGGTTGCGGCACGCCTCGGGTGAGACTCACTTCTCTCCAGAGTAGGGTGAAAATGCCGGCGTGATCCTAGACTACATCGGACTCCTTTGTTGGCCACAACTCTTGAACCTGGGTCTTGTCCGCGAGACCTGACTCCTCGCCAACAATAGTCGGGGGGAATATCGAAATTATATGCCATCATTTCACAACATGCCAATTACCGTCATTTTTCCTACCCATTACTTCGCCTCTTCACCATTACTCCATGTTCTCATTTGCAAAGTTTACTCTGTTCGAAGTCCGGCAACTTCGCTCTTTGACTTTGCATTTTACCAAAGTTGTTTAACTATGGGAGGACCTGCTATTTGACATGAGCCTGGCTCGATAGCTCTGCTTGAATTATTCCCAGAAGCGTATCAAATTTTTCAGCAGGCAGGTTGGGTAGGATATTTTCAGAGACTTCAAGAGTTTGATCCACAACAGGTCCTTGAATTTTCTCAAAATCTTCAGGAAGATCATTCTACTGTCCAAGGAGTCCGAATTCCAGTTTCAGAGGGTGATATAGCACAAGCTTCAGGTCTTCCGGTCACTGGTACTCGATGGTTTAGTTGAAAGAACATCATTTTGAATGCACAAAAGGATTTTATTCTGCCAGGAGAACACGTCGAGCTTAAAGGCCAGGGTGTCGGACTTCACTCATTGCCGCCTCCTTGGTCGAAAGTTGCTGAATTCGTCAAACATTACCTCACTGGCGAAGGTCGCTACCAGGTAGTCTACCAGCATGATTTTGTCTTATTAAACCATTTACGACACAGTAGAATAGTGAACATTCCTTACTATTTACTGGGATGCATTAGAAATATGTCATATTATTGTAGACGGGTAAAATTCCCACTCCTTTCCCTCACCCATCACTGCCTTATTCAGCTACTGATTGAGAGGGGTTTTTCTCAACAAAACCCTCCTCTAAAAAACCCACCCCTAGACCCTGAGCAAGCTACTGAAATTCCTCAAGAAGCTGCTGAAAATCCTCAAGAAATTCCTGAAAGTTCCCACGAGCAGCAACCAGAGAACATCCCTGACCCTCCACCAATTCCATCCACAGAACTAACTAATCCAATTAGCCTTTCTTCAAGTCCATATCACCACTTAGCAGAATCATCTGATCCTACTGTCCATATTCCCAGTGATGACTCCTAAGCCGATACACCACCATCTTCCTCTATTCATAAAAGGAAAAGGCGAATCACAACCGACTCCCTATCAAAAAGACAAACAAAGGCCGCAACTAAAGTAGCTACCTCCTCTGATAGCCCTTTTCCTTGGGAAAAACCCTCTCATAAAAGGAAAAAGAAAACTACTTCTTTTTCTGTCTTCTTACCTAGGAGACGAATGAGTACGTCTACTAAAGCAACAATCATTCCTACTACCCCTGAGCCCGCAACCATTTTTTTAAAACTCCACACATCACCACCCTTCCAAACCTCGGAATTATTACCTATCTCACCCTGTGACACTGAAACACAAGAAACAGATGCCCAGGGTAATGTGACATCATTTTCTACAGAACAAGTAGCTGTCACACAAGAACCAGCTACTCAGTCAGTAGCTGTCCCACAAGAACCAGCTGCCGATGTACAAGAACTAGACACCCAAGATGCTACTTATTCAGTAGCTACCACAAAGGAACCAGCTCTAGCTGTCACACAAGAACCAGCTATAGCTGAAACACAACAATCAATTCCGGAGAATGCAACTGCTACACAAGGCCCAGTCACCATGGCTTCCCTTTTACAAGAAATTGAGTTTTTAAAATCAAAATTAGAAGCTTATAAGCGAGAATTGGTAATGGAAAGGAAAGCCTATGACAAAGAGCTCAATTTTTATACCCTGGCCCATATAGCATCCATGGTAGACAAACATACAGAAAATGATCCATATAAAGAATATATGTGCAGCCAATGTGGAAACATCTATCAGCAAGCAGGATATAAGATAGTTCAAGTCCCAATGCCAGGAGCATCTACATCTTCTGTAGTTAAAGAGGAATGTCCTACTGTTACACAAGAACTAGTAGGGCCTTCAAAAATTTCAGAAAAAGAAGTTGATGTACATGTATCCTGCCCTATTGTAACTGATTCTACTACTCAGACTATACCTCAGCCTACCACTTGCAATGCTGGAACACAAACTGAACCATGGGATGAGCTGGAAATAATGAACAAGTGGAGAAAATAGTATGCCATTTCGCAAGGTAAAACCTTGTAGCGGCACAAATTAGTTTGGCAGAATCATATATATTCTAACTGGGAGATCTTGGAGTAAACACTCTAGCAATCTAGAGTTTACAAGAAGGAGAACAAAGAGCTAAAAGGAAAACTGCTCCTCATGTTTGAACTGGTACAAAAATTATTGGCTACTAGGAAACCATCTCTAAATTACTCTTTATTTCTCTCAGAATGCCTTGTTTACTTTCAGTTGAAAGCAGTTAAATATGGAAGACCCCATGAGGTTCTTACCTCCGAATAGTTTGTGAAAATATTTGTAGAAGCCTCGACCAGTGATCAGCACTTACTATGTGAGTTGTACCTTCACAATGAAGCCATCCCTGAAAATAGAAAGATTAATCTTAACCCTCTTGTTGGCAACATTCAGATCAGGGCATTTTCCTCTTTCCTTGCTAATCAGATTACATGGCAGACTGCTTTTCTTGCAACCAGGCATAATGAAGACAACCGTCTTCTTTGGATAAGGCCAAAACCTCAGAACCCTGCCATCTTTGTGGCAGAATATCATCAATCTTTGCAGAAGCCAGGGATGACTGAACATATACGACAATTACAGGCTTCAGTACTCCAGGATTGTCACCATTTTATCAGGGCCAAAGAAACTGCTTCTTTAAGAGAAAACCATATGTTCTAGCAACAATCCTCTAAGGAGAAGCAAGAGTACAATCCTTTCAGTCCCACTAATCTCGAAACCACATTCTCTAGAGTATCCAAATACATCATATGTGTTTAGCAATGTGCTGAAAAGTGGATAGGGTACCACTTTCATTTTCCTATTTTATGGATGCCAGTAGAGGAATATCATGCTCATCATAGGTTGGCTAACAAGGATGAAGCAGCAGCTTGGAAAAGATTGCAAAATGTGCAAGGATTCAGAGCTTTAACAGACAGCACCTTCCATAGCCACTGCCTAAGTAATTTGCATGCCAAAAGCCAGTATCCGGACTCTGACTCAGACTAAAGTTGCCTGAGGACATGCAACCCTTTTAGCTGGGGGGGATGTTAGGACCCCATAATGTACCATTTTTACCATACATTTTTCTATCATTTCACTCTTTTCCAGTCCATATTTAAATCTTATACTATCACTTTCATCCATTCTTCCAAAGGTATATAACATTCTTCTCTTTACTATATGTTTAACTTGTTTTACATGTAATTTTACATTACTTTCATATTTAATCATTAATCGAAGATATATAGTTGCTGAGACAGTTTTAAGAATGTAGATAATCTATCATGGCTTTCTGAAGACTGTGTTGCTGAAACAGTCAACATGGTACGCAAATCTCGTTGTTGAAACAGCTCGTGATTTGCGATTCTGAAGCAGTATTTCAGGCATGACGACAACAAGAAAAGACAAGTAAGGAAGATGTTACACGGGCCATAACAACTACACTTTGAAGCCAATACCATCGTAACCATTGTAACAACATTTTTATATGGAAGAATAGAAAGGTCCTATTTCAGTATAGAAGATTAGATTGGATTAAAAATAGGATTTTTATAATGTAATTAATTGTAATAGATGTCTCCTCTTTAAAAATAGGAGACATTAGCATTAGGGGGAATTAGAGAGACTACGGGAGGTTTATTTTGAACAGAGAAGGAACGTGAATCCTTTGTAATATGTTACTTTCGACAGATGAATAAAGCTTGTTCTGAGTAATTCATTTTAATTCCTTCTTTCGGGGAATCTTGTGAGAAGGAAAGGGCCCACCTTCTTCACAAGATTCACCCATTTATTTCTGTAGTTTGTTAACTGTTCTTTTTCATTTATGCCTTGTTAAAATCTGTTTGCTGAAATCATTCATGCAGTATTGGAATTCTGTTATTTATTGCTGAAACTCTGTTTCCGTTACTTGTGCATTGTTTTCATACAATTCATTCTTAGGTAATTGTGGATTATTTCAATTGTTGATTTTGTTCACAGAATGAGTTTGTGAAAGTGTGGTAATCAGAAACAGGTGCTGAAGATTCCTACTTGGGGAATAGGGTCTTGTTCTTTGTTATAGCGTAATTGGTATTTCCTTTTGCAGATTGGTTTCCTTTCCTAGATTGTTGTCTTTTTAATGTAATCCAGGATTCTTTTGGTAATTGTTTGCAATAGGAGGATTGTCTTTGCTGTAACTCAAGTAGAACTTCAGTTTGTTGAAGCAAGGTGTAATTAGTGTAATTTTTACTACAACATTTCATTGCTTTTGAGATTGAGCATATACAGTGTGTGATTTCCTTTGAAATAAATAGACTTCTCTGGGTTGAAAAATTATGTAGCACTTGAATTGTTTAATTCAATAAACAATTAAAGTGACCAACACAGCTAAAGAGAAAGCTAAACCTATATTATTTAACTAAACACTCTAAAGACCTTCAAAGCGAAAATTTGAGGCATACCAGAGGACAGGGCATACCATAGACTTCCCTGGTTTAGACTCTACTAAGTATATTTCAAATAAAGGACTTAAAAACAATATTTCAAGCTACACCAAAGGACGGGGCTTACCATAGAATTTTTTGGCTTGACTCTATTAAATAATTTCCAAGACAACAAGCTAGATGGAACCAGAGAGCAAATAATAATTCTCCAATTAGACCTTGCAAAGGAAAACATTGAGATAAAGAATGCAGACAGAAATAGGGTTCCAAGACAACATATCCTACTCTAAAATTTATGTTCTTTGATTAGAGAAATGATGGACAGGATGGAAAATAGAAAGAAAGTAATGACAAAGAAGGAAAACTTCACCATTATCATAGCTCAAGAATCTTGTGAATGTGCTTGTGTTACTAATGTTCAAAACAATTACATTACTCCAGTACAATAGATCTCTGTAACTTAGAGCTTTCTCAAATCCAGCCTAGCAGTCCTCAACTAGCTTAGCAACAGAAATCAGTCAACTAATCAACCAACCAACACTAAAAATGAAGCTTACATGCAGTATTTATCTGCAAAATGAGGAGGTGATCCTAAGCTAGGGTTTCATATGTCATTTATCACAAAGTTAATGAGTTTTTTTGACCTTTGAGACCATGCAAGGCCCAAGGAAAAAATATCTGAGGGTGATTCACTATAAAAATAACTCCTAACTTAACTTCCGAGCTAACTTTTGGAAATATTTGACTTTAAGGATTTTTCAATAACTTTTACAATAACTGCTGGGTAGATGAAAAATATCTCTGACTATTTGTAATAACTGTTTGATGTTTTATTGAAAGAAAACATGCTATAGGTGGCAAAATATGTCATTTGAAGAAGTAAATGCCTTGATCTGATCATTTGAATTTTCCTATGTGTAGAGATGCCTCTATTTTATCTTTTAAACTCTATTGAGGCCTTTTAAACTTGATTTTATCCTCTAACTGTCTGCCTCGCTATCTCTTCTCTAATTCTGCCTTTATCTTTGTTTTGTGATTAATCTTTTTAATTTGTCCTTTGATCTATGATTAGCCTCTTAATATTCACTACTGCGGTCTTCTGACTGTTTTTTCTTCTCATCGTGCCTATGTCCATGTTTTTTGGTGCAAAGGGCATTCTTCTACTGTTGGAGGGTTTTGAGTAATCACCAATGATATAGATTCATTGGGATTATGCTTGTTTTTACACCTTTGGTCCCTTTTTAATAAAAATTAACCTCTGTATCATCACCTAGACATTCATTAAAATGTTCTTGGGACTTTGGAATGCATTTTCCACATTCCTG
This sequence comes from Pinus albicaulis, assembly GCA_034641835.2. NCBI lineage: Eukaryota > Viridiplantae > Streptophyta > Pinopsida > Pinales > Pinaceae > Pinus > Pinus albicaulis. The sequence continues at coordinate 474,376 of JAXQQM020067712.1, forward strand.
TCATGAAACCTGCATAAAAAAAAAATGTGAACTTTAAATCCTGCGCCGGGGGGGATTTTGCATTTACTTGGGTTTTCTAGGCTTCTGAGCATTGCAGAGGAGGTGAATAATAGATCAGGGCTTTGTTTCAAAGCCACAGGGCTTCAGAATTTTTAAATCGAAGGAGGCATTGTCGATTTGGCGAGAGAGAAGATGGCGGTTTTCGCGAGCGAGGAGGTGGTTTTTGCATGGTCGAGGAGATGGTAATGGCTTTGGGTGGAGGAATGTGATACCATTCATCGAGCGTCGTGTGGTGGATGGGACCTGTGGTAAAACCATTTAATCTTAAGGTCGAGGTTTGTTTACCTTTGCGCAAATAAATTTGCGATGAGTGTCACCATTTCATCTTAGGGACGGGATTGACGATGGTCGGGAGATTGGAGGGGACGGGTAAGTCAGGAAAACAACAGGCAAGGGTGGTAGATGGTGGAGTCTGAATGGGGCGTGAGGTTTAGTGGAAAGTGGGGCCTAGGGGTTCAATAAACCAATGAATGTTCCTTTTTATAAGGTAATAAGGAGGGTTTTATGAAGGGTTTTATCAAAGAGCGAAGGTCAAAAATATTAAAGCGGGGGATTTAATTTTATAAAGGTCGAGTAAATAAACATAAAGGGTTAGGTTTTAATAACTAACACAATGTTTTAATATAAAAGGTGGGTCCCGAAAGGCCTAAATTCATGTTAAAAACAATGTGAAAAGGAATTTTTACATTGTTTTAATGAAACAAGCGAAAATTGATGAAGTGAGGGGGTTAATGAGGTTTTTTGAAAGGAAAGTGGATAGAAAAATGAAATGTGGCCTTTGAGTAGGAAATATGATGAAAAATAAGGGAATTTAAGCCTAGATATGAGTCGTATTAGGAGCAGGAAGGTATTTTTGAGAAGGCAGAGATGAAATTTAGTGAAAAAGGCTTATTGAGGATAATGAAGGCAGTGAGATTTCTAAAGATAGTGTTTGGTATCAACCTAGTCTCCTAAATTGAGTTCATTAATTGTCAACCAGGGTCAGTAAACTGCTGAAGTGTGGTGCACTATATGTGCCTAGGTATCTATTTCCCACTACGTTGTGTTTAGTGTTTTCTGATGTTTTTGGTTTTATGGTTTTATTTTGAAAAGGAAAAGAACTAAGTGCTAAATGAAGGGAAACTATTGGTCAAAACAAAGTGAAGCCTAAACTATGATGGTAAACAAATGCAAATGCTGAAACAAAACAGAGTCTAACTATGACTAGCAACCAACAAATACAAAGCTTGATAATGACTCTATTGTAAACTCACAACATGAAATTGAAATGGACCTGAGAAAATGAACAAGCTAAGTGTAAATGAAATTTTATCCCAAATAAACAATCAACTCACAATATTACAAAAATCTAAATTATCCTATGATGCTGAAGTTATTCTATTCTGCAACTTGACTTATCACTACTAAGCCTTATTCATAAATTTAGAGATTTTCTAGAATAATGTTTGGGAAAAAGGCTATTGGTGAATTTGTAAAAGATTTGCAGAATAATCAAAGCCTTAAACTGATATTACTGACCTCTGTTCATGTGATGATATATTAATAAAAATTCAGAACAAAAGTAAGTTGTGAATAATGAAGGCCGAGAGACTAATTTTTACAACTAGAACTACTTAAAATACAATGGATAACATCAAGCTAGAACGCTATCTATCAATATTAAAGGACAATGATTACAACTAAATTAGAATGTCATTAATCTACTTGAAACAAAATGAACTAAAACTAAACTAAATAAAGTCATTATCAAACTGAAAATGAAATAACAGAACTGAACCACATGCATTCTAACTCCGGAGTATTAAACCACAGTGCAACTAACTGTAATATGTAATGTAAATGAACGTGGAAAACATGAAGTTGATAAAACTATTGAAATTGGAAATTGAAAACGAAATCAAGCTAACGCTACTTATCTAAATCATCTGAACGGAGCTTCTCGGGCAGTAGGGGCCCTCTACTGCCGGATTAGCTTGCAAATCCACTTAACTTTGACTCATCTCTTGCACTAAAACGATACTGCTTCCATTGAAGGAGAAAAAGACTGGAAAACAGAGTATTCACGGTTCTGAAATTTAGCAGCAAAAGCCAAAATCTAACTAAGATCTAACCTCTTTCTCTCGATTCCCCAAGCATATTAATAGCAAATTTACATAACGGAACTGGAGAAAATAAAGGGATAAGTGTCTTTCTACTTCTAATCAAATTGAAACTCTTATTGACAACCTCGTTCTTCATTGCGGACACCTGTAGAATCCGTGTTTTAATAGGAGACTGCCTCTTGGTTTGGGTGTCCCACGTGCATAACCACTTAGATATTTTTGCTCAGACTTTGTGGAGAGCAACGAATGATGTGGATGAGGTAAGGAATCTGTCCATATGCGTTTTTCCTTCAGACGACACCTGGAACCCACTCAAACTGTAAAACAGCTGCGGAATGCGGGATCAGCTACGGAATGCGCGGTCAGCTACGGAATGCCTGTATTCTGTAGCTATTTTGCAGAAAATTGTTAAAATAGCAAAAATCATGAAAATACAATATGTTAATCAATTTCATGTAACCTTTGAGCAATCCTAATCATTCTTCATTGATTTTAGGCTTATGAAGTGATAAAATAATGATGAAATGAAGTGAAGGTTTGTAAAAGAGAAGGCAATTCTAGGGCTCAACATACCCCCATTGCAAGACTATTGCATGTCCTCATGCAATTTCATCAAAACTTATTCCATGTGCTTTAAATCCTCTGTTAGAACATACAACCTTATCTTTCTGCTTCTTTTGGCCCTAATCTATTTTCTAATCTCTGTTAACTTTTCAGAGATTAGTTCTTCATCTTCCTTTTGTAGTAGAGTGTCAAGTTTATTTTCAATATCCATGTCAGTTTCTCTTCTTCTGCTCCATCAAAAGATTTGACAAAAGATTTTGTAATCTTCTTATGGAAGCCATCAAATTTCTCTATAAAATTTAGCCTCCCTTCTTATTGTAGTAGCTCCTTGACTTGTGGATATCCTTCCAAATACTTGACTTCAACTGATTGTGTCCTGACAATTAGCCACATTCCTCCTTTGTGCAGATTATCTTCCTTTCAGAATTACTTTTCTATGCTTGAAGCTAGATTGACTACAGAGTCTAATACTTTATTTTGAAACTGTATCTCTGTGTCTGAAGATGGATTAGTTGAAGAATGATGCTTCACCCTTATAATTACCTTTCCGCACTTAGAGATGGATTGGCTGCAAAGTGTAATGGAAGTGAATGGATGGAGGTGATTAAGCTATAAGGAAAAATGAAGTGGCTATGGATCTGATGGAGAATTTATGATGACCTTGTGGTGAGATATGGAATGTTGGATAAGGGATATGGCTAATCAATTCGAATGATAGGTTGTTTAGGAAACACATGATTATACACATTGTATCTATTTCATGTTTTAACTTTTAGCTATTAAAATAATTTTCACAATTTACCTCAGAATTTTGACCTTGTTAATTGTTGTGCTTGATGTTGTTCCTTTGGTCCTCTTTGAGCATGTTGGTCTTCAAAACAGAATCCTTCAATTTCCTGTAATCATCATCTCTTTGTAGGTTGTACAATTGAGTCAGAATTGCTGAATAAGATGTGGCTGCAACATGCAATCTGTAAAAAGAAATGATGTATGAATATGGAAGATGGATGTGAAATGTAATGGAGTGAAAGTGGAGTGGACTTGTGAAATGAAATGAAAATGGCGTGAGATGGAGTGAAAGTGGAGTGAGATGGAGTGGAATTGTAGAATGAAATGAATTTTGCAATTTCTCTCAAATGGTACATCAGACTTCCCTGAAATTTTCTGAAGTTGTTACCAATATTATTATGCATCTTCTGACGAAAAAAATCTCTGCCATTAGTTGCACGGATCTCCCAAAAAATGAGAAATGGCTGTAGGTGAAAGTGGCTAATTTCATAAAGAATACAAACTGAAATTTTCTGAAATTTTATGTGTTTATTCACCCTACCTCAATGCATCTACCATAAAAATTTCAGGACCAACGGATGCACGGTTTGAAAGTTATGATAAAATCAATTTCTGCCCTGTTTCACCCTTCATTTTGCCCAATGTTGCAACAAAAAAAGTACGCCACGGACTCATTTTAAGGCCAAATTGAGTGATTCCAAAGGGAAACTGTGTATTTTTACCTTCTCCACTGCCACATGCTTTCAGAATTTCATTTTGATGAAGAAAAGGTGCTGCTGTGCAAAAACACTCAAATCTGTCCTATTCTGTCCATAATGCTGAAAATTGAAAATATTCCTGAAAAACCCTTCTGAAATGCCCTTAAAAATTGCTTTTTTTCAAATTATGTCCATGTCTTACTCAATTTATCATATTCTGAGAAAACCCAGAAGCTCAGAATTTTTTATTTCTGCTCCAATCTCTTGCAAAAATTGCACCAAAACTGCCTTCTGGAAAAAGTTGCAAAAAAATGAAAACAGGCTGCTTCAGCAATGGCTGCAGAAACTGGCACTTTCCGTAGCTGTGGTTGAATTGACAAGAAGATGAACATGCTGCTACAAGAAAATAATAAAATGTACTGCTGCAATTTGTTGTTGATTCCATAAAACCATTAGTCTTCATCAAAGCCAACATTCATGGTACAATTCTTACCATGCGAATAAATGTGTCGAAGTCGAGCATGGGAAGAAATCATTTGATTACCGATCAATAATGAAAATCGTTAACCAATTCGAGACAACTCACCGATAATGTAAATGAGTGTCAAGGTACCTCAGTGCATCTTGACAGGGATGAATGAATGTGTCGAAGTCGAGTCGCCTGCAAGATTTGACAATCAAGAGACATTGTTGTATTCCCATTGTTATCAACGAGGAGGCTTGCCATTGATGAATGCAAGCTCCAAGGCACTTCAAATAATCTCTAATCTTGATCCCAGATAAAGTGTTGAGGTCGATGGGACAAGATCTATTGGAAGGTGGACCTTAAGGAATTCCACATCATCCAACTCGAGCATAGAACCAAGAATGATTTGAAGAACCATGAAAGATTGAAACCATCATGAAATTGCATAACTTATTGTGAACTTTGCCCGCCAGTTGCCTGGTTTTCAAACAAAGCTCATGTCCAATTGCGCCAGCAAGCTGGTTTTCACAATAGGACTTATTTTTCTCTTTACTCTTTTTTTCTTTTTTTTTCTTTTTTTTTTTTCTCTTTTTCTTTTTTTTTATGTCCTACTCTACTTGAAAAAGAAAATCTTGTTCAAGTATATGAGTACTTCCAATGGAACCATGTCTGTAACAAGATGATAGATGAACTCATATGCAGGTTTGAAAGACACTCTTTGATATGTACCTGTATATGAGATGCCAACTGTCTTGATTTAGATGATGTCAGAAGATATTGAATAATTGAGCATTGGAATCCAATGACTGAATTGAACCAAGATTCAATGTAATCTTGTCTTCCTTGTCTTTCCTCTATCATGAAATGCAAGTCTTCTGAGATATGATCTTCATTCATAGAATCTAGTGATAGGCATGCATGAGACTTTTCAATCTCTGGTTCCAATATTTCCTCTTTATCAATAGAAATTCCTGATTCTTGGACCTTATCTGAGTCTTCTTCTGTTGGTTGTTGTTCTTCAATGACAGCTGGTGAATCATTTTGCAATACCTCAGATTTGTAAGTTGATTGAGGTGTTTTATTGTTGGGGATATGAAATGGTTGTGGAGGTAGTGGAGTGGGGAATCTTTGGGGTGTTTGTGTGGATGGTAATGGGAAAGGTTGAATTGAGGTAAAATGAGGGTGATATTGATGTCGTAGTGGAGGAAAATGGTATGAATAACATTGATGATGGTATTGAGGATAGAGAGGGAAAGATTGAGGATATGGTGGATTTCCTTGATAAGGCCTTTGCCAACTTTGTTGCCAAGATTGGTTTTGAGGTGGGGATTGAGATGGCCAAGGTTTCCAAGGTTGGTTTTGAGGTTGGGATTGAGATGGCCAAGGTTTCCAAGGTTGGTTTTGAGGTTGGGATTGAGATACCCAAGGTTGCCAAGGCAAGGATGTTTTCCAATTACCTTGAGATTGTTGTGCATAACCTTGAAACTGTGCATAAGGATATTGCATCATATTGGGTTGATGAGGCTGCCATAGTCCTCTTGGAGCTACATAAAAAAGTTGCTCTTGTGCTTGATTTGCTCCATTATCCTTCTGGTAAATTGCCTTCAACCCTGGTAATGATGGGCAATCTTCAGTAGTATGTGATCCTGCACAAATTTTACACATTTTAATGTTATCATGTGGACATTCATGCAAAGCATGTTTCTTTCTACATTTAGGGAAAAATATAAATGAAGCAACTTTTTTCTTGTTTTGCATTCTTAGCATGTCAGTTTGTTCATTTAAATTACCAAGAATGTTTAGCAAATTGTTAGGTTCAGTTTGACTTACCAATCCTGATGCTGACTTACTTACTTTTGCCATAAATGGATCTTGAGGGGACCTTACACACTTTGCTTTTCCTCTTGATATGTTTTTGCACAGTTCACAAATTTCTTGAAATGGTAATTGATAAACATCTCCTTTTCCCACAAGATTGAGAAGATCAATCCATTCATCCTTTATAACATTTAGTAGGAGAGTTTTTAATGCATCTGATCCTAAATTATGCAATTTAGATATTTTGATATTATAAGTAAATCTCTCCACTAAATCTTCTAGGCTTTCATCCTCTTTTTGGTTCATGTTAAAGACTTCATTTATAAGGTCATGGTGCATGAAATAACCTTTATATTTTTCCAAAAATACTCTTTTCATTATATCTATGTCTTAGAATTTGTTCCTAAAGTCTTTTGAACCATCTAAGAGCTCTATCCTTCAATGTTGCGGAAACAAATTCAGTTTTTTCATGTGCAATGAGTGGCCATAAGATCTACAAATAATTTCAAATTCAAAAAGAGAAAGGTTTCACGTCTTACGATCTCCTTACCTTTGAAGTTGAGTACGGATGGATGGATGCTCTTCATTTGAACGTTGATATCGGTTTCTTGAATGGGAAATCAAGAGGATCTTCCTCATTGTCATCATCTCCATCCATTTTCTTCAACCTCCTTTGTCACCTCTTCTTCTACCTGCAAAAATATGAATTCATGATGTGGATGTGTGGCTCTTGCGCACCACATGATATAGTGGGTGTGGTAGGTGATTGAAGTTTTTGTTTTTTTTTTTTTGGATGTAAGAAATATGGTTACCTAGTTACACTTCCCCGGCAATAGCGCCAAAATGTCTAGTCAACTTAGTGTTCCCTAAGTTGATGTCATAAATTAACCAGGGCTAGTAAAAAGCTGTTGAAGTGAAGTGCGGTATATGTGCCTAGGTATCTTCTTCTTACTTCGTTGTGTTTAGTGTTTTCTAGTGTTTTTGGTTTTGTGTTTTTATGCGAGAGGAAATGAACTAAGTTGTTGGCAAAGAGAAGTTATTGGTCACTAGAATGAAACAAAGTCTAGACTATAAATGACACCTAAGAGCAGAAGACTAATTCACGGTGCGGAGGCAGCAAGAAAAATAACTCTTTACAAATTGCAAAACTTGAAAAGGAAAATAACTCATAACATGAACTCAATCAATTCATTACATCGAAGTATGTTGGAACGGCTTGAGAAAAAGGATAAGTTTGATGCAATGAGGTTTTTTTTTAAGCAAACAACTTACGATGTCACGAGAGAAAATCTCATCTATGGTTAGAAGTTTGTTGGAACACATTTAGAAAAGATTATTTGCAACACAACAAGAAATCCTACTCTAAATTAACTTATGATACTAAAATTAATCCACTTTCTGCAACTCAAAATATCAACGGTAAGCCTCATTCAAGCATTAGAAGTCTTTTTGGAATAGTTTTGGAAAAAAGGCGGTTTGTGAGAGAGTATGAGAAGTTGCGGAACAACCAAGACCTCAAAATGACATTCCAATTCTCATCCCTATGATATTGGTGTATTAATAGAGATTAAGAACAATAATAGTTTGTAAATATTAGGCGACCTAGAATACAATTGACTAACAAAACTTAAAATACATTAGCAGACAAATTAAAATGCCATTGGCTTAGAGTACTACGAATTTGAACTAAAGTGCAATTAATCTATGAAACACTACGGCTTCATCTCATTAGTATTAGTGATGTTTTGGAACAATTCATAAGAGCAAAATTGTTGTAACATTCGGTGCAAGTGAGCATAAAACATAAAGTTCGAAGAAAACTACCTTATTATGAACCAGCGAGCTAAAGTACTTATCTAAATAATATGCACGAGCTTCTCGAGACGTGGGAACCTGTACCACCGGATCAGCATAAAAATCTTAACTCTTTAGAAGCACTTTAGGTCATGCATCAAAGTTGTATTTCATTCAAGGAAACGCTTCGAGAAAACGAGTATCACGATCTTAGGAAAACTTAACAACAAAACATCCACACGGCTAGCATCTCTTGGTCTCTAGAGTCATTCTTGAAGAAAAATACATAGCGCCTAGAAGAAGTAGGGATAAGTGTCTTTTTTCAATTCAAATCAAATTAGAACTCTTGTGGAGGCCTCGGACTTTTGTTGAGAAGACAGCGCTAGAGTTCTTGTCCTGGTAGAAGTCTACCTCTAGTTTCGATTTCCTCCACGTGCATAACCACTTGTGGTTTTCGCTCGGACTTCGTAGAGAGCAAGGAATGATGTAGATGAAGTTTGGAATTAAACCATATGTGTTTTTTCCTTCGGAAGCGACACACCATTAACCCATTTAAACACTAAAATAGGCACGGAACGCGTGGTGGCTACGGAACGTACGTGATGCAGCTATTTTTGCACAAAATTATTAAAACAACAAAAACCATGAAAAAACAATATGTTAATCAATTGCATGTAACCTTTAAGCAATCCTAATCATTCTTCATTGATTTTAGGCTTATGAAGTGATAAAAGAATGATGAAATGAAGTGAAGGTTTGTAAAGAGAAGGCAATTCTATGGTTCAACATACCCCCACTATAAAACTATTGCATGTCCTCAGCATGCAATTTCATCAAAAACTTGTTCCATGTGTAACAAGGAAACCTACGGTAGAACATCAACCTTATCTTTTACGCTATTTTTTGGCCCTAATCTATTTTTCTAATCTCTGTTAACTTTTCGAAGTGGTTCTTCATCTTCCTCACGTAGTGGAGTGTCAAGTTTATTTTCAACATGCTTGAGTGTCGGTTTTCTTCTTCTGCTCCATTAAAATATTTGGAAAATGATTTTGTAATCTCCTTATGGAAGCCATCAAATTATGAGAAGTTGCGAGAACCTTGAGGCTTCAAAATGACATTCCAATTCTCGTCCCTATGATATTGGTGTATTAATAGAATTAAGAACAATAATAGTTTGTAAATAATGAAGGCTGAACTAGAATACAATTGACTAACAAAACTTAAAATTCATTAAACAAAACCAAATAAAATGCCATTGGCTTCCGAAAATACTACGAATTTGAACTAAAGTGCAATTAATCTATGAAACACTACGACTTCATCTCATTCTACGTATTAGTGATGTTTTGGAACAATTCATAAGAGCAAATGGTACCGCGTAACATTCGGTGCAAGTGAGCACTTAAAACATAAAGTTATTGCCTATATTATGAACAAAACGAGCTAAAGTACTTATCTAAATAATATGGACGGAGCTTCTCGGAAGCGTGGGAGCCCTCTACTGCTTGGATCGGCATACGAATCTTATCACTTCGACGCCGGGTCATGCATCAAAGTTGTATTTCTTTCATTCAAGGAAAATGCTTTAGAAAATAGAGTATCACGGTCTTAGGAAAACTTAACAACAAAACATCCACCGGCTAGCGTCTCTCGGGCTCTCGAGTCATTCTTATAAAAAAAATACATAACTACCCTAGAGAATAAGTAGGGATAAGTGTCTTTTTCAATTCAAATCAAATTAGAACTCTTGTGGAGGCCTCGGACACTGGCGAAGACAAGCTGACGAGTTCTTGTCCCGATAGAAGTCTACCTCTAGTTTTCGGTTTTCTCCATGTGCATAACCACTTGTAGGTTTTCGCTCGGACTTCGTAGAGAGTAAGGAATGATGTAGATGAAGTACGAAATTCAACCATGTGTTTTTCCTTCGGGACGACACACCGTAACCCACATTTAAACACTAAAATAAGCGCGGGCAACGTGATTGGCTACGGAACGTTTGTATTCGTAGCTATTTTGCACAAAATTATTAAAACGACAAAAACCATAAACTCTGATATGTTAATCAATTGCATGTAACCTTTAAGTAATCCTAATCATTCTTCATTGATTTTAGGCTTATGAAGTGATAAAAGAATGATGAAATGAAGTGAAGGTTTGTAAAAGAGAAGGAAATTCTAGGGCTCAACAATACCTAATTGCGAAGGTAAGGAGGACGGACCCCCAAACTGCTCAACCCGTTGGACAAACGGGGAGGGAAAATCCCAGGTACGCCTTGTGGTGTGATTCCCACTTGGAGTTATACTCTACAATGACCAAGATAGGGGAACAACATCTCCAACACTATGGGTAACGGATAAGGGTGATACCCTATTGTCCAAATATCCATCAACCCTAGGAGCCCTATATCAAATTCCTCACCACAGGAGCTGAGACAAGGGGGAAGAGTTGGATCAATGTCCTCGATCAACGATGCTCTCTATAGATAAATAACATATCATCATACTCATATATGGTAATCATCGTGTCTCAATAGAAATTGTCCCTTGTTCATATAGGACATCAAATCAATATTAAAACAAAATAAACATATCATAAAAATGATACCATAGTCATCCTCCCTCTCAAGGTGGTGCCAACCACAAGCCCGGATTTGTCTCGTACCAAGCGGGATTTTCTACCAATTAGTTACCACACTGCGGCTCCTTCGAATGTATCCATGTCATAACCATAATCTACTCAAACATGTCTCCAAATATCTTCTTCATCCTACCTCAAAAGCTAGCCATGCTAGCAACATCATACTTAACCTCGGTCATGCTTAAAGATACATACTTCTCATCGAAAAACATCATGGAAAATATCATACTAGGCAACACTCATATGTGCTCATCTCATCAATTCATTCGAGTTCTATGCACATCATATATATATATATATATATATATATATATATATATATATATATATATATATATATATATATATATATATATATATACATACATATATATATGTATACATATGTATACATACATATATATATGTATACATATATATATATATACATATATATATATATATATATATATATATATATATATATATATATATATATATATATATATATGTATACATATATCTATATATATACATACATATATATATATATATATATATATATATATAGACACACACACACACATACGGATGTATGCTAAAAAATGGATCATCGATACTTCAATTAACTATTAGTTTCAAGTCAAGTTCAACAATATCTCTTCACAACTTCTTGAAATTGGAGTTTTGAAGGATTTGCATTTCAATTTTCAAAAATTCTTCAATAGTTTGACAATATAATTTTTCTTTTACAAACTTCGAAATCGATTCATCATGCCATGATTCATTATTTCGAGCTTTAGAAGCCATCTCCCTCTTAATTTGATCATCAAAGGCTCATTATACGTCGGGGAGTAGACCATCAATATCTAAAACCAAAATCAAAGACATACCTTGGACCCTTTTGAAGTGGAGGTTTGGATCGATACATCATCACGACTTCACCATGCTTGTCAATACGAACATAGCCGACTTAGGAGCTTGCTTCATACAATTATTTTCTGTAAACATAAAACTTGACCAATGCAATATGATCATACTTACAAAAATCAATATTGTGAAATCAAATCAACTAAGTCGGCTTATGAAATTTTAGATGTCGGATCAGACTAATATCAAAATCATCAAAATCGCGGTATCCATTCTTTAGACCGGGTGACATGTACGGTTCTCATCCAATTATCAAGTTATGAATTTATCTATCATTCCAACAAACTATTATTTACCAAGCAATATCAATCCAAACTTCATCAAGTCATACTCATGATCATAATATAAGTCACTAAATGCGGATGCATACACCAAAGTTAGTTGTGTAGGTTCCATTTATTGTGAGGTTACTTCACCTTTGAATCACAATTGTCAATACTTCTACCATTGTGCTAAGAAAAATAGAGCCAATACAAAACCATTATCGAATACCAACATTAGTCTGGCGAAAGTCACTATGACCATATAACATTGTTATCAAAGCAAATCGTCTTTAAATCGGAAGTCAAATCATTAGTCATGCGGAGTCAAATCCAAAATTTTCTATCATAATAAGATATATTGTCCTAAATATATATCAACATCAAGTCAAAGTTATAAATCATTATCAAGCTTCATATCATAACTCCAAATACTTTGCTTATCTATATCAATCAACCAAATCTAGTCAAACTCTTACCCAACACAAACTTCAATGGTTAAATCATGATGACATATTAATATGCATATCTCGGTCACCTGTAAACAAAAATTTAGTCAACATATTCATTATAGTAAGTCAAACATTCAAACTTCCCTTCTCATAGAACTTTCTATTGTCTACTCAATGTACGTAGGATTGTCCTTTAGGTGAACTTCAATTTCATGCACACAACTTCATTTTAGTGTCCTACGGGAATAAGCGCACCCATAGGCCTTATTTATGTGGTTTGGAGACTATGGTAACACATTTGACCTTACTTATGTGCGGATGAGAGGCTACACTCGCACCTATAAGATTTATTTCTATTCTTGAGGCTTAGAAGGTAAGGAAAAATTCTCTTCTCAAATCGAACTTTGTTGTAGATCAACAATGTCAAATATTCTATTCATGTCCATAAATATTATTTCAACATTAAATAATATACATATAATGCAAATGGTAATAGGAGCACGAGATCATATGGAGAGATTTTCCCTTTGAAAGGGAATCCACTTTAGTAATCTTCATTCAATTCATCAACCTGAATTTATAATAACGGTTATGCATCAATTTGATTTGTTAGATCATAAATTCATTCTATATCACATATTCATCATGGTCATATCATATATTTCACCATTACATACAATCAAGGGTTAGTGTCAAATAGCTAATAGGCATATACTTCAAGAATCATGGTCATAACATTGTCACATAACTCAATTTATCAAGTCTCGGCATTCAATTTTACCATATGTCATAATTACTAAGAACATCAAAACATAATCATGATCAACAAAATATCTTGAATATAAATCTCATTGTTAGACTTGTCATCATGGCTTCCATGATTTCTAAAACATTATGAATAATATCAAGTTATCATCTATTATAATCAAGGTGCTAACCTTCTTTGTAATAGGATCATGATATCACAAGCGATAGATATTAGTCAAATATTAAGTAGATTCACAGAATCAAGAAGATCATTATGTCTAAAAGGTAAGATACTTGTTCAATACCAAGTGCATCATTTCATCGCTAAGAATCATGAATCCAAATCAATTTCATATGCATGAGCCTTTTGTGAAGGAGACATTCTCATCATGCCTTAGGGATTACCTTTCCATTCAATAGTGAAACATAATGTTGAAACAATATACCATACAAACCTTTTAGTATTCAAATACCTTTACACCTCATTTTACATAGACAACTTGTAGCACTTTGCCACATTTTCATTAGGTGCCTCTTTACCTTTTCTATTGCTAGTTCTTCTCTTCCTACACTAGCCATCTTTCGTACATCTCAAATGATCCTCAAGAAGGATCCACTTATCATATCTCATCAAGAAGTTAGAAGCATTCAAATACTCAAATATACTTGTAGGAAATGTATCATTAATACAATAATAAAATTAATAATTCTAAACAAAAGTAAAGGAATAAGGTAACATAAATTGAAAACACTATCTTCAATGAGAGGTGATCATCTCCCTCTTGAACCAACCTTCAAGAGCCATCACTATCGATAGTGCACTTAATGCCTTCAATATATATTCATCAACTATATCAGCAACCAAGCCAAATATGAACTATCCCATCTAGGGCTTCATCAAATCTATCGCGAAGTGCTAGAGCATCCTCCCACATTGGCCATCACTGGAGTTTCTAGATTTAATATCTCATCAACATACTGGCATCATGGTTTCCCTCAAACCCTAACCTCATAATATCCATTAAACCTAATTCATAGATTGCCTAAGGTAATCTTCAAATCCTAGTATTCTTTTAGGTCTCCGGCATCCTCTGTTGCATCCATCAATGGTGTCATCATAGAGGGTGATCTCCATGAATTTTTCTTCAACCTAGCTCTAATTCCATGTTAATTTTTCTCGGGGTTATTGTTGAGTCTCCAAAATTTCATTCATTTTTACCCCATTTCCATCATTTTAACCTCATTTTGTAGCTCATCCCTCATTTTGTATAGGAGCCATGACTTGTCGGGTGGTGCACCATTTTTTACGCGGTTACGTACAACCTTAGATAGATGTCGCGCTCATGCACAAGGGGAGGGCCAACTTCCTTTAGCTGAATTTTGTTTATTTTTTGAAGGTTTCCGGAGACGAGGCCTACTTTTTTTGGCAGCCTCGTAAGTGATGGAGGCATGGATGCATGTGGGGATAGATGATGCCCAAGAGAGCGAGACTAAGTTTTTTTCCACAAAGGATATCGCATGATGCATTGGAGTTGATAGCCCGGTGTTGACAAGCATCCCTTTATTATGGTCCCACTGTCCTTATGTTGGTTTGGATTGGCGGTGTGCCAACATCCTCTTCATAGATGATGGTACATCCGGATGATAGAGGTAATATTATTGTTTTATTTAAATTTATTCGAACATGTTATTTAACTTGTTTTTATGAAATTGTCTAATTATTTTTCTATACTTGTATATATTTTGTAGACATTGGGTCTTTTGATGGTGAGGACATTCAGCATCACCACATGATCCGGGTGTGGATCACGATGACGATTAGGATATGCCGGAGGCCGAGTCATCGGGGGAGGCTGGTGAAGAGGAAACTGCTCCTCTTTGGTGCGGCGTACTAACTTTTGCTAGATGCAATAGGCTTGATAGAAGATTGAGGATGGAGTTGGGCGACCAACTCTGTGCATTGATTGTTGAGGCGGGAGTTAGACCCACTACTATGAGAGACATACGGGCTGATGGTAGGTGGTACATATGCGGAGGCATGCCGCGTGACATGTACATCTGATGCGGCGTGTCGTAGGAGCTATGACCTTGGTTATGCGGCTAAGGAGAACCCTTTCACATTATAGGCGTGGTCGAGATGCGGCACGTGATCGGCCGTCTGCTGGCCGATCTCGACACATCATCCCGGTGATCATGATCGGGTGCATGATCATCGTTCACCTCGCAACTGCGCCATGAAGTAGCCTCCACTAGCATCAAGCTTAGCAGTCATCATGGAGAGCGGAGTTGGACCATCGACCATGTCTATTCATCATGATGATCATGAGTAGGCTGGACCATCGATCGTATCCGGTCATCGGGGTGAGGTAGCCGACGGAGTTGATCTTGATCAACATGTATCGGCCCGATCAGCGTGTCGAGGCACCATTGACAGGCCTCGCTAGTACTACTATTGATGATGTACCATCGGTTGATAGAAGACATTTATATCACAATTGTATATTTTTGGCATTTTTTCGGTTATATATATATATATATGGTCCATGTATTTTATGTTCATGTTGCGGTGTACTTAATTTACATGTTGGTGATCATCATGATCTGTATATTGTTAGGTCATGTTAGATATGTTCATTTAATGTGCAGCTTGCAGATAGATGTGTATGTGATATCAGTTATTTCACATGAGATGTATATTTGATGTTTGTGTTGTGATGATGTTATATAATGCTAATTGTGTTTTTTTAGATGATCATGATCACGATGATGTTAGCGAATTTGAATGTGTTTTTTAGTCAAATATGATGTTTGTACGTTGGTTATCATGATCGTGATGTTTATTAATTAATTTAATATTAAATGATCATGATATTGTAAAATCTTAATATTTGTAATTCTAATTGTATGTAAAATTATAAAATCGTAATTGTTATATGTAAAATATTTGTAAAATTTTAATTGTAATTGTAATATTTAATTTATTTTGAAATGATTGTAATTGTAATTTTAATTGTAATTGTATATATGTAAAATTGCAAATTTGACATAATTGTAATACAAAAACTTTATATAGTATGCCATTGTTTTTGAGATCAACATAATTGCAAATTATCAAGTGAAATATTGATTTTAACATTAACATAATGCAAATTACCAATTAATTCAAAATATGTATTATAATGTTTCGAAAATCCAATCTTAAAAAGTATAAATATTGATGATCAAATAACACATGTACCATATCACTCTCAATTCTCATGATCACATTGATCATTATCTTCTAGCTCGCATGGCATGATAACACTATTGTTCTCAAAAGTATGTTTTGATCTGAGGTCATGTCTCAATATGAACCACAATCCCTATCAACACACCTTATGGGTAAAAAAATACATAGTTGCGGTGTTTGGGGAAAAAATAGGGCTCCTTAGCTTCATCCCCTCATCTTTCTAGAATTGATACATATCAGCCTACTATCGCCATCTTCCTTTACATTATTCCCGATCAAAGGTGTCCCACCACTTGCACCTAAAAATAACACATTGGAAAGAAGAAAATCCACTTCAATGATCTCTTGTATCTTCCGTGTAACCCTAGCCGTCCCTCATACTGGGTTTGATCACAATGGCTAGATCCGACTAGATTGATCGAACTCGACTTCTACTCCATAGTCTTGTGTGATGTTTCTTGCATCGGCATTTTCGGTGCGAAAATGGTGTCCATATGCCCACATAGATGGGAACAAATGCACCTATTATAAAAAAAATTTAAAAAAAATCATAGTGTCATGTGTCTTATAATAACCCAATAGTTAAAATATGAAATATAGATGTCTTATAAGTTTCAAATGTACATATAAATTAAATAGATTATTACGATTTGCGCACCCAATCCTACGTTTAGCACATCCTCTTCGGCACGTGGGTAACGACGGGGTTTCTTGTATTTCTCTCGACTTGGTCGGCAACCCAACTATTGGGGCATATTTTTGGCATATTTTCTTTTAAATGATCGGGATAAGGCACACTTCTACCATTCAGCGTACGAGATTCTTTCACAATCACTATCCCATTTCATCCTCTTTTGTTCATACAATCGACCCATGGTTGTGTCGCTTCGAATTGTAAAAGAACGAATTTATTGATTTCTTCAATTTACGCATTCGGCGATGATCAAAGTGGCAGTATATTGCATAAGAGATCAAAATATACATTATATCGAAGTTCAACATGAATATTTACTTTGTGTCAATTTGAAAAATTATAAGTTGCTTATTGTTTATCAAGCACTTTTTTTCAACTCGTTTTGGAGCAACTCCTTATCTTTTGTCTTCATCCCTTTCATCGTCCCAAATCACCACACACAGTGTTGTCGATTTGCTTGATGTACTCAACGGCATATTATAAAGACTCATATGATATGTACCCCTGCGCCATATACCCCTCGGGTTTTGCCCTTTCGGGAACAAAACCTTTCAATTTCTTCATGTACCTCTCTAAGAGAGGAACATCCAATGGCAAGAAACCACCCCAAATAATTCAACATCATCTACTAGGTGGATTAGAAAATGAACACGCAAGTCCATGAAACTTCGTCGAGTTCCTTCTCAAACATACAAACAATCTAAACTATCTCTTGACGCGGCTTGTGGAATGCTAGCCACATGGATCTCCTTCGACGTGATCCAACGTACAAATGCGAGATAATTTAGACATGGCACATCCTAGGTCTTGAGGAATTCATGTTTCACACACCCACATGAACAAAGGATAATGACAACTTTGCAAAGTTATAAACACATGCAATAATATAAAAAATTAGTTATGTTTTATGATCCCCGCATGGGATAAAATTTATTAATATATCAAATAATAAAATCATTCTTTTGACATTATACGTACTCTTAGAAGATTCAAATGGTCATGCAATTTCAACCTCAAAAAATGGTCATCCACGGTGAAGCGAGCGCCGTAGTGAAGACCCATATGAAGTTGCCACCCTCACACCCATTATAAATTCCTTTACCAAAGAAATATCGTCTTTTTTTTAAAATCCACAGGACATCACCTTCTTTGAAATACCATGAATTAGAGGGACCAAGCTGCCCTCGACCCGTACTTTCTAATCGTCTTGGCCAATGTTTCTTTTTTAGTTTTGAAGTAATAAGATATTTCCTAATAGCCAATGTGTCACTTTGTTTCGATGATATGTGCCTCCATAAAGAATATGAAACATTTTTAAATATATGCATGGGATCTAATAAGTGGGCAATCTTAAGATGCTCCCAATATGGGAGTTATAAAAGATATATTTCCTTTTCATCCCAATGGAGATTTCTCAACATAGGTGTCGAATATTCTGGATCATTGAACATAGGCTCCCCATTTGAATCGAACATTTCTATGAACTCCTTCTCCTTCTCTCTCTCATATGCTCTAAGCCATTCAGGTAGTGTCTTTATTGGAGGCCTTTGGGTTCTCTCTCGTTTACCATCAAAAGCGGATCTTGCTCTTAATAAGGGTGTTCTTATGGGAGGAATACCTGGAGCAATCATACAACGCTTTCATAGGTCCTTGGACCATCTAGATTTCAAGAGGTCCACAACATTTACATCCAAAATACCCTTTTGTTACAAGGCCTACGAGATTATTGTATACAATTAATATGCATGGCACGTTAAAGATCAATATCATGAAGATCAGAACAATTACAACGAATTAAATAACTAATATGTGAAAGAATATTGTTATGTATATAAACAAATCAATAAATTAAACATGTAATTTACCGAGAGAAAACTCCTAATCCTAGATAATCATGTGTGGTGTAAGCACATATGCCATACAACGTAAAACTCCTCTCTATTTTAACGATGGGTATTGATACATCATATACATTTATCCCATCCCATAATTCATTCAATTCATCTACATGTGTGGTTGTAAGTAGACATCCCATATTATTCACTTGTCTTATACTAGGGGGGATATTGTTATTGATCACTATTATAGGCCAAATAGAATAGTTGGTGTTCGAGGAATATGGGTTGATGCCATCCATGGCTATCTTTAGTTGTAGACTTCGTACTTCATCCTTGAATTTTCGGGCCATGTATCCTCTATATGCTTCATGGCTATTGAATCGGTTGGGATTCACATAACTCCCAACTCACTTCTATGTGAGGCATGCCATCCACCTGCTTATAGCTAATTCTTTGCAAAGAAAGAGCCTTTGAATCCTTGGGATTATAGGCATGTGCCTTAATATCTTAAAAGGAGGACCGATTATGCGATTTACCATTCTTTTTGATTTATCATACACTGTCATGCAAATTTCGGACATATCACTTTGTACGCATATTCTCCTCTATATAGAATACAATAATTTGGACATGCATGATATGATATGTACTCAACACCCAACATTTTCAACAATTTCTTTGCCTCTTCACGACTCTTAGGAACCAGACATTATCACTCGGAAGAACCTTATCTTTGAATAACTGTAGTTGGTGATCATGGGAAGAAATATATTAATTATAAATGTACATTAATGTTGATATAATTATTAACGTTAATAAAATTTACCATTTGTAATGTTCATTGTGTATTGATTATATTTCTCAAATTTATATAAGGGAGGGACTTTATGCTAACTTACCTCAAAATTTCCGAGAAACATGCATTCGACAAGCCAAACTTTGCTTTCAAGTTGTAAAGTAATATCGTTTTCCCTAACTAGGTAGACTTTGATTGACTGCTAGGTCCAAATAGAGGGGTGGTGGAAGCAAATTTAAGGCTTTCGAAAAAGGTGTCAGCGATATGAGCATCATCCCCTAGGCGATCATCGTTTTGGAATGCATCTAACAACGTTGTCTCCATGGTAGTTGTATCCCTTTAGTAATCATCCATGCCAACCTCTATTTGATTGTCTCTATTGCTAGCTTGTGAAGAACTACTATTGTTGTAGTCATTCCTAATTGGTGAATGCGGACGTAGCGGGAATTGAATTGGTGGTTGATTCAACCATTATTGGTATCGTTCCTCTCAGATTTTTCTCTTAATTCGGTCTTCTCTCAATTTGACATTGTTGTGGAGTGCAAAGGAAGATGGTAGGTAGGTCGCTCATCATCACTAGAATCCTAATAATTTTAAAAAATATATTTGAACATGATCGGTACAAAATATATCATATCAATTAGTAACCACGTTGACAATATTGCATGATTAATTGGTGTGATGTTGAAATAATTACATAAATCAATATACCAAACAATTATAATTATTACCATCATTGTCCTAGGATTGTGGCTAGAAGATCGATATTAATGTTACAATTGGAGGGTGAAGCGAGTTGTCCATTTTCATCTACCAAATACGCATTTAGGTATCTTTGCTCTACGATAAGAGCTTTCGATGTTTTGGAGCTACCATTTGTATATTTTGTGCATACGGAACTCAATTCGAGATACGCGTGAATGTCATGCAAATTTGTATACATTATAAATTTAATTAAGGTTTGTGCACGATTGACATGGATAAAAAACATAAATTCAATTAGATAATGAAAATATAAATAATATATGAGGTAAATATTATGTCTCGAGATGGATAGGGAGAACTCCACGATGGACTTTGAGAATTATTATGGAACGAGCTAGATTTTGAAGAATTGTCCATTCGATATAATTATGATATTTTTCTCCTGCATTTGAGCAAAATCAACAATAGATTTTGCGCACACACCTAGAAATAATTCCGGTGCCTTAAAAATGGACTTCTTGTTATCGGTGCTAATGTACATAACTCCGCACGGTCGAGTTTTAAGATTATTGCGCTTCGGTATGCATTGATATATTGTTTATTGGTGCGGTGCTATTAAGTGATGCAGCGGCGACGAACACCAAATAAAAAAATGCAACTCTATTTTCTTTAAGTGAAAAAAAAAGCGATTAAATTGAAAAATGGGTGGAAAAATATTTTCGAAAATCTAATTTCATACAAAAATTATTTAAACACTAAACACTTTTCATTATTTCACTACTTTTGCAAAAAAATTCAGCGAGAGATTTGCAAAAGGGAATATACATAGAACAATGAAACCGCAAGGAAACAACGTGGAGCGAGCGAAATATGTTCGAACAAAAGTATTTAGACAATCGGATTTCCGAACCTTTGGTGATTCAAACCTTGTAGCATAGAATTTCAAAGGATTTCGTGATTAAAGTTTATTGTTTTTTTTTTGCTTTTTACTTATGAGTTTGTTTTACGCATTAAGAAAAAAATTTCAATTTGTTTTTTAGTTTCTGAAAAATAAAATAAAATAAAATAAAATAAAAATTAAAATTAAAAAAATCCATTTTTACCCTAAACCCTTCATTCTTTTTGTTTCTGCCTTTTCTTCTCACTGTTTCTGTGATTTCCGAATTAGGGCTTTTCATTTAGATTTATAGGGTTTTTGTATTGCTATATAAGCTCTCGTAGTTATAGGCCCTATATATAGGCTCTCGTATATAGGGAAAGGCGTTGTATTTTTTGAAGCCTATTTGTACGTGAAATCAAACATTTTGTTTAATGTAATGGACATAGTGTCCCAATTGAAAGACAAAGGGATACCAATAAGCTGTCCCATTTTTTATGACAAGAACTGTCTTATATATATATATATATATCTATATATATATATGTTTTAATTTATTCTATTGCATTCTCCGTTGTTGTTGTGAAATGTAGCACTATTGATTAAATTTATGGATGATTAAATATTATAATGAATAGATGTAATTTGATATGATATAACAAATTAATCCAAACATCACATTCAAATGCACTATTAAAATTTGATTCATATGAGTACTATTATAATATATATATGTATCGACTTTTGATGAATAATGAATTTAAAATCACAATAATTATGACATGATATAACAAATTAATCCAAACATCACATTCGAATGCATTATTATTATTTTTAATTAATATGAATACGGTATAAGATGTGTCAACTTTTGATGAATAATTAATTTTAAAAAATCACAATAATTGCCTTGTCACGGGTCGATGTTTCTAAAAATACAAAATGAACAACGGGTGTGTGTCGATTCTTGTACATCGGTGCGTTTTTATGCTAAAGTGCACCATTGCGTTTCTACGACCTATGGGCACCGCACAAATACAAGAGCAATTAAAAATATCGGTGCGTTTGTGCGATGCGCGCACCGGTGTGTTATGTGAGACTACGGACCGGTGCATTTGAACGACCTATGTGCATAACAAAAATACCAATACCAATTATAAATCTCGGTGCATTTTTCTAATACGGCGCACCGGTGTGTTTCTATAGTCTACGTAGCGATTGCATTTAGACGACCTATGGGCACCGCACAAATCCCAAGACAAATTAGAACAACCAGGTGCGTTGTATCACCAACAAACTAACGCCCGTGCGGTTATATCTATGACGGTCCGGTGCATACCTTCGGCCCATACAGGGCACCTTCTAGATGACATGCACGGGTGCGTTGATAGCTTAGTGACGCATCGATGAAAAAAACATCTATAATAACCTCCATTTGCCCAATTTTTTTAGTTGTGTTGAAATTTCGTTAAAAGCTCCGCCAAAACCTCCATAATCATAAACGGATGTTGTAGCGAATGTTTTTTCGACAATTTTGGCGGATTTTTATAACACTAAAAATCTCCTTTATAACCTTCGCTAGAGGTCTTTTCCTTGTAGTGTGAGGAGAGAGAATTCTTGTAATATCTTATAATCATTTTATGAAATACATCATACTTTGATCTCCAAGATGTGATAGTTGTTCGGTGTACTTGTTGAGGAATGGAGGGCCCCATCGGCCCGGTTGCATATCTTTGTACATATTGGTAACATAGTTTAGTTATGTTATTTCATTTCTTTTAAATAAAGTGTCTTTCCATTTTATGTAAGTGTGTTTTCCTTTCGGCAAAGTGTGATTTACTTTTGTGGTGTGAGTGTGATTTCAATTTAGCATTTCATTTATGCAAGTGTGGTGTGATTTCAATTCAACATTTCATTTATGTAAGCGTGGTGTGATTTGAATTATGAATGAGTGGAGTGATTTCAATTATGCAAGTGTGGTGTGATTTTATTTATGCAAATGTGGCGTGATTTCAATTACCTTGAAGTGATTTCAATTTCATGCAAGTGTTATTTCCTTTATGCAAGTGTGATTTCAATTTCTTTTTTAATTGGTTTGACTTGAATTAAATTGATTTAATTTGTTTTGTAATTATTTTAATTGCATTATATTAATCTAATTACGAAGGATAACCACCTAGTACATATATTACATGTATACCTCGTCGGTTTACGAAACCTAGGTTGAAAATTAAATGATAGAGATTTAACTAACCATTAAATCACCCAACATTTTGACGTTGTTGTTGAAAGGAGGTATACATAGGTGTTAATTTTTGAAGTTTATAAAAATCATTATAGTTGCATTCATTTTTAGATGCATAATTAAAATCATATTAAAATAATTTTGCATATTAAGTTTCAAAAATTTCAAAAAAATTGTACCTGTCTGTGTGTACAACGGAAAAATCAACCGGTTAAGGTAATTCACGAGTAATTAAGAGTTGAAGAATGTTCTTCCTTCTTTAAATTTAATTATATTATCTATGGCAGTTTCATTCTTTAATGATTTTTAATGCATATTTTTCTAACCTTAGCATGAATATCAATTTAGTCTTGTTATGCACATGGTTACCTTTGAAATATGCATACACTTGATCGATTATTCTATTTCCAATAAAGTAGAGTAGGTAATGAATAAAATCAAGTTTTGTTTTAGATTTCATGTTATTTTCAATTTTTTATTTTATTTGGTGGTGTAGTAAGAGCCACCCGGATCTCTAATGATTTGCGGGGAGGATGAAGAAAGAGAAGGAATATTTGAGAAAAAGGAGAACACATAGAGTTTTGAGAGCCACAATATAAATTTAGAGATCAAATCCTTGTGTTTTGTCTTTTTAAATTTCACATTACAATTTAATAGAGAACTTCAATATTTACGAGTATGCTCTCTTCTTGCGCTCTCGTGATCTGGAAGATTAGAAAATAAAATTTAACCAAGTTAGTTTTAAAATTTTTTTAATAAAAATTGGAAAAGAAATCTAAACTCACAATAAAAAGTACAATTACGGACATTTAAAAATCTCAAAAAACCAAACTAATGCCTCCAATGGATCCATAATTGTTTAAAACCCTTGTTTTAACTCTTTTTGCACCTCATTTGGTTAAAATTAAATATGTGGTAATTTTAAGATTCTACCCAAGTTTGTTGTTCATGAGCCTACAAATCGGCACAAATCTAGTCGGTGCGCTCGGAAAGCGGGAAGCGTACGTGAATGCAGCCTTCTCGATCGGTGGATGAAATTACGGGACAATTAAGATAAACCCCGAGGGTTCGAAAATCTTAGTCACGTGGCGCCATGCGACTTTGGGGCCGAAAATTAGGGGCTAATCCTCATCTTTCCAAAATTGCGCCCATAACCTTTAAATATATTTTTGTGAGTATATTTTAACAGAGGTAATGTAGCACAATTGATAGAGTGCTTTGGTGGTTGGCATGAGTTCTTGAGGTTCAAATCCCGTGGAGGGCATTTGGACTGCGACATACGTTGGCCACCACCGGGATGCCGCGTGGCAACCAGTGGTTGGTCCACATGGCACCTCCTCATTGGGCCACCATAATAAACTCATTAACTAATCAAATTTAACCATGTGTCAGCAAAAAAGGAGTGCCAAATTTCAATCACG
Source organism: Pinus albicaulis (assembly GCA_034641835.2). Taxonomy (NCBI): domain Eukaryota; kingdom Viridiplantae; phylum Streptophyta; class Pinopsida; order Pinales; family Pinaceae; genus Pinus; species Pinus albicaulis. The sequence goes on from JAXQQM020067712.1 coordinate 499,477, forward strand.
CATTGGCCGATGAGGCACATTCAACCTTACATCGAGCGTACAAGCACTAACTCGGCATACACTTGAATTCAAAATTCATTTTTTTAGTTGTTTCATAAAACCATAATGCAATTTCGGGAGCATCCGATGTCGAATTTAAGTGAAACGAAGCAAATTGGATTCGAACGATGAGATATATTCTTTGGTGTTTTTTTTCAAGCCAATCCAAGAATTTTGAATTTTGAGCATTTTCTTGATCCATGGGATCATGGACAAGAGTGGAGCACTAAATATAAAGGAAAAAAAAATAGTTAGAGGCTTAGACCTACATAAAAACCACCATCCAAGTCTAATTGTAGGTTGTAAGCTAACGAGTAGTGCAATGATCAAAATTTTTGGTAATTGCAAAATTGACACAATTCGGTAGCTTATGCAAATTTGGTTTATGATCTATTGATGAAACATGAAGTGTGTGGAGAGAAAGTGTATCAAGCTCAAAGTTGGTAAGAAACATGTAAAAGTGCATTTAATTTTTCTTAAATTTGTTTTATTAGTACTATTTATGAGTTTTTTTGTGTATATATCAAGATGAAAAGGCGATCACCTCTCTCTCTCATTAGAATTACATTTTATTAGAGAAAAAAAGTGCAAAGTATTTCTTTGTTTCAAGGATGATGAAAGAAAGAGAGCTATATGCAAAGTGCCTTTCCAAAAACCAAATTTCTTCAGAAAGAGCATGATATTTTCATGTAAAATCAGATCCATTACACAATTTCTACTAAACAAAATACCAAATTTATCAATGCTACTCATTCCAAGCCTACGGTCGATCCATAATTGTTCATCTTCCTACTACCGAAAAACTCATTTTCCTTTACAATCCTCATACTTTCCTGCATCATTTTCCTCATATTTCCCAAAAAAAAAAAAGTCATTCAACTCTCTTACAAAGTTGAGTCACCCCATTTCATTTTTTTTCTATCAAATAAATCCACTTAAATGTAATTTTTTCATCCATAGTCCTTCAAATATTATTGTACACTAGCGTTAGATGATGGAGGATTCATTAAGGCCTTCATTCTAACAAGTTTTGACCCATCAGCCCGACACATCATCTAGGATCAAGACTAGAGATCTTTCAAGTACCTTGAGGCTTGCATTCCTGAATGGCAGTTCTCTTGCCAATAAACATTGGGAATACATCAATGTCCCTTTGTTTGTCGAATATTCTAGGTGATTTGACTTTGACACATCTATTTGTACCTATTAAGATGTACTTAGGCATCTTGACTCTCATCGACATCAATTGTGATTATTATTGTGTTGGTTAATGATATTCATTATTGACCCGGTAATCTAACAATTTCTTTTCTATGTTTGACATCGACACATCCATTCACTTAGATAATAATTATGCCATTGAGTGGGAACGAATGAAGACTACATGATTTCAATAGTTTGTAGCATGACTCAATTCATCAACCATAGCAATAAAGTTTCCAATCTCATCCTCAATTCATACAACCAAGAAAGAAGAAAGAAAATTAGATCTTTTTACTTCATATTCCATGATCTAGCAACAATAGCCACACTCTTCGATATACATAGCTTGTCCACTTTTTAGATAAGTGAAGGTATGTTGTTTTCTAATCTTTAGTCATGAAATTCCTTAGAATTCTAAAATTGTTATTATTTTTGGAGAAAATCCCTCACCACATTCATATTCCCTTTCTCATTTGCAAAGAAAACTAAAAACACCTTAAGTTGGGGGGAAGGGAATATTCATGTTTTATCACCACATGTCACATTAAATTTCATCCTAACCAACATATTTTCCCAATCAAATAATATTTCATTTTGATTCCAAAAGTTTATATGTTTTTCAATGATCAATTGATGAGCACATTAAATGAAGTGACATCCACTATGGAATTCTCAGTATTTTTCAAGTATTTTGATGCGTAAAAAATGAGAAGTATTGTTACACAAGAAACAATACTTGAAAAAAAAAAAATTTGGTTGTCTTACAAGAACCAACCATTAAAAATATATGTTACAATCAAATGCATTTCAAAATACACTTTGCAAAAAGAATAAATTGTCAAATGATATGCTTATGCAAAGTTAAAAGAGAATCAATACAATCAAAGCTCATAAAGAAAAGAAAACAATTTCAAGAAGATTAACTTATGAAGGCTAAAGTAATCAATGAAATACTTGCAGAGGACATGCAACAACTTCATTTGGGGGGTATGTTGAGTCTCCAAAATTTCATCCACTTTTACCCACATTTACATCATTTCAACCTTACGTAGCTCATCCCTCATTCGAAGTAGCTACATAATCCTACATTAAGTAACCATTTTCTTGATCATATGGGTTTAGCATTATATTTTCCAAAGTCATTTATTTTAAGTGAATTTGTGATTAAATATTATACAATTAACATGTTTTCATATATACATAAAAGTGGTATAAGTTTTATGATATTGTGAAACCCATGGAAATTCTAGAAGCGTCCCTCCTAACTACAAATTCATAATTCAAATTTCAACTCATGAGGATTTGTAAAATGTTGAAAGAATATGAATCATTAAATAACAAATTCAAAGAAAAGTCATGGATGTTTTGATGTGTGTCATATCAAAACTATGAGAGGATTTGGAGAGGATTTGTATCTAATATTTTTAGGAGATTGGTTTTAACCACATGAGATAAATGTGGATTTAGGAAAGTTGAGGTTCTATAGTTATCTTCAATTTTTTCTATAAATAGGAGTGCACCCTTCATACAAGGGGTAAAAGCTGTAGTAAATGGTTGGTTGTAAATCGTTTGTTGTTAGAATTTAGAGTAGCTAGTGGCTAGTTGGTAGTTGGAGGTTCCACGTTCCATTAGATGTGATTTGTAAAGTGAGAGAGAGAATTCTGTAATATCTTATAATCATTTTATGAAAAGACATACGCACTTTGATCTCCAAGGTGTGATAGTTGTTGTTTGGTGTGCCCTGGCGAGGAATGGACGGCCCTATCAACCCCAGCTTGCATACCTTTGTACATATTGGTAACATAGTTTAGTTATGTTATTTCATTTTCTTTCGACGAAGTGTGTTTTGTTTATGCTAGTGTGTTTTCCTTTCAGCAAAGTGTTATTTACTTTTCAACGCAGTGTGAGTGTGATTTCAATTCAACATTTCATTTATGAAAGCATGGTGTGATTTCAATTATGCAAGAGTGGAGTGATTTCAATTATGAAATTTTGGTGCGATTTTATTTATGCAAGTGTGGTGTGATTTCAATTACGCAAGAGTGATTTCCTTTACGAAAGTGTGATTTCAATTTCTTTATATTTGGTTTGACTTGGTCTAGATTGATTTAATTTGATTTGTAATTAGTTTAATTGCATTAAATTAATCTAATATGAACATGTATACCTCGTCGAGTTTACGAAACCCCGAGTTGACAATTAAATGACGGGGATTTAATAACCATTAAATCCCCCAACATATATATTGTTCTTTTCTTAGATAATTGCATTTATTCATTAACACATTAAGTTCACCCCATAACATCATAAAATTATTTATATTTACATCATTATTCAAAAAGATATGCAACTATGTGGAAAGATAAATATCATCATCATCAATGCATAAAACATAAAGGAACAATAGAAGAAAAACAATTCACACATAGAGATGCCGAGTTGGTTTGAGGCCGGGGGAAACCCTAAGGGAAAAGCACACAAATTCTTCTTCTTATTATATTTTCATTGAATGATTCAGCTAAAGAGAGTAGAATGATCCATATCTTCACCCATCCAACTATTCAACAAAAATAAACTAAACAATATATATGAGATGAACCCAATCATTGCTTATACTCAAAACCACGATTAAAACTGTAATGAGTTTCATTATACGTATTTCTAATTCGAACATTGCGGTCAACTGAGAGAAATCTTCGGAGAACTGAAATTCCATAATTTAGGTCCCGGTCGCATGAAGGAGGTTGTGCATGCGTGCGGGAAGCTTCCAATCACACTTTGAAGCCTACAAACGGTGACTGTCTGGCGAGATTACGGGAAACCCTAGATGTCGGTCACACGAAGAAACGGTGTGCATGCAATTGGGATGCTTCGGTCCTGCTGTTATGAGCACAGTAGTGACTCTTGCGGTTGAGATCTCTTTGTCCCATGCCTACGACTCCAAGCCCAAAACGGTAAACGAAATACAAGCTTCGAGACACGTTTCATCTCTTGACGAATATGTTCCTCGGTGGACGAGCTTCACACCTATGTGAGCCAAAAGCTAAGATAGAAGAGTGTCTCATAGTGTTTCCAAATATGAGGTATAGTTCACTTGTATTTATAAGCACCTTCCAAAGGTGTCACACTTTGATTTAGGGTCATCTACATCAAATATTGATGCGAAGCTTCATGGTTCCGAAAATTTGTACATTTAGTAGGGTCTAGGGGCCTTGTGTTTTCAGAACTGGTTTTCCTAAGTATTTAGTGTGCAATTTCCAATGTTTTGAGTTATTAATGTGAGACATTTTGAATAGGATTGAATTAAACATTGAGAGGCATATTTGTAAATGTTCTCGAATGTAGGAGAACATGAGTGATTGATGAGTGATTGGTGTGGAATGAGATATTATGAAATATTGTAAATCTTAGATTAGAAAGTAGTTTATGATTTATGGAGGATCCTTAGGATTTAGTTGAATGTTGAGATCCTCAAGGGATAAAAAATAGAATTTAGGAATTAATTGAGGACTTAGAGGACTTTTAGGATTTTGTTGAGTAACCTATGGATCTAAACCAAAATTGGTTACGAGAACCTTTTCATATATTTGTAAAGCCTCAAAGGCACAAAAAAGAGGAAAAAAAAAGATAGATAGATTCTTAGAGAGAGCTTAGTTATAAGCATATGGGCACGAAGAGAGGAAGAAAAGGGCCATCTAAAAGGCACATCAAGTCAAAGTGAGATTATGCATGATTTTTCTTATATTTGTACAATTTATTTGTGTAATGAGAAATCAAATTTCATTTTATTTGTGTGTCATTTTATTATGTCTTTGATGATCCATAATAGAAAAGAATTAAAACATAGTGTGTATTCCCTATAACAAATTCTAGATTGAATGTTGTTGGGTATGTGTTATATTCTTTCCACGACTAGCTCCACGTCTTGTACGTTGCGCGGGTGCGGCCCCCCCCTTTGTCGGGGTCCGGGCGGCATAAAGTCTAAATTTTTTTTGGTATGCGGTCCCAATCATATGCGGACCCACCCATGTTTTGTGCATGAGTTTGCACATGGTTTTGGGGTACGATGGTTTTCGACCCCAGTATTTTGTAGATCCGGTCAAGGGAACTATGGTTATGTTCTAATCCGGGGTTAATGGATTGGGGTTTATGTATCTTCGTATGTATATATATGTTGTAACACTAAAGAATATAATGAAAAATCAAGCTGGTCGTCCCAATTTGGGATCCGAGGGGGAAAATCTCTGTGTTTATCTGTTTTATGTTTTATGCTCTCGCTATTGTTTATTTTTAAAGTTTGTTATAAGATTAAATTGTGTAGATAATTTTTGGCGGGGTTAAAACCTACATTTGGTATTAGAAGTACAATTTGACTTCAAGGGGACGCCTTTGTTGTTGAGGCTTTGCTCGGGCTGTGGTAGACCTTTTGTTCGGTGGAAGATACGCGGGATCGATTCTTGCGGTGAAAGAAGATGGCGAGCGGCGGAAAGATAGAGATCGAGAAATTTAATGGTGAGAGTTTTTGAGTTGTGGAAGCTCAAGATGGGGGTCTGGCTGGTGGATAAAGATCGGTGGATAAAGCGGCGGATCCGGGTACTAAACCAACGACAATGTGGATGAAGGCGGGAAGAAAGCTGGATCGGAAGGCTAAGAGCACAATACGGTTGTGTGTCTCGGATTTAGTATTGTTGAATGTATCACGGGGAAGCTACGGCGAAGACCTTGTGGGACAAGCTGAGGACTTTGTACCAATCTGGGGTCTCTGGTGAATAAGTGTTCCTGCGGAAAAAGCTGTATAGCACGAGGATGAAGGATGGAGACTCGGTGACGGAAGCATCGAACTCCTTCCATCTTGTGGTAAGTCGGTTGTCATCTGTTGATATTAAAATCTCGGATGAAGATAAGTGCATCGGTTGTTGTGTGTTCTCTACCGGACTAGTGAATGATCAGTTGTGCCTGTGTTAGCAACACAACTACCTTGAGTCCCACGATGAGATTGTCTCAGCCTTTAACGTCGGAGGAAATGAGATGGAGAAATATGGAAGGGTCAAAATGGAGATGCCTTATCTGTACGAGGGAAGGTCCCCGAACGAAACAAGAATAAGGTTTCGAGTGGGAGATCTAAATCTAGAGGGAGATCTAAATCTCCTGGAAAGTTTGAAAAGGTGTCTTGCAAATGCGGAAAGGAAGGGCACTACAAAAGGGAATGCGGATCTAAAGCTCTACGAAAGGGAAAGGGGATCACAGTGGAAAGCACAACACGCGAGAGGCAAAAACCACCTCCCGATGAAGGTGGGGATGTGTATTTGGCTTCTTCTTCAAATACACATGTAGATCATGAGTCATGGTTGATTGAATCGGGTGCATCCTTTCACTTCACTCCCCATAGGGGTGGTTCTGCCAGTATGATAAATATGATGGTGGTGATGTCTTCCTAGGGGATGATAGGAGGGCGAAATCGTCGGACGTGGAAACGTCAATTTGAAACTACAAGGTGGAAGGATTATAACACTTCTGGTGTGCATATTCTGCCATTGGCCAAAAATCTGATTTCGCCAAGCAAGATGGATGATGCGGGTGTAAAAACGGTGTTTGAAAGATGCAAGATGGTTCGGGGAGCAACGGTATTAATGCGGGGAGTTATTTGGAACTGTACAAGCTACAAGGCCTTGCTTGTTATTGATGGGTGTAACAGTGCAGCCGTAGTTCACGAAAGTGGGATGGAAAGTCTAGGCATTTGTCTGCGGAGAAAGATAGTACTGTAGCATCAAAGGCTTGGACATATTGGAGAAGGACGCGGATGTGCATAGAGATGGTATGGTAGAAGGTATGTCTAATTGTTCTTTGGATTTCGATTTACGTAGACATTGTGTATATGGGAAGCGAATCGAGTGGGTTACGGTGCTAAGAGGGAAAACAAGATATTAGAACTTGTGCATAGTGATGTGTTTGGGCTGTGTAAGTTCATCAGGAAATTCTGTGTACTATGTTTCATTCATAGATGACTTCTCAAGGAATACATGGATATATTTCTTGAGGAAGAAATCTAAAGTCTTTGACAAATTTAAAGAATTTAAGGCTCTGGTGAAGCCGGACGAGAGAAGAAGATAAAGGCGTTGAGGACGGATAATGGTGGGGAGTTAAGAAGGAATTTGAAGAGTTACGTAAGAAGTGTGGTATAGCACGGCGAGAGAAGACTACTCCATACACCTCGGCAAAATGGAGTTGCGAGAAGAATGAATAGAACAACGTGGAAAAGGAAAGAAGCATGCTCGGTGGTACGGGTTAGGACAAAGTGCAGGCCAGAGCGGTGGAAGCTGCATGTTACTTAGTTAACGAGATCACCTTCATCGGCGTTGGAGGATAAGACCCCACATGAGGTATGGAGTGGTAGGAAACCCTCTATTTCACATCTAAGGGTATTTGGATGTGATGCATATGTACATGTTCCAAAGGAGAAAAGGACCAAGTTGGATAATAAGTCTGAAAGGTGCATCTTTATTGGGTATAAGGATGGTTTAAGGAGTTACAAGCTTTGGAACCCGAGAAACAAGGAAGGTTGTGTACAAACGGAGATGTGAGGTGTTTAAGAAGTGAAAGATGTTGTTAAACATGAATTCCTACCAAAGGAACTTTGAGAAGATAGAGTTTGAGCTAAAGGAGGATGGATACGGACTCTACAACGAGAAGAAGATTCGGGAGAGGAAGAGCCACAAGAGCCCGGCTTTGAGAAGATCGGTTCGGGGAAAGAGGGAACCCGAGAGAAGGTATAGTCCATCTGTTTTTTGTTCGGAGTTTTGCCTTAACTATGGCGATGATGATCCCGGAAGCTGTCGGGGAGGGCGGTAGATTCGGAAGGGATGGAAAAATGCGGAAGGAGGCCATGGTTGATGAAATGGCATCCTTGCACAAAAATGAGGCATGGGATCTGAGTGGAGTTGCGGTACCGGAAGGAAGCCCATCGGGAGCAAATGGGTGTTTAAGAGAAGATTAATGTAGAAGGCAAGGTGGAGAAATACAAAACTGGTTGGTAGCAAAAGGTTATTCCCAAGCGCCAATTGATTTTGTTGATATTTTTCTCCTGTTGCCAAAGTTACTTCTATTAGATTACTTTTATACATTGCTGCTGCATTTGATTTTGAGATAGAACGGTGGATGTGAAGACAACATTTCTTCACGAGGATCTAGAAGAGGAGATCTATATGAAACGCTGAAGGCTTCATGGTGAGAAGATGAAAAGAACTAGTATGCGGGTTGAAAAGTTTCGTATGGGTTAAAGAAAACGGTCACCAAGGATGTGGTATTAGAAATTTGATACACATATATACGGGGACTTGGCTTCACCGAAGCAAGGAGGATCCTTTGTGTTTATTTTAAATTAATTGGTGACCATATTATTTATTTGGTATTGTATGTGGATGATATGTTCTAGCTGATTGGAAATGAAAATTATCAAGATTTGAAGACCCAACTTTTCTCCAAATTCGACACTTGGAAAGAGGATATTTCGTGCACAAACTATATTTTGGGCATGGAAATTAAGAGAGATCGACGAAGAGGAAGCTGCGGGTTAAGCAGAGGAAGTATGTCGAGACTATATTGCACGGAGTTCAATATGCGGGATAGTAAACCGGTGGAGTGTTCCTATTCCCGTAGGTGCAAATCTGTCCTGGCCGAACGGTGTCCCAAGACACGAAGAAAAGGAGGATGTATCCCGTGTTCCATATCTGAGTGTAGTGGGTAGCCTTTGATGTATGCGATGATGCATCTTGGTAGACATTGCACATGCGATCAGAATCGTGAACGAGGTTTATGTCAAACCCAAGGAAGGGCATTGGACGGCGGTGAAAACGGGTTTTCGGATATTTACGTGGCACTAATGATTATGGCTTGTGCTACCGGGGAAGACGGGGATTGGAAAAGAATTTTGGACGATACCGTGGTTTTGTTGATGCGAGAATAGGTGGAGATACGAGGACCCGAAGAAGATCTACAGGTGGTATGTGTTTAGCCTATTTGGAGGTGCGATCGAGTTGGATGAGTAAGAACGGTCGTAGTGGCTCTTTCAACTACGGGGGACAAGAGAAATACATATAGCGACCACTCATGCGAGCAAAGAAAGCGGTTTGGTTGCGGGGTGTGTTTCAAGTATGGGGTTGGTATTAATTTATATAAGGATAGGCTTGTGATAGCCAAAGTGCAATTTTCTTGGCTAAGAACCACGCTTATCATTCAAATACAAAGCATTGATGTTCAATATCACTTTGTTAGAGATATGGTTGAGGCTAAAAGGGTGTTACTAGTAAAGGTTGACACTTTGAGAATGTTGCGGATGCATTGACGAAGTCTGTGAGCACTCGAAGTTCTCTTGGTGTAGAGAAACAATGGGTGTGGAAGAGGTGGCAAATGACTAAGCTCTCCTGTGGGCCCTCGTGGGAAGAAAACAACAAGTGGAGAATGTTGGGTATGTGTTATATTCTTTCTATGACTAGCTGCACGTTGCGGCGGGCACGGCGGGGGTCACGGGGGGCGGCGGCCCCCACGCGTCGGGTCGAAGCGCGCCCTGCCGAGGCCACGAGCTGCGGTCCCAATCATATGCGACCCACCCATGTTTTGTGCATGAGTTTGCACATGGTTTTGAGGTACGATGGTTTATTTTGGTATTTTGTAGATTCGGTCGAGGAACTACGGTTATGTTCTAATCCGGGGTTAATGGATTGGGGTTTATGTATCTTCGAGCATGTATATATATGTGTTGTAACACTAAAAGGAATATAATGAAAAATCAAAGTGAAGTCTCCCAATTTGGGATCGAGGGAAAATCTACGTGTTTATCTGTTTATGTTTTATGCTCTCGCTATTATTTATTTTTAAATTTATAAGATTAAAATTGTGTAGATAATTTTTGTTCGGGGTTAAAACCTACAAATGGATAAAGTCTTTACGGAAGTGATAAACGACTATATGGTTGGGTAGAATTTGGATTATTCAATTTGGAGTTAATTAGTTGTGAATGAAGCTAATGAGGTGAATTTGTGCATATAAACTTATGTGCAAGATTCAAGAAGGAATAAAACACAAATTCGGGCTTTAAACAATATGAAAAGGTGTACATCAAGCGTGATAGCTCGGGATAAGATTCAATAACAAGAACAAGCTTAGGAGAGATATATGGCGTTAAAGAAAACGGGAACAAGCTTAGGAGACAGTGTAAAGAAAACATGAACAAGCTTAGGAGGAGCGATGTGGAGGAAACAACGTGGCGAACAATAATGGTAGAAAGTAGAGAAATTGACTAAGAACGAAAATCTTTTGAGAAAAATGTCAAAGGAGGAATCGACGACGAAGTTAAGATCACAAAATTGAGGTTTTAAGGTTTTGATGACATAGATCGGTGCGGCGGCGTGGCATTGCGTCGGCGGTCATGATTAGATCGCAGATGGGGCGAGGGTCATGAACGCACGTGATGACTTCTAGGATTAAACAAATATATGATGCGATGCGATGAAGGGTGAATAGTGAGGAACATTAGATGCGAGTCTAGATCAATGGGGGACGGCGAATCGCAAGTTCGCACTTCGCAAATGTTAGCGGGTGGCGTTTAAGACTTTCTTGGGTAAGCTATATTGTTTGCGATGGTAAGGATGGAAAGATGTGATGAAATGAGGGGAAACCATGTTTCAACACGCATATTAGTGCACATCGCGGATTTTATGTTTTGTACTTAAGGTTCGCACGGTAAGTTATGTTGGATGCGATGTGATGTGATTGCATATCACACAAGATAGGAGATACGTTTATTGCTAAAAGTTAAAAGTTGCGGGGAAAATGAAGTGCGATGTATCATGAATGGTAAAGTATTGGTAGAACTAGTGAAAACTGTTCCACGTATATGTAAGGAGATGTCTATTATGTGCGTTACATTTATAAAGTATGTGATGTTTGATTGCTAAATGTATGTATGTTAATAAAACTTGAAAATTGTAATCCACTTTGTTAAAAGGGATTTTAAGCAGGCCATAACCCACAAGTCACGGTATATGTTAATTGCGGTGTCGTGCTACATAACATGGTTAATTGTGGTGTTAATTCTTCTACTCTGCATGTTTTGATATGTTAAGCCTTATGGTTGCATCATTTGGTATCGGAGCGAGTAAAAGCTCTTTTGGGAGAAAATCGGAAAAAGTAGAGTTTTTTATGATGATGACAAAGTTAAACTATGCGAGGAAGACATTTGGTAGCATAATAGAAAAGATTTGAGTGTGATTGTGGATCAGAGGAGAAGAAGTCGGATTATAAATCTGAAAATGTGGAGACAAATGCGAAAGAATAGTCAGACAATAAAATCGACAAAGTGATGGTTGTTTTCTTGAGAAGAATGGAATCCATTCTAATGTGAAGAGTGGAAGCGGAGACTTCTTGTGAAATCATGCGGGTATTGTTTTATTTAATTTTTATTTGAGTTTTGTAGGTTGCGGACAAAGGAGGAATATCTCGGCAAGGACAACCGTAAAGAAAATAAGAACTTGATTGTGTCCTTGACGGCGAGTAAAGCGGATACTCTAAGAAAAGTGGTAAAGAACCTAAATGTTCTAGTTGAAGGTTGGAAAGAGGGGACAAGAGTGTTCTTAGAGAAGTAGAGTTGTAGAAGCCAAGGAGCAAAGGAGTTGCTCGGTAAGAGGAGTTCCGGAGATAGAGAACCGGTGTTACCAAAGACCGAGAGCTTAAAGGAGAGAAGTCTTGGTGAGGTACTTCTAGTAGGTATGGAGACTTACGAGAAGGAGAGGCCTAGTGCGGTTCACAAGAGACATAAGAATGACTGCGATAGTCCTAGCGAGAGGTTCGAGAGAAGAAGCCAAAGAAGAATAAGAGTGGAGAGATATGACAAGGTAAATAGAACGGAGAGAAGATAATTCAAGAATAGATTGTGAGAGAGAAATTTGAGATAAATTTCCAACTTGCATTATTGATGGATATGTTGCGAGAGATATAATGTAGACCGAGAGGTATGGCTCGACTATGAGAAAGAAAGTGAAGTGGCACAGGAGTGCAAGAAAAGAAAGCAACGGTGAATATGCGGCTAATAGAAGAGCTTAGGAAGCTTGAGAAGATAACGAATGTTAAATTAACGATAGAGAAGCTTGAAGGAGTTGAGCTACAATAAAGACAAAGTTTTTGGAGAAGAACAAGTTCCTTGTGAACTTGAAAGATGGAGCAATGATTTCTAAAACATCAGTTGAGGCTATTGAGCCTTATGATTTTGAAATTAACAAATTTGGGTATACTTGTAGGAGTAATACATGATGATGGACAATCTTTGGGTATTATCGAAGAAGGGCCTTGAGAGAGATAGGAACTGAGATTACGTTTTAAAGAAGAAGGATGGGAGACGATCATGGCTCTTAAGGAAAACATACACGGTTGAAGGAAAATGTTCTTTTCGGCCTCTTTTGCTAGAGGCATGTGAGAGGAGTTTGGCTTATATTGGTAGCCAACGCAAGCAAAAAGAAGTTTGCTTTTGTAAGCACGAGCAAGGTATTTTCTTTGATGAAGAAAGCGAAGATGTGAAGGAAGGACAAGATGAATATTTTGTGAGATGTTCGGCTTGTCATGGGCAGCCAAAAGAAGAACAACTATTGGAGACGTATGAGAAAGGCCGGAGATGACTTTATACTTTTTAAGTGTAAGGAAGAGATTAGAGTGCTAGAAGAATTGTTGAGAGAGAGCCTAAGAAAGTGAAGAAGAAATTGCAGCAAAGGAGAAGAGATGTTTATAACATCTAAGGAGACTAAGATGAGTTTAAATTACCAAGTTAAAGATGTGTTTACAAGTGATGAAGAAGATACAAACGAGATTGTAGTAAAGGAGATGGAGGACATCTTATCTTTTGAAGGTGAGAGCGAAGTTCAAAGGCAATATGAGGATGAACAATTTTTTTTTGTCTTCCAAAGAAAATAAAGATGAAGGAGAATGGAATTGTAATCAACACACGGAAGAAAATGTTATTGCGATCGGGGATTCAAAGAGTAGTTTACTTTTTGAAAGTAAATTTGCGAGTAGTGAGCGAGGAAGAGGGATGTTGTAGAGGAAGATATCTTAAAATATATTTAGGAAGTTTGGGAGGTAGCAATGTCCAAAACAATAGCTACAACAATATTTGAGTAATATCAAAAATAGTAGCAAAAGTTGAAGACAACAAAAGTTTTGAAACTCTTACACAGAAAGGACAATAGTAGCAAGATAAATTGGACGAGAGAGATAGGAAATTTTATGAAGCTTATGAGGAAGAAACATAAGGAAAGGAGTTGCATAAGAAGAAGACAAATAGATAGTTGGATGAAAGGCTGGTGTAACAAACATTGAAGGAAAATTCAATGGAATGTTACAAACGAAGGTGTGGAAACTAGGAAAAGCAAGAAAAGATATAAAGGAATACATGGAAAACGGTTGAAAGAGGCAAGGAAATCAGCGAAGAATAAGAGTATGGGATCCAGAGGACATGGACAAAGATTGAAGCACATGATCACGTAGAGATCATGCTTATTTTCTACCTTGGGAGTACGTGCGGGAGCATCATGGTTTCAAAAATTTGTACATTTAGTAGAATCTAGGGGGTATTGTGTTTTTCAAAAGAGTTGGTTTCATAAGCATTTAATTAATGTAATTTCCAATTTTTTGAGTGATTTATGTGAGACATTTCGAATGTAGTTTAATTAAATATTGAGAGGCATATTTGTAAATGTTCTCAAATGTAGGAGAACATGAGTGATTGATGAGTGAATGGTGTGGATTGAGAAATTCTAAAATATTGTAAATCTTAGATTAGAAAGTAGTTCATGATTTATGGAGCATCCTTAGGATTTAGTTGAATGTTGAGATCCTCAAGGGATAAAAAAGAGATTTTAGGAATTAATTAAGGACTTGGAGGACTTTTAGAGATTTTGTTGAGTAACCTAGGGATGCGAACCGGGGTGAGTCACATAACCTTTTGTAAATATTTGTAAAACCTCGAAAGGCACAAAAAAAGAGGAAAAAGATAGATAGATTCTTAGAGATGAAGCTTAGTTGTCGCCTACGGGCGAGGAGAGAGAGAGGAAGCGAAAAGGGCCATGTAAAAGGCGCATCGAGGCCAAAGCGAATTGTAAACAAATTTTGCTTATGTTTTTACAATTTTTTTGTGTAATGAGGAATCGAATTTCATTTTGGTAATGTGTCATTTTTGTTACATCTTTGAGTGATCCATAATAGAAGAATTTGATATCAATGTCATAATTCCCTATGAAAATTCTAGATTGAATGTATAAGTCTTTACGAGTGATAAAAGACTATATGGGCGGGTAGAATATGGATGATTCCAATTTGGGAGTTAATTGAAATTTGTGAATGAAGCTAACATGAGAAAATTTGTGCGGATAAAATGATGTGCGAGTTGAAAAGGAGTAAAACACGAATTACGGCTTTAAACAATATGAAAAGGTGTACATCAAGTGTGATAGCTCGGGATAAGCTTCAATAACAAGAACAAGCTTAGGAGAGATAGCGTTAAAGAAAACGAGGTAAACTCGGGAGAGATAGCGTTAAAGAAAACAAGAACAAGCTTAGGAGGAGAAGTGTGGAGGAAACGAGTGTGACGAATATCGACGGTAGAAAGAAGAGAAATCGGCTAAAGACAAAAATGCGAGAAGAATTTCAAGAGAGGAATCAATGACGAGGATTGAATCACATAATCAAGGTTTTAAGGTTTGACGATAGATATCGATCTTGAGTAGAGGCATAGAAGACCCGCATGAAGGTGAGCGGACGATCATGATTAGATCACAGATCCGAAGGTGAGAGATGAATGGACGCAATGACTTCACATGTTAAACAATGTATGGTGCGACGCGATGAAGGGTGAATAGTGAGGACCGTTAGATGCGAGTGCGGATCAACGACGGACGACAAATCTGAAGTTTTTCACTTTGGAAATGTTATCGGGTAGTGTTTAAGACATCGTTGGGTAAGCTATTTTGTACGTGGTAAGGATGGAAGATGGGATGCGATGAGCGGAGGCCATGTCGGCCAACGCGTATTATCGCAGATTTTATGCTTTGTGCCAAAGGTTCGCATGGTAAGTTACGTTGGATGCGATGCGATGTGATCGCATATTGCACAAGATAGGAGATACGTTTATTTTTAAAAGTTAAAATTTGTGGGAAAATGAAGTGCGATGTATTGTGATTGGTCAATTATTGTCGGAACCATAAAACCTTGTTCTACATATATGTAATTGATGTATTTTGTTATGTGCGTTCTGTTATAAAAGTATGCATTGTTTGATTGCT
The DNA here is from genome assembly GCA_034641835.2 of Pinus albicaulis. Lineage (NCBI taxonomy): Eukaryota > Viridiplantae > Streptophyta > Pinopsida > Pinales > Pinaceae > Pinus > Pinus albicaulis. The sequence continues at coordinate 515,043 of JAXQQM020067712.1, forward strand.
AAACATATGTATGTTAATAAAACTAAGTAAATTGTAATCCTTGCGTTAAAAGGGAGTTTTTATGGGCCATAACCCACATGTCATGGTATATGTTAATTGCGGTGTTGTCATGCATAAAGTGGGTAATTGTGGGGTAAATTCCGCTAACCCTTCATGTTTTGATATTTGCGGCCTTATGGTTGCATCAAATATGCAAAAGTGGGATTTTCTTCACATAAGTACACTTTCCCTTATTCGTTTTGAGTGATATCTAGGTCGATTTTCTCCTCTCAAAAGAGGAATTCCATGCAACCATAATCTCCATCAAATGAGTTGTCCAAGATGGAATTTGACCAAAGTTACATATTTTAACAAAAATTCCGTTATAGTAGCAATTTCTTATTGTATTTGCCTTGTTTGAATGAATATACTTTTGGACACAAACTTTTGATATGAGTATTATTGCAATAGTCTTTTTGTTAATAATACTTTTGGCATCTTCAACATATAATTTTCATCCTTATAATGGAAACTATGATTTTTCCTTCGGGAAATAAAATTTAAAATGTTAAAGTTGATATTTATTTCTTTATAATTTAGACTTATAATAAAGGTATTAAATCTAGTTTCCTTGATTAGATTTAAGATTTTATGAATTACTTTGTGATCATGTATATCGGTATCGGTACATTTAATCTCATATCTTTGTATAAGGCATCTTAAAAGGAAATGAGGTTTATATTCATCTTTAATCTCTAAGCATTATGTATTGGAGATTATATTTCAAGGAGTTTTAGAAGAGTCCATATGTAAATTTCATCATGTAACTTATACACCTAAATTCTTAGATTAACAATCATCATTTTTCTTGACACTTGCAACCTTATTAAGATAGGAATGATGCTTAAGGGATTGATGGTATTTTTATAACATAGTTTTCTTTCTTTTTGATATTTCATCACTTTCAAGGAACATGGGAACTTTATTTTTAATTTCAATTTTAGGTTGTCATCTTGAGAGAGTGTTATACTATCTCACAAAGTTTTAAGAGATTTATTCGGGGGAGAATGATGTATGGAGTGTTGTTTTAATTTTTGAAGTTGTAAGTAAAGCATTACTTCTAAATTTGCTTGATTATGTTCCATGTCTTGGAAAGGATATACTTCCACCCTAAACCTCTTAACCATAGATAATTGCTAGCGTTATCAAGCTAGTACTATGCCAACCTTTGTGGTGTTCCTTGTAAGTTAAAACTAAATATTCTTAGAAAAATAGATAAAACTATAAATGCAAAAAACAAATAAATAGAACCAAAATTATGAAATAACTATAATAAGAAGTGAAACGTTATTGATATTAAACTGAGCAATGTGCAATTGTGTCTTCAAGGGGAGTAACCTCTAACGGAGTAGGGCTACAAATAAAATAATATATAGTTTGCAACCAATTACATAGGTTTTATTATGTAAATTTTCTAAGTGACCAAAACCTTAATCATACTTTGTGGACCTCCATTAACAAGGCGTCAACCATTAACTAGTAAACCTTTCTCAATACATTAATTGATTGGGGAAATTGTTGTCGGACAATAACATGCCTACCCTTCACAAAAGTAACTGCCCTCGAGGTTGGAGATAAGAAAATTGGTGAAGAATCTTGGTTGTTTCCCATGTAGAATATTTATCGTATGCATCCTTTCATCATATAAAAATTTCTTGAATAATTTATTTGGGATGAAAATGGTACATTTTTTAAAATAACTATAATTTACAACACAATAGAACGCTCCTCATCGAATTCGGGAAGGCTAGTTTCAACTTTGAAATTCAACCTGAACATGTTTCTTCAAGAGTGAGATGCATGAAAGACTAGGTAGAACTTGCAATCACTAGGTAAGAGAAAATTCATAAGCTATTGGGTCTATATGTCTGAAAGTATAGTATAGGGCTTATAGAATTTAGGGGTTAACTTTTAGTGGCTCTTCTTTGTGAGTAATACTTACTTATATGACTAGAGAGATGTAAGAACATTTGATCCCCTTCTTCAAAGTGACATTCATAGTGATTGAATTGTTGTTTCATGTTTTTGAGCCAACAACAAATTATCCTTGAGGGTACAAAGAACGTTAGTGTGAGTTATTATGGCTTTGTCCATCTCCAAAACCTTAGAAAGTCCTAGACAACATGAGATCATTGATGCGAGGGGTGGTTGTTTGTAGACTACCTTAAGGGGGGACATTTTAGTAGCATCATGACAAGAGGTAGCATTATGCGACATTGTTGTGTTGGAAGCCTCAACATGCCCCCCAACCAAGTCCATTGGCTTAGGAACCACTTAATCTTTTGATTGCTTCAATCATTAATCATGTTCTATTAGTCTTTAATAATTAATCATTCACGAGTGGAATGTGTGTAATTATTTTCTAATTGCTTGTAGTTTTGTTGATTGTGCTTACATTGAAAGTGATCATATTACACATATCATATATGTGTGTGTTTTGTGCATGCTAGTTTATTTCTAAACCTAACCTGAAAGTGTCATGCATGATTACTTAGGCTTTGCTTACAACATTCACATGTCATGGGTGGACTTAGAATTGCTTTTCATAAAACAATTATGCTTCTGCAAAGTACTCCATATCTAGTGCTCCATTGTTAATTAGTTGTTTTCATAAAATGAGAAATCTTTCAAATTCTTATGGATAGTCCCCCAACTTCAATTGTTATGTTGAAAACCTGCGCAACATGTATTCCATAAAAATTGATAGAATTTGAGCAGGTAAGGTAGGAAGGTCAAATTTTTATTAAAAATGTCATTTTTTTCATAATTTCAAATATGGATTAAAATGAATTTTTTTTACCCATTACAAACCTATTACAAATTTTGTGAGATTACAAATTCAACCACATCAATAGAATTTGAATGTAAACTCAAAAAAATATAAAGCTTTATATATTAAAAGGCCTTTAAAATGGATTTAATAGATTTACACACCATTTTATTAAAACCCCCTTTCTTTATCATTAAAAAAAAAACATCTAAATCTAACATTGTATAAACAAGTTACGAACTTTTTTAGAGTGCGGTTATTAAATTGCAGTCTTCACAAAACCAAAGTAATTTACATAACACAAATCTTTATTTCCTTTATACATATTGATGAAGAAAAAGACATTTTATTATAAACACAAGTTCATAAAAATTAATATAAAAAACGAAATAAAATTTAAAGTAATTTATCAAATTTCCTTAATTACACGGAAGGTGTTTTACTTTTGAATCATTCTATCGCTCACCATATTCGACCTTTTTATTTTTCTGTCATTGATTCAAGTAAACAACTATCACATTGTCCACCATTAGATCTGTATAATAATGGAGATGGAGAGTCACGAGAATGTCTAATGTTTCTCACTAAAACAATAAACTTTACAATTACACTCTCTGCCATTTCACAACTCTACAATCACAAAATGCACATTACATACCATAAAAAAATCTTGTCATGTTGCAAACTTAGAAATCGACAAATATCTGAATTTACCCACTTACTAAAAAAAATTACACTTACTTTCTCCGCCATTGCCTTTTTCAGAAGAAAAAAACGCTGTATATATTATAATATAAACAGTACATAATGCATACATAATCTCAGCTATGAAGAAACTATGTAGTATCCAAACATACTGGCCAGACAAATCCGCTCTCAATTAACATGAAAGAGACAGTCGGCCTCCCCATATCAGATCATACTTCCCTCTACAGTATATGGACAATAAAAAACCACAAAAAATTGGATCTCCAGAATAAAGACAGGAAAACCCTAAAGATCAAAGATCAGCAGATGGGAGAGATTAAGAATGAAGAAAACCTTGTATGAAATGGCCTCGCCCCACCGTCAAAAATATCCAGATCTCTACTGCACTAATGCCGATCCAATCAACCCAGAATTTAAAATCATAGCATAACCATAGCCCCGTCATCATATATACCCAATCTCTATCTGTGACAGACATTCTATATCCATCTTGACAGGTTCGAAAAACTATCATTTGGCATGCTAATATAAAATCCCTATCCGCTGAAAACGAAACCAGATCAGGCTCGCTTGATATAACAACTTCCTCGGCTGTAGAATTCCATAATTCAAAAACTAACCATGCTTCTGTGGTAGGCGCAGAATCTATCTTTGACAGGAACGATTAAAGTATAGTATCAGGCATGCTTATATAATAATCCCTCTCTCTGTCGTAAAGAGAAAAAGCAGACCAGACTCGCTTGATATGATTACTTCCTACTTTAGATCTCCAAAAACCAAATACTGACCCATAGACTATATAAAAAGGTAAAACTGAAACACAATACCGACCCTTTGACTGTATCTTCAGTCCTATTACATAACAAAACAAAACAGGAAGCACCGCGAAGGTTACCCATACCCCTGAGAGCCATCTACCATTCCTATCACTGTGTACCGAATACCGTCATATCAAAAAGTCAAAACGATATGCCATCATGGAATTGATATAGAAGTTTGCCAGTATGATAGATTGTCTCTGAAAAGTTGAATGTGCATCATCCCAATCTGACTCCAGACCCTTTCTGGAAAGCCCATCAGCCCTTTATTTCTTTCCCTGTAGATGTGTGATATAGGAGGCCTTTCGAGACTGTCCCACAGATCCCTAACCCTATGCATCCAACCCTGTAGATCAGGCCTCATCATGTCTATGTGTCCAACAATCCATCCGTTAATCGAATCTTCCATACACGTGAACACCCTGTCGCTGAAGATAAACCGTCATCCGAAGAGGGCCCACAGAGCAATTAGTTCAGCTTTGTATTGGTGCCACAGCATTCCAATGGACGTGTACCCGCTCCCTCTGAGAGATTTTTGTATGCCCCGCAACCCATCGAGCCCTCCACACAAGCCCCATCGAAATATATTGCCGGCAAGAGATCTCCTTCGGTCTATTTCTTTTGGAACAGTCCTTGACCGATGCACATGGAACGGGACAATCATCCAGCCAAGCATGTATATAGGCAAAAACCTGAGAAATCTGAAATGGCACCCCATAATTGCGCTAATTTATATATAACAGCGAAATTTGCAAACGAAGCAATATTGCAATAAATCCAAAGAATAAAAGATTAGCTTTTAGGCACGTAATTTACTGATAATTTAAGTTTTCAGTCACTTGCTTTTGTCGATCATAACTTTTTCAAGAAATTTAAACAAATTTCGACAGTAAAAGGATAACGCATAGGTTTGACCCCGAGTCCAGACGATTGCAGACGAAGCAGGCTGTATCAGGAGATGATGTAAAAAATCTTGGAGAACCACGGCACAATCGTCATAGACATTAATCGTGCAGAGCTTCACAATCACGTCCGTTATGTCCTTGGCGAGAATGTCGTCCGAGCAAGTGCATATGGCGTGCCTTGCTTGGAGATACCAGAAAATGGCGATGATTTTGTAGTAGATTGTCTCTGAACATGACGTCGTCAGAGCCTGGAAGGAGCTGAGTGACGGCATAAGCTCTGTGTATGAGGAGCGTTGGGGTTCCACTAGTAAATTCGAGAAGCAAAGAAGGCAAATGCATCCTCCTGGACTCGTTTGAAGCTGAAGCGAAGCTCGATGACCTTGTTTGGGGCCTTTCTTGTGCTACTGGTTCTTCTTCGGTTCCATCATCATCTGCTAACTTTGGTGCTTGTTGAAATGGAGCGTAATTCATGGCAGAGTAAAGGTGCAAAGTCCATATTTGCAGGAAGGCTGCGTCAGCCACTGCTGCAGAATGTCGGCTCGAGCTGGTGAAAAATTGCTTTCAAATTCAAAATGGGCAAGTGCGTTTATGATAGGGTGTTTTTAAAATAAGAAATATTTTTTATTTTATTTTTTTAAATAAAGAATATATTTTTGAAAGCTTGTTTCTTTATAAGATAATCTTTGGATATGACTTTGAATAATGATGATAAATTAGTTTGCAGTGTAGTTAGGGATGGCAGAAAAAATGAGATAAAATTTAAGGAATTTTACTATTTCAGCAATGTAATTTAATTTGTGGATTTACTAAAGGATACGAGGGATCAAATCTCTTGACGTGCAAATCTCTTTTAAAGTGATTTTTTTTTGGTCCCTTAATTTAGCTCAATATAGTTAATACAATCCAACTATGCATGAACTACATCTAATTGTAATAATAATTGGACCAAGTAAACCAATTTTTATAGTGAAGCCCTATGCAATATAATTAATGTCTTACTTTACCAACCAACCAAATACTATTAACAAGTAAAGTAAACCGGTTATATGAAGGTTTCATTAAAATTGTTCCTTAACATAAATTTTTTTTCCAATCTTGAAATGCTTGCCATATTTTAAATATTTAATTGCTTGAAACATTTTTCAAATAACACAAAAGCAAAATATTTCCTTTTTTTTGCAATCTTGAAATGCTTGGGATATTTTAAATATTTATTTTAGCCAAACATTTTTCCAAATAACACAAATGCACAATAATTCTATTATCTGACAACTCAAGCATGCTATTGTCACTAAGAAATACAATATGAGACACTAGAAAATTAGAAATTTGCATTGAAATACCAAGAAAACTGCAAAGTTGAGTTGAGTTTACGGTAGAGATGTTGACAATTTTACAAATAGTTGTTTTCCACCATAAACATCCATACCGGGCTATTCATTTTTTGTGCACTTTCCTTTGATAGCCTATTACAACTACAATATAGCTTTCATAGTCTATTAAAACTACAATATAGCATTAATAAATTATTTGAACATTCTAAATAGGAAATTTAACATTATGGATAAAAATAAATCATGCACTATTACTTAAGGTAAAAACTATTTCCCGATAGAATAAAAGGCAAGGAGCTTGTATAACATTTATGAAAGGAAATCATTAAATATCCTTGCTCATTTGCAATAAAAATTTTATTACGTGCATGGATTGGGCAAAGCAATCACCAATCCAGGTAGTCAATTAGATTAAATTGATTATACGCTCTTTGATATGAAATCGGAGTCCATTGTATTTTACGGTGTCCCATCTAGCAAGTGAAGCGTAATATGTATCAAACAATTTTACGATTGGACCATTGACAACCTCTTCCTTTGTTCCGTATTTGAATTCATCACATCTATCTTGTGCGTCTCTTTATCAACTGGTTGAGCTTTACCTCATCCTTTTTGTAGGGCATTGTCCTATTGCATGTTCCTCCAAGTCATGGTAAACAGAGATGTATTCATGTTCTCACAATCACATGTTGTTCTAGCCAATTTCCAATATTTGCTGATTAGCACATGGCTTTTAGCCTTTTGATATTGCATTAGTGGGATTATCATGCGGGTCCCACATGGTTGTGGTTAAATTTATATTAGCGAGATTTTTGGGCGCACTCCCAATCCTTAAATTTGGGATGCGTTGACATATTTTGGTGATAATTCATTCGGGATATTGTATGCATAACCACAAGACAAAATTGCTACTTCAAGCACAACAATGAAAAGACAAATCTTCCCAAATCTTGACGAGATAAAACTACCTTCGGTGTATTTTTGCATCTTTAAGGACAACGCATCCAAAAACACATTTTATTATAAACACAAGTTTATAAAAATTAATATAAAAAATAAAATAAAATTTTTAAATAATTTATTTATGACATGCTTTCAATTTTTCATAGATGGCAAAAGAAATGTACAAAAAATGAAATAAAATTTAATTTAATTAAGACATGCTTTTAATTTTTCATAAGGAGCAAAGAAATGTAAAAAATGAAATAAAATTTAATTTAATCATGTCATAGGTGGCAAAGAAATGGTCGTAGTCTAACTAGCGAGAGGAATCGCCTGAAAATCTTAAGTAAAAGATAAGATTTTCGAAATGCGGCGAGAATTTTTCTAAATCCATGTTATAACTATCAAAGTTTAATATTTTGGGTGTCTTACGGGTTTTGATGGTGCTGAATCCATTTCCAATGTCAAAATCAAGATTCAAGCAAATTTGTTTAAGATTTTTTAAATTTTTTTGACGGATTCCGACCAATTTTAATCGTCGGGCAATTCCTCCGACTCGTTAGACGACTCCAAAGAAATGTACGTGGGACGAAGTTGGAATAGTGAGTGTGGTGGAATCCACTCACATCCCCGTATGACATCACCCCATTTCATCCGTTACGACATACTCGAGGGAATTGAAAATTACGGTGACCGGTTTGGAAACTTATATAACGTACCCATTTTAATAACCGTTTTTGAATGGTTTTAAAATTAAAATTTTATTAGGGAATTTTTGAAATGTGCTTAAGACAAATAAAGTTAATATGTATTTTGCTCATTTTGTGTTTTGATATTTTAGAGTTTTGGTAATAGAATTGGAAGGAAAAATTTGAGGTGAAATCTTAATTTGTGTTGTTTAAGCATTTTTTTTATTATATATATGAATTCAACACTTTGAAATTTTTTAGGACACTTCGATTGTGTAGAGAGTTATCCATCAAATTTGTGATTCAATGAATTCTTCAAATTTAAAAAAAAATATGGAGCTAGAAAAATTTACCAAAATTTTTTCTAAAAAATTACACAAAAGACAACTTGTTTTTTAAAACATTTTAACAATTTTCAAATAATTTAAGATTCACTTGAATAACATGCACTAGCCATTTTAAAAAACTTCTATTAGATTAAAAATTTACTTGAATCAATTTTAAACTTTTTTTTTCAATATACTTTGGCTTCAGTTTTTAATTTTTCCTTTTGACATATTTGATCTAAATTTTAAACTTTTCAACCATCAAACTTTGAGCCACTTACAAAAAAATTTAACACACATTTTTAGCCATATTTCAAACTTTACTTTCAATACACTTTTAGCCATATTTCAAACTAAACTTTCAATACACGTTTTGTTACCTAAAATTCAAAAATTTAACTTGATTTAATATTTTCAATAATTTAAAAAGGTTAATTTGACCACACCAAACAAACAAGGAAGATAAAAATGTTTTTAGTATTTTTGGCTATAATTTTGATCCAAACTTTCTTTTATGTATTCCTTATAATGTAAATTTTGTTTTTTTTGTTGAGATGTACAACTTTATGTATAGAAAATTATTTCTATGTTTGGATCTAAAACTTCGTATAGAAAATATTATTTCTATGTTTGGATCTAAAACTTCGTATAGAAAATTATTTCTATTTTCTTTATATTTGTATTTTAATTTTTTGAAATATTGTTATCATTGATATCGAAGATATAGACAAAGTATATATACTTAAGATAAAAATTTCAGAATAGAAATGATTGGAGATATTTAAGCTTTTTGATGCCTAGTTTGAATACTTTATTTTGGAAGGGCTTATTTCTCCAAATAACTAGTTCAAATGTGAGCCTGGGATATATTCTTGAATAGTTTATTACGAGATATTTTGAATGGTATATATGACTCTTTCTAACTCCATAGGAATGAGAAGATATGAAAGGTCATCAAGTCGGCCCACTCATAAAGTATAGGTCGGCCAACTAGTTTACAAGTTATTTATAAGTGAACGTAGAAATAAAAGATGGATGAGTGCACATTGAAATATCATCTAAGCAAGAAAGAGATCCAAGGCACATAAAAATAAGCTAGGGAATTGTAACAACCCTAAAATTAATACATACAAATAATTGCATCAATTTATGTGATTAATAGTCAACACACAACTATTCAACTATTTAACATAGAATTTTCGAAAAACACTAGTAGAGACGACTTACTTGTATCGACGATATTCTTTACTTGTTCTTTTAGAGTTGAATTCTCTGTGAATTCCACTAACCCTGACAAATTTTTTGGGGACGACTCTCCACCCAAATGTAGGTCATACGCACATAATCTTTATACAGCGGCCACCCCCAAGCCCTCAATCAACGTACTATTGCCAAAGAATCCTTTGTATCATAACACTTTTCTCCCAATGTAATGAATGAAGGAATGGATGAATCTCATCCTCTTCATCGTCCATTAAATAGACCAAAAAATTGAAATGGATCCACATGCACACATTCCATGTGTCAACATGCCAACTTTTATTTCTTTATTTAAGTTTTACTTAATCTAATATTTCTCTTAATTTAACTAATTTTTTTAACTTTACTTATTCTTACTATTTTTATAGTTTACTTTTATATATATATATATATATATATATATATATATATATATATATATATATATATATATATATATCTAGTTTATTATTTACTATTTTATTTATTTACTATTATTATATTCTCTTCATTATTTAATATTTATTTAATATTATTATCTTTTCTTTATTGTTTACTATTTATTTATTATTATTATTATTATTATTAGGGGGGCATTACATACTCTCATCTTGAGGAACTTCGTCCCGAAGTTAAGTTGAATCGTGTAACATTTTATTTTATTTAGTTATTTATTACTTCACATTTTCTACCCTCTGCTAAGCTAGTATAATCAATAAACATCAAGATTTTCTACAACACTAAGAAATCTCAAGGAATATATGTCTTTTTCTCAATTTCCGGAACTAGGCATAATCCTCATCGGTGCAATACCATAGCCTATGGGCGGCCCCAAGGCTCGCGCCAAGGCTCGGAGCCTCATCTTCCCCAAGGAAAGTATCGGTCCTGGTAACTCAATGATTGTAAGCATCTCATAAGGCTGACCCACTCCACACTCACTAAGGTGCACAACCTCGAAGCATCGAAGTCCTTACACCCTCACCAAACTTTGGCATCCCAATCCAATATTAGGCACTTGGCTTATAATATCGGACACTTGGCCTCCTCAAGATGGTCCCATAGCTCCTCAAGTGCTATCCATCAAGGAAACTATACAAGACAAAGGAACCATTGGCATAGGAAGTGTTTATTGGTATGTCCTCCACCCATATGGTGTTACATATTCTCCCTCGTGGGTATGGGATCCCATGAGATCAATAAATAACTCGACCCTCTCGGCCCATTTGGGGAGTTCTTGTTAATCACTACATCTCAACATGAAATCAATGCATTAGTTATAATCATAGTATCATAGACAATAATCCACATACCAAATCTTGCATGTCAACATCATTAATGTTAATTACCACATTCCAAATATTAAAGAATTGCATGTTCCTTGCATGTCATAAAATCTACATGTAATTACCACATGCTTCACATCATAAAATCCTCATAAGTTATAACATCAACATATCAACATCAAAAAGACATATCATGACATCACATAATAAATGAACCACATGTTAATATACCTCATATCAAAACATCATACTTCCTATGCTACATTACACATATCATATCCATCATGAGTATATTAAAATATCATTATCATAACAAATAAATAAATAAGCACCACATATGCATCGAATTAACCTCTCATATTAACTATACCCATTTACCACATATCATCGCATCATGGAACATCATCAATATGAAAATCATCTCAATACTCATCAAATATAGAATAACAATATATTATAAGCATCCTTATCATGATTCATTAGAAGAAGAAAAAAAAAAAAAAACAATTTCATTTGCTTGTATAAACATTGAATACCAACTATGAACTAAGATTATTCAACATCTACCTTGGCTATCTCACTCAACACACCTATTGAGTGTTGTGTTCTCAACAAGATGCCAATTGATTTCAATAATCATTTCCTCTTCTTTGTTAAGAAAGATCAAAATTTATCGAATGGCCATAGCCACACTATTAGTATGCTATAGTTTTGATACAATCTCTTTACTTGTACGTTTCAACATCTAGAGTCATAATTTCTAGTTAAGTTATTACTGGTCTTACCGTCATTCCTTAAATCATTATTTCATTTCCAATACATTGACTCATTTAATCCAAATACATATCATCAATGACATGTAAACTTCTTACTCTTACCATTATTTAATCTTTATTATTATTAGTCTTCCAAGCCTCAACTTATCACAAAATGTATCTCCTTTACCAATGTTTGACAATTATTATCATTAATATTTACCTTTCACTTTTAGCTTGTCAACACTACCATTGATCTAAAATGTGAAGCATTGAAACACTATTACCCTTATCATCCACCAAAAAGTTTTATGGCATCGTGTGCTTGGTAACCTCTTCTATTTTCCATGGGATAAACTTGATAAATCTCTTTTACAAAAATTCTTAGCATATCATCAATCTAGTCATGAAACAACGAGTGAAATGTAGTCAAGTACACTTTCTATTAGTTTATTTCCACTTCTTTTATCAATTTGTGTGGTCATACACGAATGTCCCATTATAGAACTTCCAACAATATTTCTTCATATACTTCATTCTTAGTGTTTTCCCATTATTCTACACGGTTAAGCCATCATTATCCTTCGTATTTTTTCCAGTTTATCACTTATCATTTATCACCAATTACAAGTATTCACGAGTTTCCAATATTGACATTTTTAATTTTGTAGTCATCACTATGACCCTTGCAGCCTTGTTGTTCAATCCCTCCATGTATACGCTTGAAAACTTTTTGCCACCCAGATAGGCCTCATAAATTAGCCTTAGACATTAGTACATTCTCACATTTCCCGTCATACTTTAATGTTATACACTTTAAAGATCTGTATGAACAATTAACTACTCCAATCCTAAAATTTCATATTGTTCTTATTAACATTGAGACCTTGCTTGACTATCGAATCTTAGACTTATGATGAAATGCTATGTTTATGCTAAAGCATTTTCCCCTCTTTTTTTTCCACCTGCAAAATCTTCCCAAACATTTTTGGTCTCTTTATTATATGAGACATTCATGGTTTTATTTCCACGCCAATCTAATGTAACCACAAATTCCTACAACTTTCTTAAAAATGTTTGTCTCTAGTTTCTAATCCTTTAACTTCACTAGTTGATTGAAAATATTTTCATCTTGATATGTGCCATCTTCTGTTAGACCTTATATTGATTCTTATCTTGTCTCTAGCAAAAAAAAAAACTATGTTTTAACAACAAATCTTTTCAAATGCTTACTTATTCATGTGCCAACTCAAGAGTATCAAGTTACTTCCCTTTGTGATAATAAAAAAAAGTTCTATTATGTGGTAAGATAGTTTACTAATTGTCATGGACTTCTAATACTTTTGTAAACTTTAGCATCACTACCTTAGAGTGTCTTTCTATAACTTTTTCGCTCTTCACCATTATCATTCCAAGTTGGTTACAATTAGGAGGATTATAGTATCTTCACTAGAAAATTGTGGCAATTTCATCATTTTCCCTTCTTGCATACGATAAGAAATTTATACAAATATTACCACCAATTTTATGGATCAACTTGGAACTTTCCTTTTATTCTTAAAGCCCTTGAAGATATACTACTTTTTCTTTTTCTACCTACTTTTGTGGAATTGCATTTATACTTCCTTTATTTAATCACATATAAGTTCCCCACATCTTGCATAAATAGTTAGTGTCATCTTTACTTTCTTACACCGCATAGGCTAGGTAAATGAGTCAAGTGATGGTATAATATTTCATATTTAATAATATAATAATCATAATTAACCCTTTATTACCATTATTTCCCTCTTGAGAGATGACATTATCGGAGCAAGTAAAAAAAACAACTTATTAACCTCAAATTCACTAGAGAACTTTGAGATAATCTTAACTATTCATGCAATCACTAATACATATATCCATACATTTCTCTTTATATTAAAATGACAAACTATGTTTTAAGTAAAAATTCAAATATAAAAAAAAAAATTTATATTCTTATTATATACAACTCTATTTTTTTTTTTATTTTTTAATAAAAAATAAATAGATATCAAATTAAAATGATATAAAAATATTCTTTTAAACCATCAAACTTACCTTTTCTCCATACTTTTCTTACTATCCAAAATTTATTACACAAATTTATAAATTTTATTACATCATATATTAAATTCACATACTTTATTTATTTTTCGGAATTGGTCTACTCCTATATTGATACAAAAATAAATTTACGAAGGCAGTGGCCTCAGAGTTCAAGCCCATCGTTGCGGCATTCACACAATCCATTGCTAAACCATGGTGACAAAACTAGCTATGAGAACGTCAAAAGCCATGACCTTGTACGTCGAGAGGAGATTCGAACTTAGACCGATTGACGGCCTGAGAATAAACTCCGCCCATTCCAAAATAAAAAATAGACATGTTGTAATGCGGTAAAACAAAACCACGGACATAAGCGGTAATATGCCGCCCACGCGGGGGAAACCGTGAATTGACATATGAGTTGACATGTGTGCACGAAATTGTAGAAGCGAAGAGCTTGTTTGACGGGGAAAGGGTGAGCAAATTCGTGCCATACGAAGCAAAAAAACCCGAAGCGCGGAGCTGATTAGTCATCATTAGAGAGGGGAAAATTTCCTCGATGATGCGGCACGCACAGCATACTAGTAGGGATCCTCGGCTTCGGTAGGAGGGATCTCCCATCTTTGGTAGGGCCATCACCGGATTGGGACGCTGGCCACGGCCTTTGCAATCTCTCGTCTGAGTTGCATTGCCATGAGAATCACGCGCTTTGTTAATATTCGAGAGGTGCCATGTGCATCTCCCTCCCTTGTCCCGGAGAAACTCCGGGGGTAGCCATAATATGCCCATGGTCATTTCACGGAGCTCAATGGTGACGAGAGGCTGAAGGTAGATTATTGAGGGTGCGGGGGTAGTAAGCGAGCGGTGTGAGAATGAGGTTTGGACAAAGACGAAAATGCGCGGCGGAAATTTGTATCTCGACCCCTACCTCGTCCCCTTCGGGAGCGGAGAGAGTGAACGATCTTAGAATTCGGAAGAGTAGGAAGAAAGAATCGGAAGTGGAGGTGGAGGGGGGGTTTGTTGATGGACGAAGCCACGAAGACTCCCATACACGCGCATGCGTTGTCTCAATCTCGGCATGGTGAGTTGAGCAAGAAAAGCGAGCTTTCGGCAATGTTGTGAGACGGGGGGGAATACGAGAGGGGAGGCTTGTCTTCGACACGCGGGGGGATGCCTAGAAGAAGTTGAGCGAATGGTAAGTACAAAGATGGCTATGGGAGACATGAAAATCCGGCATAAGATCAACACAACGACCCAAGACACATCGCTTCCGTGCGGTGCGGAAGTGATGGGCTTAGCGGCGGCGGGGAACAACGAGTACGCGGGGGAGGGAGCCTGGTGAAATCGATGGGCGCCATGAGAATAGTGAGCGGGATGGCGTGGATAAGTGAGCTGCATTAACGCGGCAATGAAGTCTCGAGCATGAGCATTAAAACCAAACACGATGCGAGATCGAGATAGCGTGTGATGATGCATGCGCCCGTCCACCAAATCACGTACAAAAAAGCCTCGTCCAACCACCCGCATCCGGAAAAATTTACATACTTTATTATACAAACTATTATAATTTATTATAAAATAACTTGTAAATTTATAAAATATAAATATATGAAATTAATTAATGTCATTTTTAAACCATATTTTATATAATTATAATAATATATAAATTATAAAATAACACAATTAAAATTATAAAATTGATTCACTTTTCAATCTCATTAAGTAAATTTTTCCCCTTTATTTATGGAACAAAATACATTATTCAAAGAATAAGTGTATAACTATTTCTCAATAGTTTATTAACCTTTTATTATACCTTCCGCACACGTATATTGTGTTAGATTTGTTATTATTTGATATTAATTTAATTTTGATTTTAAAAACATTATGTTTTGCTTATAAAAATAATTTATTTATTTTTATTATTTAAATCTAATTTTTTGGTTAGTTAATATTATTCATTTTTTATTGCAAATCATCGTGATTCAAAAGGCGAGTCTTATTTCAGCTGCCATAGGCCCATTAATGTGCCTAGAGAGCGAGATACCAACCATACGATATCTACGGTTTTAATCAGAACGGTGAGCATTTCCTACACAGGCGCATTAATATGGGCCTATGGCGGCTGAAATAAGACTCGCCATTCAAAAACATGGTGAGGTGTGGTCGATTGCAGTCGCTTTCGCTAGTAATCACTTGTCAATACTTTGAGTTGTAAATTGAAGTGACTAATTACTTGTGATGGTTTACTTATATATATAATTAATATGCACAAATATGTCTAACGAGCCTCCATCTCTTTCTCGAAAATAAAGGTTCATGTCTGCAAGATATCAATAAGCGTTCGTGTTCAAATTTTTAATCAATTTATGTAATCAATACATACACATGTATGTAAGGTTCCAAAGCAACTCATAAAAGTGGCAAAACACATTTTTTGAGACATAGTTATGGTAGACACATTTTTTTGAGACATAGTTATTTATATATTATAACATGTTTTTTACAAATATTTTTTCAATCACATAGGTTAGACATACATTATATAAGCACAAATTTTGGTTATTGTATTATAATACAATTCACAACTAAAATTTTTTTGATAAACTCTCAAATTACAACCAATTGTTGGAAGCTAATTTATTGTCATTAATTGCTTCGCTTTCAAGCTAATTGATTGTAATTCAAGACATCGATATGATAGAATCAATTCTTGGACTTTCATTATAATTTATGGTGCATTAAAGACATTAACAAACTTTGCAAAAGTTAAACGTTTAGGGATACATAGATGGAGGCTATATAAAAATTTATATTTTATTAATATTTATTTTTAATCTATCTATATTGATTAAAGATTGAATTTAGGTTGAAAAAATTATGTAAGTTCCAATCATATATTCTTTCATCTGTGAAAATTTTATTTAAAATATTAAAGTTGAAAGTATATATGTAACAAATATATATATATATATATATATATATATATATATATATGATAATTTACTTTAAAATATTTTAAAGAGAAACAATAAAACCATTTTTATTCTATGCCATCTTGATTCATATAATAGCCTTGAATGCCATATTTAGTAATTTGGAGAATCATTTTTTATTATTCATTTACTTTTTTTCCTTTTTTTCTAATATGCAAAATTTCTATAACATATTTAAAACATCTGAAATATCACTTGGAATAATTATTATTGAGAATGAAAACATTACATTGGTGAACCACTTTTTACTATTCATTTTACTTTGGTTAATGTGATATTTGTTTACAAATCCATCATCTTCATCAAATTGCAACATTACTAATTTCTAAACTAAGCGATAGGTACTAGCTACTATATAACTTACTTGATTTTATAAAGAGCTGTTCCTAACAAAATTGATACATGTTGTTACGGTGTCAAAACTTATCATGTCTCACCCATCATGATTGGTATCACAAGGGTTAGAGGACAAGTATTGAAGATGTAGTGTAGTTACGGGTAAAAATGTGAGGTTGGGTTACGCTTTTTGCCCTTTTTTAAGAGAAAAAAAATATCATTTTTTTTGTTCTTCAACACTACTGCAAGCCAAAACAATTTTTTTGTTTAGAATTTCATTTTACGATAAAAATAAAAGTTGTTAGAAATTCTATTAGCTTTCTATTACTTATTTTTTTAGAATTTTTTTATACACATTTGATATGTCAACTTAACATTTTCTTTGAATGTGTGTTTTTTAACAATCAAGGATTCATAAAAAGTCATGTTCAAATGTGTTGGTGTATTCTTTGAAAACTTTGTGTTTTTGAGAAACAAAATGTGTTACAACAATCTAGGCAGAGTCTACTTCGGTTTTCGTTATATTTACAAAACCAAGTGATGCATATCATAATTACCGAATTTTTTGAGCGATCCGATATGGAAAAAGCTGCATATCTTGAATATGTTTAGGATTGCACAAAATTTCTCAACATATAAGTTATAAACTAAAAATCTAAAACTACCCATTACGGACGATGGACCAATGTAATGCACCATAATTTTTTCAATTTTGTTTCAGAGTGTATTTTGGAAGATACATAATATTGATTTCAACTGAATCATAATAACCTTTAGAAATTTTTTGCACCCATTTTATTACAAAATTAATTAAATTAGTAAATATTTATGAAATTCGTAAAGAGGATTATATTTCGAAAGTAGATTGAATTACGCAAATACTTGTCTTGGTTAGGCAGTTAATTTATAAATTTCATGAGATTTAATCAGTCCAAAGTTGAATAAATGTGTTCGAGCAGTACAATTGCGTAATTGTAGACATGTTAGTTTGGCCGAATTGTTTTTGTCAGGCCACCCGTCAATTCTAACATCACAAAAGTTCGGTCGAGTTTTTCAAAATTTCGATCGAAATTTTAATCGACTTTACATGTTGGGAAAATTCGGTAAACCCCTCCAAAAAAATTAACGCGGCTATATAAATAACAGAAAACGAATTATTGTTTTCACATAATTTCACAAATTTCTTCATTTGGAGTTGATTTTGCAAGGACTTTTTTTTGGGCTTCATTTTCAAAGGACTCTTTGGCTTAATATTCGAGAAATTTTTTTGGAGGTATGTAATATTTTTTAGATGCTTTTTGGGATTAATTTCAAAAGACATTTTGGGAGGTATTTTGTTTTTAGAGGTTTTTTATTTAATTTTCAAAGACATTTTTTTGAACTTTTTTTGGGCTTAGTTTTCAAATGACTCTTTTTAGACTTAATATTCAAGGACATTGTTTTGGAGGTATTTTTTAAAGTGATATTTTCTTAAGAGGATTTTTTGAGCTTAATTTTCATGGGACATTGTTCGAGAGGTATTTTGTTTTTAGAGGTTTTGGGCTTAATTTTCCAAAGGACATTTTTGCGGGGTATTTTTTAAGTGACGTTTTTTAAGAGGTTAGGCTTAATTTTCAATGGACATATTTTGGAGGTATTTTTTAAAGTGACATTTTTTAGAGTACATATTTTGGGTTGAAATAAATATTTATATAATAGAATTTTTAATCAGTTTTGTTTAACTTGTTATATGAAATTTTGTTGCGGGACGTGGAAGGAAATATTTTGAGCTTAAATTTCATTTTAGAAGACATTTTTTTCTGATTTTTTAAAGTAAGTGTTTTGGGTTGAAGTATGTGTTTTGTGTAATTTTTTAAAAATGAGTTCTTTTTAAATTAAATCTTTTTGTGAGGCTTTTTTTATTTGAGTTTTGTCTAAATTTTTGAGGGAAATTTTTGACTTCATGTTTGAATTATCATGGGAAATCAAAGGAATTGTAAGAGAAATATGATCAAGCAGACCCTAAGGAACGTAGAGAACATGGGAGAGAATATCGCAAAAAAATGAGAGAAGAACGCTCAGAATATTGAAAGGGAAAATCAACCTCAACTAGATTTGAGAACGGTATGTAAATGTAAATATTTAAAATTTGATATTTAAAATTTGCCTAATGTAAATTGTGAAACTTAATTTTATTTGATGAACTAATTTAAAACATATTTTACTGATGTAAAAGAGAGATAGATATTCCACAAAACATTGATGATGAGATACAAATTTTGAAGAAAGTGAAAGAGATATTGAACCAATGATTGAAGATGGTGAAAATGTTGAGAAAATCAAGTGAAGAAATTGAATCACCATGTATGTATATATATATATGTTGAACACATGTATTATTGAAATTATATATTTATTAATTAATTTATTTATTGAATATGTAAACTTATTATGTACATTAATTCTAATATGTACGGATGAAATCAATATCGACGATGATATGTTAGAGAATGTTTTTTGGTAAGTTGAGCTAATCTATTAATTTCGAAAACATAATATTACATATTCTACGGGCGAGGGGTTGGTGCGCCGCGCTTAACCAATCCCTACCTTTGTGACCCTATTTACGGGTTGCCTTTGGGTAGGGGAGCCGACCCGGCGGACAAAACTTGGGAACGAGCTTTACATTGTGTGCGGTGGGCGGTGCATCTAAAAACTGATGAAAACAACAGCCTACGGGCACATATGACAAAACATAGTAACATTGTGCGGTTACGCGGTTGTTATTAATAATCATCATCACTATTGTTGGGATTCTCCTCTTGATAGGACGGGCTAGAGCCTAAGCAACAACAACTTCCACTTCGACGAAGTTCGCTTGGGGTAGCTTGCGGGCGCGTAGAGGATGGGGGAGTCGGGTCTACTCCGTCGGGAACCTTTGTCCAAACGTCGTTGGAATCCATGATCCGGATGTTCGTATCATCAACTACCCGCAAGCGGTGGAGGCCTTCGATGCAGAGGGAACTCTTGGAGAGGGAGGTGGACCTCCTCATGTCGCGACTTCCTCTTTGCGGCGGTGGAGTTTAGAGGTTCTTCTCAATGTTCGGGATCATATTGATGGCGTGATGGGGTCTTTGGACGAGGAGCCATCGTCGATTCAAAATGGTTATCCTCATCATGATGGTAACGACCCAAGAGGGCCCCTCTGCGACCACCCTGTGAATAATGTGTGGGCACGTCTTGGGGCCATTGCGCACCGGGGAGGGGAAGCGGGAGTAACAGGGCTGAAGGGTTGCAGGCGGATCTTTGGTTTGCGAGTGAGGCCATAAGCGAGAGGGGAGTCTGTGTAGCTCCACTCTGGGGCGGGGGTTGCGTAAGCAGTTGGAATCGGTGAGAATCCGAGATCAAAAGGAGGAGAGCGAAATGAAAAGGTGACTAGATAAGTGGGAAAAGGGGGCGGAAAGGCTAGTGGTTATATAGGTGTGAGGATGAGGTACGTAAGGTTGGAAATGAGTGATCTTCGCATGGGCTGCGTGCGGAGCTCAAGCAGCGAGCATGCACGAGGTGAGTGATTGAGCATGATGCGATTATTCATCATGGACATTAATGGTGGTATGGTCGAGGTGATGGTTAGGGTCGAGTGGCCCTTGCGCCTTTGTCCACTGCATCATCTGCGGTTACCACGAGAACGTGCGAGGAGTTAACGATATTTGGATCCATCGTAGGTGAAATATTACATTGGGGATTTACGGTCCATATGGGTTGAGATTTGATATCCACTCATGTCGGGCATGTCACCCGCATTTGGGGGAATTTTAGAAAATGTTGACACTCACACATATGGAGATAAAGTTGACCATGTTATACATATTGTGTTTATCACATTATTGATTCGTTTTCAAGATGAAACTATGGCGGTTAAAGCCCGATTGTTGAAAGGTCTCTTAACATCGAGGAAATTAAAAGAAGCAATGACTTTTTTAGGTATTCGAAAATCAACAAAAGATTAAAACAATGAAGGAAAATGTGACAAAATATAAATAGTGCTTTAAATTGAATTAGAAGATCTAGAAAAAAAAAATGATTCGGATGCATGTAGAGCAATACATATGGCAGTGGCTTCATCAAGTAATAAGGATAATCGCTTGGTAAAATCTATGGCACGAGCATTAGGAGCCTCACAAAATTTTTTTCACAAACATCGGAAATTTCAATTACAAATAGATGTAAATGATGAACTCACTTGTTGGTACGCTATTTGTAGGCAACCGCACAAAGATAGACTTGGAGAAAATGTTCAAAAAATAATATATAAATATTGGATGAAAAATTCACGTGTTTCACCAAAAGCAAGGGATGTGATGCAAAGAAGAATAACACGAGAAATCAATATGAGAACATCCAAAACATTTCTTGGACACCACTCGGATAGAGTTTTAAAAGAAGTTCAAAGAAGAGAATTGTGAAATTGATGTCTCAATCAGTGCTTTTGTGCAACAAAAACCATGGTATGTAAAACCTATCCTTTGTACGCGACACTTGTTGTTGTTATCATGTTGAATTTAGGTTATATTATAATACATTCTTTAATTTTGGTAAATCATTTTGAAAAGATTCACCTCCTCCTTCCACTATCCATGATTTCATATCTCAAATTCTATGTGGAAGAGAAAGCCATGAATTATTTTACCAAAGAAATGTGTTGGTGGTAAAAAATGCAATGATTGTGGAAATTTGACTAAATTTCAAACAAATATCGTCTTGATATAAATGATCAATCATTGTCCAACATGAAAGTAAAATGGAAGAGATATGAAAATATACATACATTGATTCAAGGTTCAAGTGCTAGCGAATTGATTTACAAGAAGAAGAAATTTTTGTGATAGATTTTTGAAAAGTTTGAGCGAGAATTTATAAATACACCAAGCATTCCGATAGAGCTCGATGGCGGGACTTGCAATTCAAAAAATCCACCGCGAAATTTTTTTCACTGAGGACCACCGAGCGGTATATTTTGTAGAAAACTACACATTTGTTTCACAAAAATAAATTCGAGTGAAGTGACTATCATTATGAACAAGTCTCCATGCTCGTCCATATTCTATATAGACATGTTGAACAAAATGTTGATCATATAGAAAACACCAATGAAAATCAGCATGTTATTAAAAGATATCACTTTTATATCGGTGACGATCGTACACATGATACATATTTTGTACAACAACGTGTTTTGAAAAGATTTATGACTCCTTGAAAAGTTGTGGAATAAAATTCAATGAACATTGGATATGGTCGGATGGATGCACAAGTCAATTCAAATGATTGTAATCATTCTTTGGGTTGTGTCGTATTCATATGAAAACACATTAAACATTGTTGGAATTTATTTGAGGCTAAGTTTATGGAAAAGGAGAACATGACAATGTAGGGGCATGCATAAAATGAGCACTTCGAAGATATCAAATGGACCACTATGCAAATAGACTTGTCTCAGGTGAACAAGTTGCTCAGTAGTGCATCGTTGCACTAAGCTATGAGACTAACCAATCAAAGGAAATACAAAGGTACATTCAATTTAATTTTTATTGGATTTCTAATTTTAAACGGTACATATATCCATGATAGTTATATCTTTGATGGTATTTTGATATCATATTTATATTATTCTTTGAATTTTTCCATATAGGTTTTTTTGGCATATTGGGGAAACAATAAAGGGAATCGAAAATTGAATTCAATTAAAACAAAGTTGTCCACAAATGTGTTGCATTGGATAAAATAAGATATTATTTTTTTTGTCATGTTTGCATAGATAAAACAAAAATCCAATGATGTTTGTGAAAACAAAACGTATGTAAAAGATTGGCAACATACATAAATAAATACAAAAGGGAAAATGTTCGTTGCAAGTTTTGAAGAAATGTAATCGAGAGGAGACTACAATAACATGCGATGGTGATCGCTTTTACAGTCTTGTTGAAAGTAACATTTCAATTACTTTTAAATGATAGAGATCTAGAAATAGATAATAAAATCAAGTACACATGTTAATTTTAAAGTTAATTTTTCATGTGTAATTATGATCTAAATACATAAGTTTGTTTTATTGTGTAGGAGATGTTTTTGTGGTAGTTTCACCTGCTATGAATAATGAAAATGTGAAGTATTATTTGATGCGTTACCTTGAATGAAAGATTAAATTATTAGAAAACTATAATGATCACGGGTTTACATATGACAAAGGGTCTATTATCTTGAAATGTTATTTTTTTCCAAAAAACTAATCAAAGTGGGGATTTTGTTTACTTTCAAGACTATGAACTTGATGTCATAAGTCGTCAATATGGTCACTTGGTGTGCGGCACACACACATAAAGTTGATAGAAGTTCAATCAAATAAAAAAACGAAAATTAAGAAATGGAAAATGTCAAAATCCGATCATGAACGGATCATTGAAGATGGCATTCAGTGGAATTTTTTTTATTGAGCTACCCAACAATTTCTTCTCTTTGGATTCATCTTTTAGAACTTCCAGAGAACTCAACTAAAAGTGTGAAGTTTGTCATTTTATGTTATATGTGCTTGAGTGTTTGGTTGTGTATACATTGTTTTGGTACATGCACATGAGTAATTTATACACGTGTACAAATACACATGTCTAGATTATTTGGTCTAAACGATTTCATACATTCTCTAGTGCAATTTTTCATAATGTCATTATTGCAAAATGTACATATCTTTGTATACGCATATAGTTGATATAATGCAAATTTGAAGTTGCACAATTTTGTTTTAGACGTGTCTATTACAAGTAAATTATAATTTATTCATTCTTGAATGCAAAATGTGTGGTACGTGTTTTGTAATTTCCGGTTACTATCAGCGAAAGTAGCTTTTCTATGTACATTAATGAAAAATATTGTGTACTAGATATATATGTTCTAATGCAATTTTAAAATTTTATGATTGTTTGACACATCTAAGAACACCTATAATTTTATGATTGTTTTTAGATATATACATCGATATTTATTGTACTTCAATGTTTTAACACATATATATTCAAACATGTACTTCAATCATTTTTATGTACATATTCATGTGAACTTTTTTTGTTTGTAACTTGGGCTAAACTATATTAAAAGCATGAAAAATTGTACGGTGGGAATGGGAAAAGATGGCAAAGCGAGTGCTTAGCCTATATCCACCTTGGTAGTGTTCAAAATAAACCAAGTTTGGGGTTGCCTCAAAGGAGGAAACCGACCCCTTAAGAGTGTTATCGAGTCTTGTAATACAAAATATTTAGTGGCCCATATAAAAACAAAAGTTTTGAAGTATATCTGAGGTAACAATCATGGATTTCATTCATCCTTCGTCCATCGCACGGTCCTCTTCCTCTATCGAGGGCTTGTCAAGTATTCTCTAGCAATGGCTTCCTCCTCGGCCATGGGCATTTGAGGAGGCTACGGAAGGGTTGCATGGACGATGTGACGGCGGGTACTCCACAACATAATCTACGGTCTGGACATCGTCGAGTCCATAACCGACGCCTATCTCCTCCATCGTGGGCTCATAACCTGGAAGCGGGTTGGTTTCCTAGGTAAAGGTTGCACATATTGCACAATAGTGTATTTCCTGCCTCTTCTACCCTTGGGATTCTCTGTAGGCAAAAAAATCTCCCCATGAATGTTATCAAATGCTTGAGGGAGCCAACACCTCGCATGGCTATCGAGATGCGAGCCATTGGTGGATTCTAATCGTTGGTCGTTGCCACGGTGAGTGTACTAAAAATGCACACTCTGTCGCTGCCTCGATGGGTTTACGACGCTAGCGCGGGGCCATGGTATGGCTTATGACTTGTACATTTTATGATTGTTTTTAGATTTTAACATCGATATGTATATTGTACTTAAATATCACCTAAATAATAGATGTACATCCTAAAATTGTGTAACATTCACACACATCTTCAAATGCATAACATACATACCAATGTATTTATGTCTTAAATGTGATTTGAAATTTCCATCTAGATTCATTTTATATTTAACAAATAAAAAAACAACTTGAGTTTAAGAATAAAACATTATATCACAACACGTGAGCACATGCCAAATGTAGTTCAACTATCCAAGATATCTGATTTATGTAAGTGTAATTTGAAATTTCCATCTAGATTTATTTTATATTTAACAACTATAATGCCAACTTGATTTTATATTTAACAAATATAGTGACAACTTGAGTTTAAAGACAAAACATTATATCACAACATTTGATCACATGCCAAATGTAGTTGAACTATCTACGAGAATATACACATGTATACATGGTTTGTAATTCAAAAATTTCATCTAGAGAGATTCATTTTATATTTTTAACAAATCTATAAAATGAAAACTTTTTTAAAAACAAAAAATTATATCACAATCACATGCCAAATTTAGTTCAACCATCCAAAATAAATATACACATAGTGAAAATGTAATTTGAAATTTTCATCTAGAGATTCATTTTATATTTAACAAATAAAATAACAACTTGAATTTTAAAAATAGAACATTATATAGTAAAACAAAACATTATATAACAACATGTGATTACATGCCAAATGTAGTTCAACTATCCAAAATATACACATGTATGTACATGGTTTGTAATTGGAATTTTCCATTTAGAGATTCATTTTATATTTAACAAATAAAATGACAACTTGAGTTTTAAAAACAAAGCATTATATCACAACATGAGATCACGTGCTAAATGTAATTGAACTATCCAATTTAAAAACAAAACATTATATCACAACATGAGATCACATGCCAAATGTAATTGAACTATCCAAAATATACACGTGTTTTGTAATTTGAAATTTCCATCTAGATTTGAGTTTTATATTTAACAAATAAAATGACAACTTGAGTTTTAAAAACAAAACGATATATCACAACATGTGATCACATGTCCAAGGTAGTTCAACTACTATCCAAAATTCCAAATGTAGTTGAACTATCCAAAATATACACATGTTTTGTAATTTGAAATTTCCATCTAGATTTTAATTTTATATTTAACGGATAAAATGACAACTTGATTTAAAACAAAAAAATATATCACAACATGTGATCACATGCCAAATGTGGTTCAACTATCCAAAATATACACATGTAAATGTGTTTTGTAATTGAAATCTCCATGTTTAGATTCATTTTATATTTAAAAAATAAAATGACAACTTGAGTTTAAAAACAAAACATTATATATCACAACATGTGATCACATGCCAAATGTAACTATCCAAAATTTAAAATCATTCTTGATAAAAGTAAATGTAGTTTAAAACTATATTTAAACATTAAAATATGTCCAAAATTTGTCTCTCACATGAACAATAAAAGTAAATATATATCTAGTTCAATGTATATTGTTACAAGTATCAAGTTATATAGAAGAGTAAATATATTTGCATAGATAAGACTATGTAAAAGTAAATTTAAGACTAGATCTATCAAATATAATGATGCACACATGTGCATCATCCATCAAATACAAATGGATCTAGTGTCTCTTGCTAGCAAAGTCACGATCCTCGTGCTATCTGTGAAGAATGGGGAACCTATACACAATGTGTACAAACACATTAAAATTTAATTTTTAAAAGTGAATGAGAATAGAACTTCATGTCAAAAACAAAATGAAAAAAAAATCATGCAACTCATGTGGTTCCCTCTCCATTGCGTTTTGTTGCTCGCTCATTAAAACATCCTCCACGGTAACATCTTCCACAATAAATTGTACAATATATATATATATATATAAAATTTTTCAAATGAAAATGCATATAAAATAATTTTCAATAATATTAAAAACAAAGTTAGACAACTTTTTCAAATGGTTTAGATGTTCCTATCTCCATCATACACTCCATCGCTAGAGTCGGGATTGGAGAGGCAATCATTTCAAAAAACCTAAAACTCAAAATTTAAAAAGTATAAAATAACTCAAGATCTAGATCTCATTTTATAATAAAACTTTTGAACTTCAATTTATAACTTATAAATTAAACATATAAAGTGAAAAATTGAATTCTTGTGATAGTGGATTGGGCACATCTCCTAAGGGTGGCTCTGAAATAAAATCTCCAAAAACCTAAAATTCAAAAAATATAAAGCCCTTAAACTAACTCAAGATCTAGATCTCATTTTTTAATGGAAATTTTGAGCTGCAAATATATAACTTAAAAACATATTTAGCGAAAAATTGTTCATACTAATGATAGTGGATTTGGCACATCTCCCGAGGAAGAAGAAGGTACCTCCATCCCAAAAACATCGAACTGAGAATCGAGAATTTGTTAACATTTAATTATATACATGTACATATGTGCAAATTTATATATTTTGAAAATATGTCATCATATTTCGATATATATAAAAATAGATAAAAAATAATTGTACATCATCATGTTCATTTTAAAAAAAACTAAGATGTGATGACATATCATCTTGATGGTGAGAACCATCTTGATTGTGTGAACGGAGGTTTAATCTTAACATATTCGTTCATCAAGTATGAGCGCAAATGGTGTTAACATATATGATACAT
Source organism: Pinus albicaulis (assembly GCA_034641835.2). Lineage (NCBI taxonomy): Eukaryota > Viridiplantae > Streptophyta > Pinopsida > Pinales > Pinaceae > Pinus > Pinus albicaulis. The sequence continues at coordinate 542,844 of JAXQQM020067712.1, forward strand.
TTTGTTAGATTGATGTATATAAATAAATGTATGTATATATGTATTTATTACAAATTGTACACGTGTTAAAATAATCAGTCTAACCATTAACACATACCAATCCCATGACCTCTTGCTCATGAATAATTAGGTCCTGCCAACCAGTGCGACAATTCTTTGCATATGTTATGAGATCTTCAACACTCATGTTGTCTATCTCATCATCTGTATTATACACAAAATTAGCACATGCATTCTCTCGTACTCTTTGTCGATTCATATAAACATCAAATCCATCTAGTCCTCACAAGACATTGTCAATGGTGACATCCCTTGATTCTCGACTAATTTGAGAAGAAATCCATCTATGAGCGCAAAATTTCGACACGAAGAGGTCGAATAGCCATTGGTAATCGGGGCGAGGCAACTCTGACATCAACGCTTATGGCCCCTACAGTCACATAATCGACCTTTCCTAGGACCAAAAAATTCAGAGGGAAGGTCATTATAATTGGGTTTCATTCTCAAAAAGAATTATGCATAAAATAATTTTTCAAAATAAAGTGAAACCTCGTCGTTCCATGGGAGTCTTCCATAGGCAGCAAGGTGCCTATCATACAAATATTGACTATATCGAGTGCTTGAAATATTGCACCTTTAGCATCTTTCTTTTCAACCCTTCTTTGAAATTAAAAAATAGACTTACATTTCTATTGTAATTCTTTGTTTAACAACCTCTCATGTGTCGGGACCCATCTGCCCCCCACATTTCCTTACTTTTTCTCACCACTTCTACAAAAGTATCGGTGGATGGCCCAAGCCTTAGGTACACATCTACTAGTTCTTAAAGAGTGAGTAACTATTTCTAAGCTTTCTCGACTCAACGAGGGAGTTTCAAAGACACAAGATCTCTCTTCAATTTTGAATGAAGATGTTGACACCTTTGTAACGTGCATTGCTACATATTTATTCCCAAAAGTATGTCGGAAATGCTAGACGGATAAGTCGTGGTTGGTGTACAACCTTCTTCTTGAATAACACATTAAATCTACGTCTTTTTGGAGCAACATTTTCACCCTGCGTCAATATATAAAATTTTGTATAAATAAAAAAACATGTAAACAAATTTGTACAAATTGAATGAAAATAACATTCGGATTGATGGCCACCTCGATATGGTTGGCCAACATCATCACCCACCACGGGAAGCATTAATAACGGAAACGACCACCGAATGGTTGAGAATCAACACGACCATCCATGATCGGCCTCAGAGGCCATATCACCACCCTCACGCAATTGGGCACCACATTGATGGGCCTGCGAGGGAATGTGTACCACTAACCCTCACGCGACGAAGAGGCTTTCGCAAAAAAATATGAATTTATAATCGATTCAAAAATACATTCATACATATAAATACATGTACATATGATTGATTAAATTGCGTGAACCATACCACAATTGCGTGAACCATGGCCATGTCACATTGATGATGGAGTATACACCCTTGTCCTCCTAACTCTAAGAAATAAAATATGAAACTTATTAAAAACTAATTTAACTCACAAAATTGATAAAAAATCAATTCCATATGTATACATGTATGTACATGGGGATAAAATTATATATATAGTCAATAAAAAAAAAATAATTTGACATGTATACACACATATGTATGGAGATAAGATTATGTAAATACCATGAACATCCCTTGATCCATGATCCCCCTCTCATAGAGGCATGAGATTATATTGATCTTAGCCTTTCATCTTCCATGATATATATGGATATATCTACAATGGACATTTACAATTATTTTTAAATTACTATTTAAAATAAATTCCAAAAGATTTCAAAAAATTAATGTAATTTAGTACACAAATTATGTAAAACACAACTTTCAAAGCACTAATTGATGTGTGAAACTCAATTTAAACAAAAATTTGTTGAAGTCCTCACATTTTAATTTTATAAAAATGTGAATTTTAACGAGTTGCGCTTTACATGGTGGGAGCACATGATATATTATTGAAAAAACACACGGTCATTAAAAATGATGCATTTATAAGTAAAAAACACACACATATCAAAGATATGTTACAATTTCTATCAATAAATTTTTGAAGGAGAGCATCTCAACACTAATTCATCTTTGAGAGATGAATCTTGAATTAACGTACCTTGTATAATACTAATTCATTTATTAATTCATCTTTGATAGATGAATCTTGAATTAGCATTGCCCCACACAATAGATCACCATACATCGTATTAAAATTTGCACGATGTCTTATACTAAAAAATTGAAATTGTCTAGCAATATTGTTTTCTTTTACATCTGCAGTTGTTTTAGCCTCTCCTTGTTAACTTGGTACATGCCTTTCATACGGTTGAACACAAGGTCGGGAATTGAGTGAAAACTACAATTCCATTCGATCCACTCTAAACGTTCCCAAGCCTTCTATCAATGCAATATAATATACCTCGTTGTACGATTGTTCTTACGGTATATTCATGTTCCTTTGGAGGACCTTGTTAATGTGATATTTCAAAGCACATATGTAATCACTTGCTTTCTGGATTGCGACAATAGAAAACATCTATGCATAATGTCCATTTTTCAACCATATTTAGTGGTTTTTTTGTCCTTAAATTTTGTGGGAGAAATGACATAGAAATGACATGTACATGGTTCCAGAAAAACACTAGAAAATGCTAGAAGTGACATGTTCATGGTTATCCTTAAAGTTTGTCTCGAGTTTATGGGATAAATGGGAGAAATGACATGTATGTAAATGGTTTGCCTTAAATTTTATGGGAGAAATGACATAGAAATTACATGTACATGGTTCCAAAAAAACACTATAAAATACATAAGTTTATCGAGAGAAATGGCATGCACGAAATGGATATTACAATGAATAAATTCTATTTAGATGCGATTTCCGGAGATTGAATTCGAGGGCGTTTACTAGATATGTCACCTTTGAGAAAGGATGGGATTCAAAGGCTACCTGGCCTTCCTGAGACTACGCATTTAGAAATTGTAGAAGTTAACACTCAACGAGTGACTCATATCCTATGGAAGTTCGGCCACTTTAGGTTCTCACAGGGAGTTTTAGGCCTTAAATTTTGCCTTGAGTTTATGGGAGAAAGCCTTGAGTTTGTGGGAGAAATGACATGTGCATAGTTTGCCTTAAATTTTTCCTTAAAGTTTATGGGATAAATCACATCTAGAAATGACATGCCCTAAAGTTTGCTATCTAGATTTTAGGAGAAATGACATGTACATGGTTTGTCTTAAAGTTTTCCTTATAGTTTATGGGAGAAATGACATAGAAATGGAAGGAAATGACATAGAAATGACATGCCTTACGCCTTAAATTTTATGGGAGAGATGACACATGTATGGGGAGAAATGACACATGTACATGGTTTGTCTTAAATTTTATGGGATAAATGACATAGAAATGATGTGTACATGGTTCTAAAAACACTATCAAATGCTAGAAATGACATGCACAAAGTTATACTTAAAGTTTGCCTTGAGTTTTATGGGAGAAATGAGAGAAATGACATGTATTTACATGGCTTGCCTTAAAATTTATGGGAGAAATGACATGTACATGGTTCCAAAAACACTAGCAAATGACTTAAATTTTATTGGAGAAATGGCATGTACGAAATGGATATTACAATGAAGAACTTCTATTTAGATTTGTTCCGAGAGATTATTTCATGAGGCATTTACTCGATATGTCACCTTTGAGAAAGGGATAAGTTCGAGGCTACACGGCCCTTTACAACTTTGCCTTTAGAACTTGTAAGTTAACACTTAACGAGTGACTCAAATCCTATGAAATTTCAGCCACTTTAGGTTCTCACCAAGGTTTTAGGCCTTAAAGTTTGCCTTGAGTTTATGGGAGAAAGCGAGTTTGTGGGAGAAATGACATGTGCATGGTTTGCCTTAAAGTTTATGGGAGAAATCACATCTAGAAATGACATGCCTTAAAGTTTGCCTTGCCTAGAGTTTAAGGGAGAAAGGACATGTACATGGTTTGCTGCGAAAAGTTATAGCGAAAATGCCACGATGACTTGTTTAGACGACGAAACCCTAGAATCCCAAAGCTCGATACCAAATGTTGTGTAACCGGCTCAAAAAGAAGAAAAGAGATATGAACGCCTTAGAAATAAGCCACTTCGAGGGGGCAACCTCCAATACGATACATAAATGAACAATTCTTGGATGATTCAATTTACAAAACCTCCTTTCTATATATAGGAGTCCATGGGGCCATAATGTAATCCTAAGCGAACCCCCCAACAATAATAATTTAAGGACACAATAATAACAAAATGGGGTTACAAGGGTACAATAATAACAATAAAGGGGTTACACTAACAACAATAAAGATACTATACTAGTAATATAGGGGACCTAACATAAGATTTTCTTAACTTATGGGAGAAATGACATAGAAATGATAGAGAAATGACATAGAAATGACATGCCTTAAAAGTTTGCCTTAAGTTTTATGGGATAAATGACACATGTATGGGAGAAATGACACATGTACATGGTTTGCCTTAAATTTTTATGGGAGAAATAACATAGAAATGACATATACATGGTTCCAAAAACACTAGCAAATGTTAGAAATGACATGTACATGGTTATCCTTAACGTTTGCCTTGATTTTATGGGAGAAATGGGAGAAATGACATGTATGTACATGGTTTTCCTTAAATTTGCCTTAAATTTTATGGGAGAAATGACATATAAATGACATGTACATGGTTCCAAAAACACTAGAAAATGCCTTAAAGTTTATCGAGGAGAAATGGCATGTACGAAATGGATATTACAATGAAGAATTTCTATTTAGATCATTTTCAGGATAGTAGTATAGGGGCATTTCTTGAATATGTCACCTTTGAGAAGTGATGAGATCCAAAGGCTACCTGGCCCGCTAGGACTACGCAACTTTAGAACTTTTATAAGTTAACACTCAACGGAGTGGATGAATCCTATAGATTTCGGCCACTGAGTTCTCACCAAGGTCTTAAGGCCTTAAAGTTTGCCTTGAGTTTATGGGAGAAAGCCTTGAGTTTGTGGGACAAATGACATGTGAATGGTTTGTCGTAAATTTTTAGATTAAAGTTTATGGGAGAAATCACATCTATAAATGACATGCCTTAAAAGTTCGCCTTTCCTAGAGTTTAAGGGAGAAATGACATGTACCTGGTTGCCTTATAGTTTTGTGGGAGAAATGACGGAGAAATGACATAGAAATGACATGCCTTAAAGTTTTCCTTAAAGTTTATGGGAGAAATGACACATGTATGGGAGAAAGCACATGTACATGGTTTTCCTTAAATTTTATGGGAGAAATGACATAGAAATGATGTGTACATGGTTCCAAAAACACTAGAAAATGATAAAATGACATGTACATGGTTATCCTTAAAGTTTTCCTTGAGTTTATGGGAGAAATGGGAGAAATGACATGTATGAACACGGTTTGCCTTAAATTTTATGGGATAAATGACATAGAAATGACATACATGGTTCCTAAAACACTAGCAAATGCCTTAAATTTATCGGAGAAATGGCATGTAAGGAAATGGATATTACAATGAAGAACTTATATTTAGATATGTTCCGAGAGATTGACTATAGGGGAATTTATTGGATATACCACCTTTGAGAAAGGATGAGATCCAGGCTCCACACGACCCTTCTGAGGACTCTCCCTTTAAAACTTGTAGAAGTTAACACTCAACGGAGTGACTCAAATCCTATGGAAGTTCACCCACTTTAGTTTCTCACCAAGGTTTTTAGGCCTTAAAGTTTGCCTTGGTTTATGGGAGAAATCCTTGAGTTTGTGGGAGAAATGACATGTGCATGGTTTGCCTTAAAGTTTATGATAGAAATCACATCTAGAAATGACATGCCTTAAAGTTTGCCTTGCCTAGAATTTAAGGGAGAAATGACATGTACATGGTTTGCCTTAAAGTTTTCCTTATAGTTTATGGGAGAAATGACAGAGAAATGACATAGAAATAACATGCTTTAAAGTTTGCCTTAAAGTTTATGGGAGAAATGACACATGTATGGGAGAAATGAAACATGTACATGGTTTTCCTTAAAGTTTACGGGAGAAATGACATAGAAATGACATGTACATGGTTCCAAAAACATTAGAAAATGCTAGAAATGACATGTCCATGGTTATCCTTAAAGTTTGCCTTGAGTTTATGGGAGAAATGGGAGAAATGACATGTATGTACATGGTTTGCCTTGAAGTTTATGGGAGAAATGACATGTACATGGTTCCAAAAACACTAGCAAATGCCTTAAAATTTATCGGAGAAATGACATGTACATGGTTATCCTTAAAGTTTTCCTTGAGTTTATGGAAGAAATGGGAGAAATGACATGTATGTACATGGTTATCCTTAAAGTTTGCCTTAACATTTATGGGAGAAATGACATAGAAATGATATAGAAATGACATGTACATGGTTATCCTTAAAATTTTCCTTGACTTTATGGGAGAAATGGGAGAAATGACATGTATGTACATGGTTATCCTTAAATTTTGCCTTAAAGTTTATGGGAGAAGTGACATAGAAATGACATGTACATAGTTTGCCTTAAAGTTTTCCTTAATATTTGCAAAATTATTTTATGCACTTAATAAAACAACTAGTGGTAGTGGTTGATGAAGTTATGTCAAAAGTCACACCTTAGTGATTTTGTGGAAGAAATGACATGTACATTGTTTGCAAAATTATTTTATGCACTTACTAAAACAACTAGTGGTAGTCGTTGATGAAGTTATGTCAGAAGTCACACCTTGATGAGTTTGTGGGAGAAATGACATGTACATGATTTGCCTTAAAGTTTAGTTTGCCTTAAAGTTTATGGGAGAAATCTCATCTAGAAACCTTTACTTTGACATCTATAAATAGGCTAATAACATTAAAAAACAAATCAACTTGCATTAGTTATGTCCTTAATAAGAAGTATGATTTAGCACCTAACAAATTGTCTAATAATATAATAATGTCATTTTTGGCTTGTACTATCATTCATCTAATAATATAATAATGTCATTTTTGTCTTGTACTATTATTTTTCCTTGATATGTACAAGAATTTTACAACTTGAACATCAACCTAGACACTATCATCATATCACTATACATAATCTAGATTAGTAATATCCATTACATCATAAAACACTCCACTTTTAACATTTTACAAGATTAGAAAATTAAATGTACATAATCTAGATTAGTAATATCCATTACATCATAAAACACTCCACTTTTAACATTTTACAAGATTAGAAAAGTAAATGACAACACTAGGAGAGGAAGCATCATGGAAGGTGTAAATTTAAGTACATTAACAAAAAATAGTTAGCATCAACATAAATATGAATACAGTGGAAAACCTATAGTAGCATTATGGTAAGAAGCCAAGGGTCTTCATTACTCGAATAAACCATTTCTATCAATCATTCATATTAACATCATGCCTCCAAATGCATACAATGATAAACTATAGTCAGCATGCATTTCACCTTTTTCATAGAATACCATTCAATTTCAATTCATATGTATTTCCAGTATTCATTTTTCCAACCACTATCAAAGGTATCCAATGTAATTATATCAAATTATAAGGAATCAATCCTTTTTCACTTCAATAAAAAGGTAGAAGAAAATTTGTGTGCATCAACTGTAACCACAAACAAACACTCTGCTGAAATAAAAAGACAATCTAACAAAGGTCTGAGGAAGCAACATAACACAAATACAACCTACAAGCTTAAGAAAGAATAGAGTTGTGAGTAAGTGCTCATAAGAAGAACACAAATATATTAGATCTGCAGAGGTTGAAGGAAAGAACAGAGCTATCAACCATTAGGAAAGCACATATAACTCTACTCTTTGAGGCATTAGAAATCTAGCTAGATTAGGAAGCTTCAGTTCAGGAATAAGAAAAAAAAACTCTGGTTTTAGCTTAGCAAGGAGTGCTCGGGAAGATATGCGTTGTAACCACAAACAAACTCTCCGCTAAAAGACAAAGACAATCTAACAAAGGTCTGAGGAAGCAACATAACACAAATACAACCTACAAGCTTAAGAAAGAACAGAGCTGTGAGTTGGTGCTCATAAGAAGAACACATAGATATTAGATCTACATAGGTTGAAGGAAAGAACAGAGCTATCAGCCATTTTCAATCCAAGGTTTTTTTACTCTCATGTATAACTTCTTCGTTTAGACATTATCTTTCCTATTATTTGAAGCCACTAGTCACATTCTTTCAAACTATTAACATGCCAAGTGAAAACTTAAGGATAGTCTTGACAAACAGAATTGCAAATACATTTGAACCAACCCTGATTATAAACAATGTTAGTTATTAAAGAGTGCAATGCTAATAAAATTTGAAGGAAATTGCTAATATAAATGTTAATTCAAGCACACACAAAAGGTTTAAACCCACCAGACACAAAATTTTATAACATTAAAATAAAATTCTATATGCTCAATTGAATAGCCCTAATGCTTCTGAGTAGTGTTATTCAATTGAGAATCGCCTACCCACCCGATAGCCCATAGAGATGTTTATTGGGCAAGAACATAGGTTGCAGCAGGCAGCCAATCACGATCTATAAATTGATTGGAAATGGAGATCAATATCCAATTACTGAACAAAAAAAGTATTCAATAGGTTGTAGCTTGAATAGTAAAAAAAAAAATTAATGGATTGTAGCTTACATTCCTCATAGCCCAGAGAAAAGGAGCAGTTACCAAGGTAAGCTAAACCAACAGTCAGATTCCAAGTTTTATGAGTGGATAAATCGAGCTTCGACTAATGGAAAGCCATCGACCAGAAACAAAAGAAGAAGTATAACAACAACCGAACAAAAGAAGAAGTATAACATCAACCGAACAAAATAAGAAGTATAACAACAACCACTCTGGCCTGTATTTTCAATCCAGTGCCTAGAATCGACCACCTTAAAAGAAATCAAAGTCGAGGACCTTGGAGGTTCCTTGTATGACAATGGATCAGACCCTATAAGAGGAGGAATGCTCGTGTTGAATTTGATAAGCTCTAAACACTCCTATATATAGATTTTTAGGCTGGAGTTTTCCATTAAAATTATATTCGCAAATGTTCCAGAAACCACCCTGTCATGTTGCACTGTATACGAGCAATGTCTTTAGCTTTAAACACTTCTTAAAAATGACATGATCTATTTGACATACATGATTTCCTATTCATTCTTAAATTTCTATTCCGAACTTTAATATAATATTGTAAATTATTTTGTCATACTCATATTTTCATTGTGGTAACCAACAGTCAGATTCCAAGTTTTTTCGTCTACCTCAAGATGACAAGATGGCAACAAACGACGAGGCAAGCCGCAACGACAGCAAATGGCATCAAACGACGAGGCAGGCCGCAACGATAGAAAACGACAACAAACAACAAGGCAGGCCGCAACAAGGAAGGAGATTGCCGAAAACATAGGTTATTTGTAACCTGCGAACAAAAAAACAGAGAGAAACATTAAAAACCGACAAAAAAATACATAAAAAAAATAAACAGAAACAAGAAGCTTCTCACCTCCTCGACCCTGCAACAGCAAGCCCCTGTAACAAAAAACACCAGTAAACAACAACAAACATTGAGACAGAGATTAGACAACGGTAACAAGCCTGAAACCTCTTGTATTTTGTGGGTCGGTATATTTATAAGAAATAGTTCGGCCGAATTCATTTCAAAAGTTCAGCCGAACTTTTGTTATCGATTTTCCCATCCTCGACCAAAAATCGGTTTACCCACGTTGTCAATACGTCGTCAATGTAAACAATAGAATTAGTTCAACCAAACTAATTTACAAAATTCGGCCGAACTGTTGGAAAAATGAATTTTCCGCCCGCGTTTCTCACGAAAGTGTAACCCATGTGCATTTTTACCCGTCTTTATCCTCTTGATAATGGATTTTTGAATCATAAAAATATGGGCCCTATATACAGTAATCTGTTGCAATACTGCCTGGATTAGGGTCAGCTTCCCCCCCTTACTCAGCCATTTAAGAGACCATTCGTTGATCCACTTATGGTATTTGTTTATAATCCACTGCAAATCAGCCACCTGATATGTCGCAGGTTTCAGATGAAAACCCAAGTAGGTTAAACCCTTTGTGATATGCCTTGTTTGAAAGTTGAAAATGTTCCCAATCTGTTCGATGCAGTTGATATCCCCTTGAGAAAAATATATACACGATTTTTCACCATTGGCAATCATCCCCGATGCAGTACAAAATATTTGAAAAATGTTATTGAGTCTTTCCCAACATTGATGGATCAACAGACCAAACATCATCACGTCATCCACAAATAAAATATGAGTGATATCTCGGTTTGTCATAATATTGATCCCCCGAAAAGAACCCACTTTAGTTTCCTTGTTGATCTTTATGCTCAGTGCATCCATGACCAACAGAAATAGGAGTGGCGATAGTGCACAACCTTGTCGTAGACCTCTCCCCGGTTTAAAAAATCTGGAGGCCGATCCGTTAATAAGAATGGCCATCGATGTATTACAGACACATCCCATGACCCACTCGACCACATCTCTTTGCATCACAATTTTATGAAGGACCATTATCAATCTAAAAAATGCCTAGTCCACCTGATCATAAGCCTTGCTAAGGTCCACCTTCATAATAATAGCCTTAGTCTTCCTGCTATGAATCGAGTGCATAATCTCCTGAACAATAGCCACTGCATCATGAATAATACAATTGTTTAGAAAACCGAATTGTTCTTATGATATATGGATGGATAAGACCCCTTTAATTCTTTTCGCAATCAATTTGGATGTGATTTTATATAATGTATTGCACAGAGATATGGGTTTGCAATCATCGAAAGTCAACGAACCTTTCTTCTTGGGAATAAGGGCCAGAAAGGTTGAGTTTATCGTCCCCCCATATTTTCCCTTCGTTTATTATTTCTTCAACCATATCAGTAAGGTCCCTTAATAAAATATCAAAGAAATGTAAAAAGAAATCAGGGGTCCATCCATATGGCCCCAGAATCTTGCCCAGAGAGAAAGATTTCAGAATTCCCTCCACCTCCTCCATACTTACACACTTATATAGAATTTCATTGTCTTCTGTCGAAAACATCAAAGGGTAATCATTGACTGCCCAAATTTGAGCCTCCACAAAAGAACCCTCTCTCACCTTATAAAAATTGTCAAAGTATTTAACAACCTCCATTTGAATCTTCTTAGTTGTATTGTGTGTGTGCCCATCAATCGTAATATTCCATATGGCATTTTGTAACTTCCTTCCATTTGTGTAAGAATGAAAGTATTTTGTATTATGATCTCCCTCTTTAAGCCAGATGGCCCAGCTTTTCAACCTCCAAGTCTGTTCTTGAATGCGAAGTATTTTCCTTTTTTATGACTCCAATACTTTAATAATGTCCCAAGCTACATCTGACCGAAACCCATTATCAAGTTATCCCAACAACTTAGTCATCTGTCCAGAAATCACCTCCAATCTGTGATTCATTTGGCACTTCTTGTCCCTCTCCCACGTCCTGACCTTATGTTTTAAAATCCTCAAAGTGTGAGATAGGTAATCCATAGGAGGTGACCCAGTCATCCTACTGTATGTCTTGAAGAAATCCCGAACCAGAATATTAAATTCCTCGTCGGAAAGCCAAACCCGATTGAACTGGAAGGGGAAACCCTGTATCCTATTTTAGAAGTGCCATTCCAAAAATATTGGTCGATGGTCAGAAACTAGGAAGGCCTCCACCCGAGCATATACTCCCCCCATCTGTAAAAGCAAATCTTCCTGTACCAAGGTTCTGTCTAATCTCTTTGAAATATATTCTCCTCCCAAGCATCCATTGTACCATGTTGGGCCCAGTTTATTTGGTATGACATCCTTCAAGTGATTATCTCAAAACAAATCACCAATGAAGTCCGACAGTGGATCCTGTTGCCTCGAGCCCCAAATCTCCATACCATTCAGTGTGCAATTCAGATCCCCCGTAATAATCGAATGTTCAAGAGAGAAAATTCCACAACTTTCCATTTTTTTCTAGAAATACTCCCTATTTTGGTATGGAGCATATAGATTAACCAGCTTAACCTTTTGTGAATGTCCCCGAAGGTGACCAGATAATATAATACCACCAAAAAAATTGAAAGCTTTGAAAGTTTCCCACATCGGATCCCGTAATACAACTAGTCCCCCTGATCTCCCCTCCGCATCCTTCGTAGCTATGTGCCATGCTGGAAACATAGCACGGAAAAATGAAATTGTCCGGTCAGACGATGTCATAGTTTCCCAAATGAAGATCAAACATGGGTCCAATTAATGATAAAACTCCCGCAGAGACACATATTTATCCCGTGCCCTCAGACCCCGGATGTTAAGTCAACAAAGGATCATCATGTCACTTTCTTAGAGGGCTCCAGTGCTATAAGGACCCTATCCAATGCCAGAGTGACCGGGACATCTCTACAATTCCCACTAGATGGATCAATATCATTGACCTCTACAGAGATGGAGTTTTTCTTATGTCTGGGATGACCTCTCCCTTTTCTTATTGTGATATTGGAGGCAGATGAGGGGCTAATAACAATGGTAGGAGACAAAGGCCGACCAATATGTACCATAAGAGGGGCCAATTCCACTTCTGGGATGGTTAACAAAAATTCAATGTCACTTTCGATCGAATTTCGGGGGGAAATGTAAGGCTCACCCGTCGAGAAATCCGAAGGCAGAAGGGTCGAGGAAGCAGAAGGAGGTAAAACAAAAGGTTGATCCATAACAATATGATTGAGAAAGGAAAGCACAACATGTGGCCCCCCTCTCATTTTCTATTGTATACCCTGATCGGTGACAAGGCCCTCCCCCCCATCCCCGAGGGACTTCGAACGATGAATACGCCTATTACCTAGACCCACCGACACATGCAACCCACCCGACACAGACAAATCATGATCATAAGAAGGGGAATAAGAAAAAATATTGTTCTTACTCGAATATTGGTGCTGATGCTAAATAGACCTTTGGTGACCCTCCTGCTCCATTCGGAAAGTGTTCACCAACCCCATCTCCCGACCATCCGGCTTTGTTGTTCGCGAGGTCCCTTCTTTATGCCACATCTTACAATTTCTCATAAGATGGCATGTCTGATGGCATGAGTGACAATAGAAGGGAAGCTGCCAGTAGTCAATCAACTGTCGATGAATCTATTGTTCCCATTCCAGGTCGATGAAGACTAGTAGTCCTCCCGAAAAGGAGAGTTCCACCAATATCCAAGTCACTCTCTTGTCAGAAACCCCTAGACACTTCGGTTCAACATAACGACAAAAACCAATGTTGTTTCTGATGGAGGTAAGGACCGACATCGACCAAAATTATAATGGGAGGCCGAGCATTTTTACCTATACCATATGGTTCGATGGGGTGTCTCGCATCGGGTTAAAACCGACATACCATCGATGCAGCGCAAGGAAACATCTTCCATGTACCCATGTTCTTCTGAAAACTTCACCCACGTCTTCTGCTTTCGTGAAATGAAAGCTCCACCATCCATTCTGCATCCTGCATATCTTAGGTGGATTTCTAAAATGTTTGTTCCAGGCTTCAATCATCCATTGTAGCAGGTCAATCTTACACATTTTATCAAAACACCATCGACCAACCAAAGCTCAAGTCTAGAGGATTTCTGCCCTATCCCACATAATATCGTGTCCAAAGCTTAATAATCGGCCTTCCTCGACAGGTTTAAATGGCTTGTCTCTGCGCGATGATATGTTCCGGTAACCAACACCATCACTGTGAAGGTAACTTCCCTCCCTTTTCAGGAAACCAGAAGGAGATATGGTTTCAGCATATACCTGCGAAGAAGACGGAGGTGGTAGACTATTGGAGGAAGGAAGGGATGTCACACCATCTTCTGCCACCTTAACCACATGCAAGATGGCATCTGAAACCTCATCTCCATCCAATTCTTCCAGATACGAGGATAGGCCTACCATGTGTCCCAAATAGGATAGAGACAGATATACACAGAGATAGTTGGCGATTAAATGAAGGTCGACGAAACATAAAAGAATAATATTCCGCATTCCGCACCCTAAGGAAAGTACCCATTGGGAGAAGACGTTAGTCAGGGTAGGTGAAAAGGGTAGTATATAAATGTCAACCACCCCGCAAAAATAAATACACCACGTCTAGGCCATACTTAAGGGTAACCCATCTGCTGCCCTCATAGATGGTCCCATAAATGAAACTATCTTGCTTAATTGTGAGAAGTACTTGGTGGTTGATGAGTCTCCCTCAACTGGGTCATCCTAAACTCCCGCTCCCAAAAATTTGAATGCTCTCATTTTTCGATCAGGGTAAACCAGAGAGAACAGTGTGTTCCTCTGAAACCAGAAATCAACAAAAACAAGGGGACACAAGAGCCGAAAGTCTGTATGCCATCATCGGAAAAACCCCCAGACAGCCACTGGAGATCCCTCAGAGAATCAGAAAGACGAGATCATTCACAACAACAATAGAGGCAGAATAGGCAACAACCTACATTCCACCATTGGTGACAGACTTGGACTTTAAATTCCTTACAAGGTTTAGCCCAAAGAAAGGATCATAACCAGTCCTCGCACACAGTCGGAAAATGTAATAGTCGTGAGGTATGAAATCCATATCCCACTCCCCCATAATTCATAAAAATACAGGAACAAAACCAGAACTATATGAAAGAATGTCAAGATCTAAACCAGTCAGTCTGAGCAACAACAACCAACAAGGATGCTTTCCACAATTGCGTTCATCTCAGGAAACACACTATACACAAACTTCACCAAAAAATCACCAAACTTTGCTATATAAAGTCCCCATTATCTATCCTTTTCCTTTCTTGTAGATTGTGTATTCGAGTCCATATCATTAATACCTGCAACTATGGTGGTTGAAGCTGGTAGGAATTAGACCACCAGTGCCTAGTCCACTGCAACTGGGCTGAAATTTCTCCTTCACAACACCCGCAACACATCGACATGGCTACGACCCTCGTTGCTACAACCTGGTAGGAATTAGACCACTAGTGCCTAGTCCACTGTAACTGGGCTGAAAGTTCTCCTTCACAACACCTGCAACACATCGACATGGCTACGACCCTCGTTGCTACAACCTGGTAGGAATTAGACCACCAGTGCCTAGTCCACTGCAACTGGGCTGAAAGTTCTCCTTCACAACACCTGCAACACATCGACATGGCTACGACCCTCGTTGCTCCCATTGTTGTTTTCTGATTCTATCCTGAAAACTTTGACAACATGCTTACTGTATCTAAAATTGATAAAGAGGAAATAAAATTAATAGTTATTTATTAATAAATAGTTCTTTTCTATAGTTTTTTTCACTGAAATTAGTCTTGTCAATTTAAAAGTAAGAATGATGATCTCCTGATTAAATAAAAATTCTGAAATTCTTACTAATTTTTGCTTCTATCATGAGAAATATGACAACGGGTTTATTGTACCTGAAATTGATAAAGGGATCGATAAGAAATTTGATAACATTTTTTTTTTATAGAAATCCAAAGAGTCGGTTAACAGTTAAGTAGGAGTTGGTGAGGATCCAACGCACGACAATTTAGTAGTAGTTGGTGGAGAGATTTTACTCCTAAAGATTTTTTTTCAATTGTCTAATATTCAATGGAACAATGTTCAATAGTGTAGAGTGGCGAACCCCTCACATTCAATAACGATGCCCAATAGTGTAGATTGACAGCGTAGGGGAAGTTCTTTCTAGAGGAATGGCTTGCAACCTAATTATGTTTTCAATAAAATTGGAAATTGATGTATGAAATGGAAAATTTAGTTGCTTACTAAGGAGTAAGGACTTGCATAAATTTTTGTCCACTTACATTTTTTCTCATACTCGTTGTGCTGGAAAACAGATCAATAATTATGGTACTAGTAGATATATTCTTTTACATATTGTTCCTATCCATTTTTAATGCAAACATTTATTTAAATTATGGTGGGTGGTAGCTGATGTTAAATATGTTATTTAAGCAGTATGAACTATTTTCAAGGGTTTTAGATTTGGGTGGTTTTCTTATTAAGCTTAACAATGAAAAACCATGGCATAAATATCTAAAAATTATGGCATAAATATTGCAATTGTGTCCAGAAATTATGAGAAAAAGATATGAGGGAGTTACCCACATAACATTGTGGGCAAAGGTTGCAATAAAATACTTTCTTATGGAAAAATACTTTTTCTAATAATATTAAAAAATAAATATTTGTTTTTTCAAAATTAAACATTATAACTTACATTGGTCAATATTAAACTAATAGTAACCATCTATTACAAAAATCCTACCTTACCAACCAAGGACTAATTAAAAAACTATTATAGCAAAAATCTTTCTTATAAAAATAGTATAGAGTAAAATTTCTAAAACTGAATAGCCCAAAGTTAAGTTTCATTTTTATATGCCATACTCATATTAGAGTATTATAGTTGACCCTTGCTAATTTGAATAGTTCTTGTCAACAATGATTAATAACCTTGTCCGTGAAGTGGAGGTCTGACGGTGGAGGGAGATGACTTTCATCCAATCCACCAAGGTTCAAATCTCCGTGGAGACGTATGCCTGTTGTGTCTTGGCTAGAAGAGTAGGCGACCCCAGAGCGGACGTCTCGGCTCTTGTTGAGGCATAAGTTCATTGCTATTGTGTGCGGCTTGCAGGCTGTTGCACTTAGCCTAGGTTTATAGTGGCAGCCAGTTGGATTTGAACCCGGGCCTTGCAACCTTGGGGTCTCTATCACAAATTATACGATGAGGTTGGCCAAGGAACTTATACACATTCTTTAAGGGTAAATCAGCAACTCCCAAAGCTGTTAACATTGAAAATTACTATACTATTGAGAAAACTGTTGGGTTACAATCACAATGAACATTCTCAGCTCTAAGCAGACAGACTGTATGAGTACACAGACACAGTAATAAGTAGACAGAATAAGTTAAATATAAAATTGTGTGGAAACAAATTTGTTGTTGGTATTAAATGTTGATATTAATGAGAAGTAACCAGAAATGTTGTTGCCTAAATAGAATTACTACGACTGCAAAAAAGATGTGTTTAAAGTATGACAGGGCGAATATGATTTAAATTTGTGTGTTTAAACCAGGCCCAAAGTTCAATGCGAAGCAATGATTTCCACCAAGGAAAAGGGTGGGTACAGAGAGTCAAGAAATGGCAAAATAATTGAGAAATTCACAAACCGTTTGAATATTATAGCCTGGACTGGTTGTTAAAGAATCTAATGGAAGATTTAGCAGAAATGTAAGGAAAAGATAAAACTGTATAAAAGTGAAATTTGATCCCAATGCTACATATACAAACCAGTAACAGATATCAATATAAATAAAAATCAATAGTATTGATTCATCCTCCATTGATGGGTTTTTACATAAACTTACAATTTTAATCTCAGAATGTGTTTCTTCCAGAAACCCTAAAGCAGATTGAAACTATTCAACTCACATTTTGTTATGTGACAAGCCTAGCTGTCTCTTATCAGAAATTCTGTCTAGGCCTCTATAATTAACACTAGAGTTATGTCATCCATCAAAGAAGGCTTCTCTGTCTCTTGTTGACCCAACTGCTGGCAAGGTACCAAAGTTGCATCTTCCTTGCTGGCTTTTGCTCTGTTTTGCACTTCACCTATGGCTTTTGCGCCTCCAGCTATCGCTCAGTGTGCATATATGACCCCTCACAACTCTTAATTCAATGCAGTTGCAGGGTTCATTAAGCGGAACATATGAGTTCCATTAGGCATTGTGCACATACAATATGCAATGAGCTGCAGGACACTGAATTGATCTTGGTGTAAAGCCACATTCTCACTCGCTACTAAAACTTAATAAAGTGGGAATCGGCCAATGGGCCTTTTTTTGTTTGTAAGAACAACCCCACTCAGTTTAAAAACTTCAGTAGCTTTAACAATGAGAGGCACCCACGAGTTTCTGACATATTGTCAGCCAAACTAAATGGTCGAAACATTGTTGGGGAGTTTCGACCATGAGATTCTTCCCCACTCCTCCCATCCCAACAACGGAAAGTACTCTTAACCCAACCCGTATTGCAATATCCATGCAAATGCAGAAATAACATCAATGTCATCTTCCATGCCCACAATCGGAGATTTTTCAACCAGACAGAGCTCTGCAACTGCAAATTTTTTGGGGTCCTCTAATTGTGCAGTTTTTCTAGGACCATATTTGACACTCGCATGTGTCTTGCTTTGTGATTCTCCCCTTTGATGCCAATCCGCGTGACAAAAGCTTCGGCCAAGTTTCTTTTCCTCTGTTTTGCTCCTCCGACTCTTCACTCTGATCGTCACATTGTTAATTGTTCCGCCGAAAGGCAACGAATAACTTTACCTTTTTCTTTGCCAAGAATATCTGTACGTTTTTCTTTGCAAGAATATCTTTATATGTGCGTGTTTAAACGAAAGGAGGAACCTTACTGGCGTGGGAGGAGAATAGAAACATATTGAATTATTTTAAGGTGTGATTTGGATTGAAATTAGGAAGATGTAGTCTAGATAAAAGAACTTTCGGATTAATCACATCATTAGGATTAGGTCGACGTTTTGAACCAATTAATGTGGTTCATCCTCACAACAGGTGGAAAGACATTGATCGATCTCGAAGAATAAATAGTAGAGATGCATCATTGCCCAGAAATAGCCATTAAAACTAGCCGTTAAAAAATTAGTTAATTAGTTAAAAAATTAATTAAATAAATAAAAATTAATTACTAATATGTTAATAAATTGTTAAGTACTTAATTTATTTATTTTTATAATTATTATAAATATAATAGGTAATAGGTGGGGAAAAAACAAAAAAAAAAGATTAGGAAGGAAATTATTAAATAAATAAATAAAATAAAATACCAAATAAGTAAATAAATTCAATAAAAATTTTAAAAAGAGGGTTAATAAATTATTAAAATTTTGATTTAGTAAAATAAAATAAATTAATTAAATATTGTGAAAAATAAATTAATTAAGTAATAAATAAACATAATTACCTTAGGGAGGGAAAAATAAAATAAAATAAAAATAAATAAATAAATGAATAAATAAAAATATTTAAAAAATATATATATAAACAAATAAAATAAAATAAAACATAAATTAATAAAAATTTACAAAATAAAAATAAATAAATAAATGAATAAAAATAAATATAAAATAAATAAAAAAAAAAATTATTAAAAAAAAAAAAAATACCTGGAGAGAACCGGGGTCCAACTCTTACTTAATTTCCAACCATCATCACGGTTGAGATTCTTAGCGTGTCGTTCAATTTCGATCGCCTCTCTTAATTTCCTATGGTGGAAGTGATCAACCTTAGCAACGACTTTTGAGTCTTCAATACAAACATGGTGGCAAGATTTTTCCACATGTTCATCAAGAGCTGAGGTACGGGACCAATTATGTCTAATATCTGCAGCATGCTCCTGGATTCTCTGCCTAATGGATCGACCTGTTTCTCCTATATAGGGAGTTTCACAAGAACAAGGAATCATGTAAACCCCTTTCATGTCTTAAGGGTCGATAGGGTCTTTAACAGACCTAAGAGAATTTTTAATAGTGTAGAGAGGTTTGAAAGAAGCAGAGATATTATTTCTCTTAAGGACATGGGCATTTTTGTTCGTTGTCCCTTGAATAAATGGGAGATGGACCTTCGAAATAGGATCCACCTAAGTAGATTTTCCACTCAATCCTCTATACGCCTTCTGAAAGGCTTTAAGACCTTGAGATCTACTGTACCCATTATTTTCGAAAACATCAAGAAGATGTGATTTCTCTGATTCCAAGGAATTGTCATCAGAGATTCTAAGAGCACAAGTCGCAAGAGTACACAGGACACCAAATTTCCGAGCAGGAAAATGATGGGATCCAGCATGAAGATACTGTTCCGTGTGAGTCTTCTTGCAAAAAACCCGGTGAAAAATGGAGCCATCTTCATTCCTTGAGAGAAGGATATCAAAGAAAGGGAGGCAACCATCAACCTCCACTTCCATCGTGAACTTGATGGAATCAGATAGCGAGTTCAGGCGCCCAAGGAACAGATCTAATTTCTCTCGACCAAAATCATGGAAATTTTAGTAAGATTTTAATAAAATTTAGTAGGAATTTTTGTAAATCTAATTTATAGTTTTCAAACTTCAAGACAATGCTGAATCCATTTCCACTATAAAAATAACATGATTCAAACACAATTACTACTGTGAGATTTAAAAAAAAATTGATAGCATTTGATCAATTTTAATGGGCAATTCCTGGGCCTCCGCCAATAGGAACAATTGAAATCGTAACACTGTAATTGCTTTTAAATCATGATTTAAATATTTTAATCTGTTCCAAATTGGCTTAAATTCTTGGTATTTTAATTTAGATAAATTGATTAGCTTAGATTTATTTTAATATTGGATATATTAATTATGGAAAGGGATATAATATTTTGATGTGCATTTTTTTATAAGAAATGTTTACAATTCAAAATTTTGATACATGTATTTTGATCGGGGTGCCAACTATCATGATGGGATGTGGGTATGTGGCGAAGGCACACGACGACATTCGTATCAAGGCCGAGGATGATGTGCGGATGACTTCACCAGCGGATAATGATGATGATATTAACGCATAATGCAGAACAACCCGGCGAGTTAGGTGGGTTGTCAGGGAGGTGTCGGGATGTGTGCCGCCGGGCTAGATGGGAGCGGGTTATTAACAAGGTTTTAGACATTCTCTGCAGCTCTATTATTTCCTGCATGTTCGCCATCCTCTGCATGTTTGGTTACTGTCACGAGCAATATCCCTATCAACAGGGTAGACAAAGTCGAAGGACTTCACAACCTACAACTTTGAATTGGTATGTACTCGATTCTCCATACACCATAGCAATGAAATGAGTCTCTGCATACCGTTCTATGCGAAGAAAGCTACCGGTTTTCCTTGATTTTATTTATCTGGTTTGATACTCTGTAATTTTCTACATGAGCTCTATAATCTCTCCTCATTACATCATCATGCAACATGTTTCTAGACTCCAAGTTACTTTTTTGAAATGTTTGTATACAGTTAGCAATATCATGTATAATGAAGTAGATGATGGCCCTATGGGTCGATAGGATCTGGTAGGAGTTCTTGTAGGTTTAGATAGTTTTCTTCTTTGCTACAACAGGAAGGTTGTTAATTGGTCCGTGTTTGGGTATAATACATCCTGCACGATTATTTTTCTTCCGCCGTGGAGATGTATGGACCTGCCAGCTTTTTGCATGGGAATGGAATGGCCCTATTTTAATTTGCATGTTGGCCATTTTAGGCACCCTATTCCTCTCTCACCTTCCAATTTGCACCATCAGATGTGGGAAGTTGCCTATATGGCTTCTAATGACGTTAATGTTAGGGGTGCATCAGTTGAGAGTGGGAATATGGTTTTGCGTTGTAAGTCGGTCAGTTATGTATCCGATGTCACCTGTGGGTTTTTAATTACTTTCTTTAAGCGTCACACTGTCAGTACTTTTGGAAGGGGTTCTTGGGTCAAAGGTAATGAGGGAAATTGGAATTCAGGTGGTAATATTCTAGTTTGGGTGTTGTATTTAACTTTGGCTAATGAGCTCTCTCTGGTATTGGGTCTACCCTAGCTCATGGGACTACTCTGGTGCATGGGAATACTTTTGAGTATAGGTCTACTCTGGTGTGTGGGTCTAATCTGGGTTGTGGGTCTGATAGGATTTCTATCGTCAAGTTGAATTTCCTAAGTCTCTCAAAGTTGAAGTCCCCATTTATTGATGGAATAAGTAAGGCCTGGTCTATCTGTCGATTTCATATTCATTCAGGATGTTTTCAACTTGTCATGCTCTGCAATGTTACAAGTCTTCCAGGCAAACCCTTCCTTCCGAGAAAATTGTTGGAAGGCCGCACTATAAAAACAACGGTCAAAGGAAACTCAACAAAAAAGAAGCAAAGGAAAAAGAAAAAGCCAAGGTTCCAAAGTCACCTCCAGCCAAGCGTGGCAGGAAGTCGGGCAAAGAAGTCATGGAGAATTTGTTTCAAGCTTATTTTGATGGAAGACCATGTTATATCAAGTCACTAATCCATGGATGTGAGGGTCATGCAAGAGCCAAGCAGGAGGAAGAAGAAGAAAGCGTTGTGGAAGAACTCAATCAGATAATCACTGATCCTGGTCATACTCGAGGCATAATCTCATTATTCCATCATTCAATTCGAACTTATTGGTTGCTGAAATGCCTCCTGGTTAAGGCAATAATATATGTTCAAGAGGTCGGGGGTGACCCTATAGCTGCATCAATTTTGGCTAAGATCAACAGGTCCATTCAAGAAATGAACCCTTGCCAACACCATCAATATGTTCGCTTAGGAAGAATCGAGATGGAGCTGTAATCCATGCACCAGGTTGATATGCTTGGCTCCAGCATGAAAGACCCGACTCCTGTGGAGTCAGATGATCACTGATGGAACCTCTTTTCTGTGTTGAAATGAGAAATGATCGTCCTTGTTTGAATTTTTAAAATGTTAGCGGATAGCTTTTACTTTAATATTATGTCTCTGCCTACAAATACTGATATTAGCTACTTGAAGACAGTTAGAGCCAGACTCAAGATGTTTATGTTTTGAATGGCCTATAATTCGTTAAGACGACCAACTGACCTGGTTTCCTACTGACAGTTTGAGGCCTAAAGTTGTATTTTTTGACCTGCTTTTTGTTTATAAATAAAAAATAGAAAAGATCTACGAAATTTACCAAAAAAAACAAAAAAAAAATTGATACATGTATTTTTTCTATATATACTATGTATCAATTCCATAATAAATATAGAAAAAATTATAAATTTTCATTTTAAAGAACTTAAAAATTAAAAATAAAATCTATCAACAAAATACTTTTTCACTAGTTAATAATTAAAATAGGAATATATATATATATATATATATATATATATATATATTTCATATCTTTTATAATGATTTGTAATATCAACCATAATTAAAGTGACAAAACAAAGTGTAAATAATATTATTGATATTTTATAATGATTTAATTAAAACTCAAGAAATAGATTATTTTTTGTGAAAAAAATCTTTTGATAAAAAATCATATACTCAAAATATAGTTGACGCGTTATCATCATACTAGATGAAAGCACACATAAAAACTTGTGATTTAAATAGATGCAAAGAGGATCAAACTACTAAATTAATTAATTATTTCTATTTATTAATGGTTATTATTAAATTGAAGTTTATCTTTTTATTTTATTATTTAAAAAAAAACAAATAAGTAAATAAAATAAATAAATAAATAATAATAATAGAGAAACAACTAAATAACTAAATTAATTAATTAAAAATAAAATTAAAATAAAACATTAATAAAATAATAATAATAAATAAAAATAAACCTAAAGAATAAAAATATAAATAAAAGATAAAAAATAATAAATAATAAATAATAAATAAATAAACACAAAATAAAAATTATAATAATAATAAAATTATTAATTAATTAATTCAATTAAAAAAAACTAAGAGGAAGGGGCAGGGATCCAACATCTACTAATGCTTCAATTATCGTCTTTGTTCAGATTCACCGGCCTTTTTCAATTTCTAAAGCCTCCCTTAATTTACGATGATGAAAATGATCAATCCTAGCAATGACTTTAACTTCTTCAATGCAGATGCGATGGTTAGTCTTCTCAGCATATTTTGCCAATGTAGAGGAGTGAGATCTACCATGTTTAAGGTCAACCGCATGTTCGCAAATTCTTTGATTAATGGATCTACCATTTTCACCAATGTAAGAGGTTTCACAGGAGCAAGGAATGATGTAAACACCTTTACCATCTTTAGGGTTTATCGGGTCCTTCACGGATCTTAAAGAGCTATGAATAGTTGCTAAAAAGCTTGAAAGTAGAGGAAACATTATGTTTCTTAAGGACCTTGGAAATTTTTATCCGTGGTTCCTTGAATGAATGGGAGATGCACTTAAATTTAATAATAACTATTAATAAATAGAGATAATTAATTAATTTAGTCAAACTAGCTGTTATATTGTAACAACTAGTTTGATCCTCTTTGCATCTATTTAAATCGTAAGCCCCTCTCTACATCTATTTAAATCGTAAGCCAGCTAATTTGATCCTCTTTGCATCTATTTAAATCGTAAGCCCCTCTCTACATCTATTTAAATCGTAAGCCTTTATTTGTGTTCTCATATGGTCTTGATGATGAACCATAATAGTTAGTTTAAAATGCGTTGATGATATTTTTTGTATATGATTTTTTATCAAAATATTTTTTTTCACAATTTATATATCACAGAAGCCATCCCTCAAAGATATAAATTTTATTTTAAATCAAAAATATAAATAATTATAAATTGAACTTATAATTATAATACGCTGCAAAATACATTTTTCTAAACTAAAAAGTTAAACTAATAATTCATTTATTAATTTACACATACACACCTCCGAAACTTAGTCACCTAGTCAAAAGAAAAATGATAACTCGTCCATTAATATATATATATATATATATTTTTTTAGAGTGAAGTGTAATCCTCAAGAAGGTGAAAATCTTATTCGAGTTTTGAAAGTAAAATGGATGGATTCCAAATGTGTAAGTAAAATCGATGGATTCCAAATGTGTTGCCCACCCTAGTCACTTTGCATTAGTAAGCACGTGCTGTAAGATTCTTCATTCCTCTCGAAAATGGGTTCCAAATGGGTTCCTCGTGTGTGTTGTTCTCTTGTTTGGGTAAACGGGGTATATAAGTCATTTCATTCCTCTAATGTAAGAGAGTTCATTCCTCAAGGTACATCTTCTATAATAACTTGATAATTAGTTTACCCTCCAAGTTGGGAAAGGGGAAGGGGAGTTGCGCAATTGGGGATGGATATAAAGGGAAAGGGTAGTTAGAAGGGATAAGGATGGATATGACTATGGGGTATAATGGTTAGTGAGATGTTAAGATTATAATGTAATTTTGTTTTTTATTTAATATATATATATATTTCCTTTTAGGAAGGGTAGTTAAATTTAAAGGAATTTAAAGTTATTAAAAAAAAATATTGATATTAATATTTATGAGTTATATTTTTTTAAGGTTTTATAATAGGGTGATGTTTTTGTTTTTAGGTTAATTATGGTCAATCTATAACTTATTGGAGTAATTTGGGCTCTACTAGGATAGGGAGCCTACTCTTTGAGCAAAGGAGTTCTACTCCTTTAGTCTTATCAAGAGGGGCCAAAGATGTCCCCCAATGGGTTTTGAAATTTGATGGAGGGGATAACATCCCATTGTACCAACTATTGCCATCTCACTAGGTTATTTTGTCAAAACTTATACATAAGGCCTAGGGAAGTTGAACCTTATCTGGAGGTGTCAAATATGCCAGCCTATCGCTTTTGAAACTGGAAACTGGGTGGAGGGGATAACATCCCATTTTACCAAGTACTTGGTCATTCCACTAGGTTATTTTGTCAAAATTTATACATAAGGCCTTAGGAAGTTATGATTTAATCAAGATTCATTCTCAACCTTAATTATGATATAGTTAGGGTTCTTGCTTTGGCACACTTGTTATTATGGCCAAAGGTGTTTTACAAAGAAATAAGGGGGAGATATTGTCAAGTAGCCTTAGGTAAAGTCAATTAAATTAAAAAATAATTTAGAAAATACATGTATTGAAAAATTAAAAAAATAGAAATAAAATTTTAATAAAAAAAATACAAGCAAAGATTTCCATTTAAATTAAAAAAAAATTAATATAAAAAATTATGTTTTTAAATTAAAATAAAAATAAAAAAGATTATTAATCTTTCCATATCATACTAATGACAAAGATCAGAAAAATACAATTCGGTTTTAAAGTGAAGAAATACAAGTGGATTTTAAAATAATTTTAAATCTATGTTTTTGAATAAGAATTACAAATTGTGTTTTTCCTTGGCTGTGAATAATACAATTTGTCTAACTCTTATGCAAGTTTTTTCATCAACCATCCCATTTTCAAAATTTAGAACTACTTGCCTGCTACTATAAAACTTACAAAGCAGTGATAGGAGATATATACATGTGTGATTAGACACAATGAAAAATTTGCAAGTGCCAAAGGGATGTTTATTCCTCCGCTGGGGAGTTGAGGTTCAACGACTTCGGCACCTCCTCCTCCTTATTGTTGTTGTCTGCTAATTTTAGCTTCAGCCCATCTATCTCCAGTCTAAGGTCTTCCACTTCATCTTCCAACCTTCGTATTTTTTCTTTTTCTTCTAGTTGTCATTCCTCGATCTCGATGGCATCTTTGTGGTGTTGGTGCACACACATTTGTAGCACTGCAATTCCATTTCGAAAATATCCATGTTCCATGGTACATGTATCACAATTCAACTTACTACTCTCAGTTTCACGAGCCCAATCGACACTCACACTCCCGGTCCTGGGCCTGCGAAGGCCCCAGGAGCGCGAGCCTATACTCTTAGTAGCATAACTCACATTTCCTCTCATCATGTCAAACATAGGAGACCCAGACGTAGACGTAGACTCCAGGACACCGATAACCCTCGACCTCCTGAAAGACCCGGAACACCATAAGTAAATAGAGAAAACAAAGGAGTCGGTGCACAAGTAGGTCACTAGGCTCACTGATCCCACAGACAGGTAATTCACGGCTTCAGAAATCCCAATCATCGGAACCCAAATAATCCCTGACCTTGTGAAAGACCTGAAACTCCAACAGTAAACAAAACATGCACCCACGCCAGTGCACAGGTAATTCGCTGCCACCTAAAACCTTGCAGACAGGTTAGAACTCGGACCCTTCTCACCAATTTCCCATATTCCAGTATCTGCTGAGAGAACCCAAAGGCCCCCAAGAAGTATCGAGAGCCCCCAGAGCACCTCTACCAAGGACTTCCGCTCACCAACCCTACCCTCTCTCAGAATGTTACATTTTCTCTTGACCCTCTACTGCAAACACAGGGATAGTGACTAGGAATCCTCCACATCCTTGTCTTGAGGCTTTCTGAAAATACTCATATCGTTAACCCTTAAATAGCCACCAACAATACGCCAGTGATGAAGGAGCGACGTCATAGTACTCGAGGTGCTGGAAGCCTAATGCTGATCCATTATTTCTCAAATTTGCACAGCTTCTCCAGCTTCCATAGCCACCATCTTCCCACGCTTCTCCTGCATGTTCCAGAGCACGCGCGGAGTAAATTGTTTCCCCATGACTTCACCATTCGCAGGTACCAAAATTTCGGCGACTGTAATCAGAATCGAAAGCGGGGAGGTATAACCACCCGTCCGAGATGATGCAAGGACCAGGTGGCGAGCTTTCAAACTGCATGACGCCACGAATTCAATTGAGTTTTGTATACGGCTTGCCACAGGAGCTGAGGGCGAGGCAGGGGTAGTTTAGATCAACATGACTAGTCATAGTACATAATTCCATAGGTTGACCGAGACTTGGCCACTTGTTGAAGGTTGGTTGGGAGAGGTTGTCAAGCCAACTTGGAGGTTTATGGGGGGAGGGGAGGGGGGAAGGAAGGGAAGGGGGAAGGCGGGCAGGGGCAGGGGCGGGGGGGGGGGGGGGGATGAGAGGGAAAAAGGGGATAGGGAGAAGGGTAGGGAGCCAACAAGGAGTCCAAGTAATAGAACAATTCTCCAGGGGAAGGGGGAGGGAGAGAGGGCCATGGAGGGAGGGGGAGTAGGGATTCAGAGGAAGCAGGGATGAAAGGATTAAAATGTGAACAAACATATTCAACGGACCAAAGAAACTATCCATATTTCATTTTGTGTGGTTGTAATGAGTCTCTGCCTTAGGATTCTTGGTCGTAGTTAAGTAATACATAGGTGGCCTTCAATATCGTTCACCTCTGTAGCTTATTCTTTAATTCTACAAGCCACGTTAGCTTGTTTATCTGCCTCTTTATTGTTTCCCCTAAGGATATGGAAGAAAATTGCTTCCTCCAAAAGAGGGGTCAGACTTTGAGTTCTCTTGATGACTTGGTTTAGGAGAGTTTTATTAGTTGGGGTATTCTTTCTCATGGGGTTTATTATTATCGTGGATTCTCCCAAGATTTGGAGCTTCTTGATTCCTTTGTTGACGGCTAAATTCATGCCAAAGAATAACCCATAAGCCTCAAATTGATTGTTAGTTTTCGAGAAAGTCAGTGGGGAATTTTCTCATCAGATCAGCCACCTCCCAGCAGTCCCCCAGTTGCAGTGCGTAATTCAGCCCTAGGGCTGCATTTTTCATCATTGTCATTTCTGGAAACCCTTTCTGGGTTATCTTGGAATTGTGCTAGAAAGCCTAGATCTCTTATCCCGGTGTTTTCTGAGCACCCAATCAGTAGATCCACGCATTCCTAGTTTCCAGCAGTAGTATTTTCCAGCAGGATTGCGCGGTCACAGCCTCCCAGTAGTTGGTGCAGCAACTGCATATTATGTCTTGAATTTTAGGGTCATTTCAAGCTTGTTTTACCTAGCTTGAGTGCCTCTTTCTCAAGCAATTGTACTTCATTTCTGCTATTGCATATAATAAAATGGCTTAGCTAATCTGTTCATGTATTTTATGTGTTGATGTTTACTGCATTTTCTAGTTTTATGTTCTATATTCTTGTTTTTCCTATTTTGGAATAATACAGTGGTATCAGAGCATAATCTTGGCTCAGCCTGTGGGGCACTACAATTATGAAATCTGAAGAATAATAACCTCTTACAGACCAGGAGAAGCTGTATATTAATAGAGGTTGCAAGTTTGATTATATAAATAACGAAGAAGACAAAGGCATGTCTCCAATATCAGGAGAAATGGATGAGAAACAGTTTCCAAAGCTTCTTCTCCAAAATATGCAGGATATTTCCAGAGAAATCAAGGAGATGAGGGTGGAAAGACAAAAGGAAACCACAAGAGGGTTACAAAATGGAGAAAGTTCCGGCACTTCACATCATTAGTGTGAGCAACTGGCAGTGTAGAAAGTTTCACAATGCTCCACCATACCTACCTTCCTAGCAATATAAAATGGGGCTGGAGGACCCCAAGAGCAGGAGGCTCTTGGTGATTACTTTCTGTAATATGAATCTCAATCTCAAAGGTTCAAAGAGCATCTGAACTTCCAAGGGTTCTGCCAGATCAAGGATAACAAAAGACCTCATAATAGCAATAGAAGTGGAGGGTACATGCAGAAAAATGATCTACACCGTACTATGGGTAGATTCTTTCTGCATGCTTTTGATGTGTCACCCAAATGCACAACAAATGCTTGGGTGGAAAAATTATACATCTATTTCCAGCTGAACCATGTATCAGATATTGAAGCTATTAAGATAGCAGCGCTGCACCTTGAAGGTGAAGCACATGAATGGTTGTTTCACTGTCTATCTACATTGGGCATGTAGGTGTGACTGCATATGCATAATTCACCCATAGGTTGGTAGAAATATTTGACCGAAGAGATCCAGAGGCACACTTTGTTGAGCTATCTAAGCTCAAGTTGTCGGGAAATATAGAGACCTATATCACTAAATTCCTGAAAATTTCTGTCATGGTGCCAAATCTGTCTATAGCTAGGAGAGTATACACGTTCATTGATGGGCTAGCAGAGCCTTTGCATGGGTTAGTAAAGTCCATTAGACCATCTACACTCCAAGATGTCATTGAGATGGCTAGGGACTTACAAGATGCTTTGCCAAGGGAAAGAGCTCCATTCCAGCAAAAACCCACCTTTCGTTCAAAGGGGAAAGATATGAAGGTTCCTCCCCCAAAGGGGAACCAAGGAAAAGGACCTATTAGTAATGATGTCTGGAGAGATTTGAGGAGGAGGAAGCTTTGCTTCACCTTCCAAGAATCATGGGCACTAGGGCATCGGTGTGCTGTCGGAAAGGCACATGATATTGAAGTATTCTCTGATAGTGAAGAGGAAGAATAAGAAGATTTGGAAGGAAATACGAGCATTGTGGTGCCAGGAGAGGATCCACCACCACCAGGGGGTGGAATTGGAGTTTTTTCTCCAACTGGAGGAGCCCTTGCAACTTTGCGGGGAGTTCCCAAGTATCTTCATTGAGAGTCTGAAGCACAGATCAGGGGCAGCGGGTGTGGGTATTGATAGACAGTGGGGCTACCCACAATTTTATTGATACCCAACTACTGCAGAGGAGAGGAATCCCCATAGATGATTTTGAAGGATTTTGAAGACCATGCAGTGTGTGAAGTATGTTCCAACATTGAAAGTCACTTTGGGGACTTACAAATTGAAAGATCACTTATTTGTGGTTGATATTCCTGACACCAATGTGATATTAAGTGTACAGTGGTTGATCACATTGCAATAATGATTGTTAAAATTATTTTCATATTGACACAATGTTTGTTACAATGTGATGTTGGATAGATTTTTGTACCATTCCAATGTTACAATATTAAATTGTTAATATTATAAGCCCAAGGGATTAATACTAAAAACGTAAGCGGTTATAAACCCAAGGGAATAATATTAAGCCCAAGGGATTAATATTAAAACCACGGGATTAATATTATAAACCCAAGGGATATAGACCCTAAGATAAATATTATAAACACTAAAATAAACATTATACCCTAAGATTCATATCATGAACCTTACGATTAATATTATAAACCAAAGGGATTAATATTAAAAACCCAAGGAATTTATATTATAAACATAATGGATTATAAACCCAAGGAATCTATATAAAATCCTAGGATTGATATTATAAACCCTATCAATAATATTATACCCTAGGAATTTGAACCCTTAGATTAATAAAGTGAAGGGATTGATATTATAAACATAATGCACTAATAAAAACAAGGAATTAATACTAAAAACATTAAAAACCCTTAGGATTAATACTGTAAACTCAAGGTATATAAACCCTAATATAAATATTATAAACGTAAGACAAACATGGTTGACCATGGTTGATTTTCATATTGAGACAATATTTGTCACAATGCGATGTTGGACCATGGTTGACCATGATTGATCTTCATATTGAGAGAATATTTGTCACAATGTGACGTTGGACCATAGTTTACTATGGTTGACAATGGTTTAATATTAAAACCCAAGGGAATAAAATTAAACCCTAGGAAAATAAACCCTAAAATTAATAAACCTAAGGGATTAATATTATAAACCTAATGGATTATAAACCCAAGGGATATATATTAAACCCTATGATAAATATCATAAACCCTATCAATAATATTATACCCTAGGAATATGAACCCTTATGTTAATAAATCTAAGGGATTGATATTATAAACCCAAGGAAATAATAAAAATAAGGGATTAATACAAAAAACCTAAAAACCCAAAGGATTAATATTGTAAACCCAAGGTATATAAACCCTAAGATAAATATTTTAAGCCCTAAAACGAACATGGTTGGCCATGGTTGACCATGGTTGATTTTAATATTGAGACAATATTTGTCACAATGTGACGTTGGACCATGGTTGACCATGATTGATTTTCATATTGAGAGAATATTTGTCACAATGTGAGGTTGGACCATGGTTTATTTTCATATTGACAATTTTTTTTTTCAATGCGATGTTAGACCATGGTTGGCCATAGATGACCATGGTTGTGATAATGTGATGTTGGACCATGAGACAATATGTGTCGCAATGTAACCATGGCTATTAACGATCATTGACCATGGTTGATTTTCATATTGAGACAATATTTGTCATAATGCGATGTTGGACCATGGTTGATAATGGTTGACGATGGTTGACGATGGTTGACGATGGTTAACGATGGTTGATTTTGATATTGAGACATTTTTTGTCACAATGTGACCTTGGACCATGGTTGACCATGATTGACCTTGGTTGATTTTCATATTGACCATGATTGGCCATGGATGACCATGATTGACCTTGATTAATTTTCATTTTGAGACAATCTTTGTCACAATGTGACATTTGACCATGGTTGACTACAATTGAAGATGGTTGACCATGGTTGATTTTCATATTGAGACAATCTTTTTTATAATGTGATGTTGGACCATGGTTGACCATGAATGACCATCGTTGAACATGGTTGATTTTCATATCGAGACAATCTTTGTCATAATGTGACATTGGACCACGATTGACCATGGGTTACCATGATTATAAACCCAAGGGATTTATATCAAACCCTAGGATTAATATTATAAACATTATGAATAATATTATACCCTGTGAATATGGACCCTTAGATTAATAAACCCAAGGGACTAATAAACACGAAGGATTAATACTAAAAATCCAAGGGAATAATATTGAACATAAGGGTTTAATATTATAGACCCAAAGTATATGAACCCTAAGATAAATATTATAAACCCTAAAATAAACATGGTTGACCATTGTTGACCATGGTTGATTTTCATATTAACACAATCTTTGTCATAATGCGACGTTGGACCATGGTTGATCATGATTGATTTTCATATTGAGACAATTGTTGTCAAAATGCAACGTTGGATCATTGTTGGTTTTCATATTGAGACAATCTTTCTCACAATGCGGCGTTGGACTGTGGTTAACAATGGATGACCATGGTTTTCATAATGTGACGTTGGAGCAAGAGAAAATATTCGTTACAATGTGACCATGGTTAACCATAGTTGACGATGATTGACCATGGTTGATTTTCATATTGAGACAATCTTGATCACGAATGTGACGTTGGACCATAGTTGACCATGATTGACCATGGTTGACCCTTGTCGACGATGGTTGATCATGGTCGACAATGGTTGACCATTATTGACCATGGTTGACCACAGTCGATGATGGTTGACCATGGTTTATTTTCATATTGAGACAATATTTGTCGCAATGTGACGTCGAACCATGGTTGATTTTCATATTGACCGTGATTAACCATGATTGACTGGAATTGACCGTTTGACCATGGTTGGTCATGATTTATTTTCATATTGAGACAATATTGGTCACAATGCAATTTGAATAAATATTATAAACCCTAAAATAAACATGGTTGACCATCGTTGATTATCATATTGAAACAATATTTGTCACAATAAGACGTTGGACCATGGTTGACCAAGATTGATTTTCATATTGAGACAATATTTGTCATAATGCGATGTTGGAGCATGGTTGACCATGGTTTAATTTCATATTGAGACAATATTTGTCACAATGTGACGTTCGACCATGGTTGACCATGATTGATTTTCATATTGAAAGAATATTTGTCACAATACGACATTGGAGCATGGTTGACCATGGTTGATTATCATATTGAGACAAACTTTGTCACAATGCGACATTGGACCATGGTTGACCATGATAATATTATTTAATGTTATTAATATTATAATATATATATAACATTAAAGAATATATATATATTGTAAATAAGAACTTCTATTATATCAGATAACTGTAATTACATGCATAGTGATAACTCACTAGCCAAAAGCTTGTACCCCATATATCACAAAGGTTGCAGAAAGTCTCCCAAATATTACACAAGTTACAAAAAAACCTCTTTTTGAGGACTAAGAGGTGGCACTAGAATACAAATACATGAACTAATGTTGTGGTGCAGAGTTATCAAAAAAAAAAAAAAAAAACCAAGGCCATTCCGAGATGAAAAGAACTATAGCATACAAGTTGCTTTGAAGCACAAGAAACAAAACCATATATGTTGTAGTTTCAGAACCTAAGAGCCCATTTGTTAATCCTTTGACAGGTTGTCCTCCAGTGTGATTTCCTTTTTTGGAGTGCTACCAGCTAGGGTGTCATTGACTGCTTATTGACTGGTCGAGGTGCCCGCCTATTCTCTTTTAACATTGGGAGAAGCTCCCCCACTAGTCTGCATGGAATCCATGCAACACTTAAGTAGGGTGTAGTGCGGAGAGTCCCGGGTCACGAAGCGTTGGTGGTGGACAAACTCAACATAGAAAATGAATTTATTAGTGAGCACGTCGATTTTTTTCCTTCAGGACTTTTGAGTTCTTTGTCTACTCTTGGAGAGCCAAGCCTAACATGGTCTTCATTTACCAGGACAAATATATGTTACGACTGTATAGATTTCCCATGACTCTTGTTAATCCAAAGTCTCTTATCCATTCAAACTAAGTCACAATATCTTTAGAGTAAATTATAATTCTGAGATTCCTAGCCTAAAGCTCAAGGGTGTTAACTTGATTTTGAGCGTCTAGAGAAACTGAAACACTGTAATTTAAAGTTGCTCTTCTGGCTATGACCTCCACCATGAGGGGAATTTTGAGGTCTAAAATGGACATCCTAAGGAAATTATAAAATAATAAAATAAGATTACATTACATCATCAAATTTTAGAGGGAAGAAAGAAAAAACTACTTTTTTAACTTGTATTTTCAACTTATCTCCTTATGGGTTTAATCAAATTTCGAGTAGGAGCACTCGTTGGATGAAAAACTTGATCCCTCATCCAAGGAGTACCAATGTTGCATACTTTCGATGGACCTTGCCACACAAAAAAAGAGAAATACATGAAAACATCATTGCAATCATGTTTTTTCATGTATTTCTCATTTTCTGTATAGTAGGGTCCATTGAAAGTATGCAACATGGGTACTCCTTGGATGAGGAATTAAATTTTGCATCAAATGAGTGTCCCACTCTAAATTTGAGTAAAACCTTAGGGATAAAGTTGAAAATACGAGTTAAAAAAAAATAGTTTTATTATTTTATTATTTTTTAATCTTTTTACTTATTTACTCAAAAAATGGTGAATCATCCCCCATGGTTGACATCATCATCTTAAATCATATTGGTTCTTATAAAGTTTATTTTGGTTGTACATTTTTCTTAGGAGGTCTATTTTAGACCTCGAAAGTTCTCTAATGCATGGTGTGGGGTTGCAAGCTAGTGTTCATTGTTTCGGCTCCTACGATGGCCGGGAGCAGAGGTGGAAACATGACGAAGAGGCATCAGAACAAGGTGAGGGGGTCCACGAAAAAGGAGGGGTGGAGGAGATGAGAGCAGAGGCACATTTGAAATGAGATATGGGAATCTGGGTAGGTGGAGACAGGTATTGATAGGGAGAGCCATCGACCCCTTAGGACTGGGGGGAGGCAACCATGAGTATTCCATTGAATGCATCTTGGGTGAGGTACAATGATCTGATTTGGGTGGCTGAATTGCTTTTCTATGCAAGCACCTCCCACTCAATTAAAACAAATTAAGGATCCTGCTTATACATATATGTGCGGAATTGAATTCTTGATTCAGGTGTATGTGTTTTAATTGGTTTAAGGATTTATGTGTGAGCAATTAAACATTTGTTTAAGATGATTAAAATCATGTACAAAAACCATAAATTGTATCAAATTAACCAACAACACATAACATAAAACATAATAAAGAATTTCACCCTCAACACTTGGGCTACGTCTCCTTGAGCCTCCGTCAATGGACTTGGCTCTTTGGGATTAATATGGTCAATTTATTTTACAAGATGATGCTCCACTCCAATGGTTGTTTGGACTGTACCAATGGGTTTAGAATACCAAAATACCCCTGGATTGACTGCTCAATCTCTCGAAATGGACCTAAGCTCCCTTGGGCTTGACCTCTTCGGTCGGTGTCCTTGAGCTTCCCTGAGCTTCTATGTGGCACAAAATCTCCTATAAGTCCTATTATACTCTTGAAACCTATTCTACTGTCTCCAACACATATCAATCATCCAAAATAAGTTGCTCATTCGCTTAGAATGAACTCAGGCTCCCTGTTTTATGCCTCCAACACCAGGTGGCATTAGGCTCCCTGAAACTTCCCTGTGGCTTCTTCAGCTCTATAAGTCTCCAAATGCTTCTACAAACCCAATAATTAGATTCAGAAGATTCAAGATAAGTCAGAAATGACTATTGGTTTCCTGAGAATGGCCTCTGGCTGCCCTAGCTAGGCCTCATTCTCCTGGTGGCTCCTAGTGGCCCTAATGGCCCTTGGAACTTCTTTGAAGAAAAATAACACTCAGAAGTCCTCATGTGGTTCTTCAAACCTCACCAATAACTCTATAATTCTCGAATCAGTCAATAATGATTCTTCCTTTACTCAGAATGGTCGGAAATTGAGACTTCTACACTTTTTCACAATATCTCCTAGGAAAACTCCACTAAATGTGGAGAACTCCAGTTAATTGGGGTTAGATTAGGGCTGACCGCCAATTTTGGTAGGCCCCTATCCGCTCCGCTGATTAAGCCGTGCATTTAAACGTTACGATTAGGGTGGTGGCCACATGCGCACCCCCATCTGTTAAGTGGCTTGACCGGAACACAACCGAATACAATTGCTGAGTTTAATTACATACATACACGAAGCAACCAACAACACTCTTTATAGCAGAACGCACATAACCTTAAACATCTTACATACACGTGGAACAGGGTTCTTTGGTCCCACAATACGCAACCAATCACAGTGCATCGCAAATTGCTTTTCCACAAGTTTAACTCAATACCGATAACACTGAAACCATCATTTATGTGATGTGCGCTCGTGTGCAATGCTGACATGTGGATCCCCTCATCGCATTACATATTTCAACTTTATCGCATCGCAACCAATTTAACATATCTTGCGAACTCTTAGCTTCTAAATATTGCGATTTGCGAAATCGCTTTTCCGGGTGCTGCAATCTCCGTCGTTGGTTTGTTTCTCGATCCGATGATCCATGCTATATCTCCGCCTTCTCACTTCACATCACAGGTTAAAAAATTTAACTTACAAAACCATTTAACTATAAACTCTGTTCTATGCGATGTGCGATGTTTCTCAACAACGATGAGATCTCTCCCGTGTATTGGTTTCAGATACACAGTCCTCGCTATCGCTTCGTTTTGCGGCTTTCTCTTACTATTCGTTCCACCTTCAACATTCCATGGCTGTGAAATCCCCGATTCTATATGTAGAGTTCAAGACTCCATGACAGCCACCAATTCAGATCCCACTCTACTAGTCGATCCGGTTCTGAACCTGTTTTCCATTTCGAACCCAATCTTGTAACTTTGAATTTTGAGAAAATCCTTAGGCCCTGATCCCAATCTGATCACTCCTTCCCACTGATGAGATTTTGGACCCACAAAAGCTGATGATTATCTGCCTTAAGCTTCAACACTCTGCTGCTTTCAAGTTATATCAACTGATTTTTTTTTACAAGT
The DNA here is from genome assembly GCA_034641835.2 of Pinus albicaulis. Classification (NCBI taxonomy): domain Eukaryota; kingdom Viridiplantae; phylum Streptophyta; class Pinopsida; order Pinales; family Pinaceae; genus Pinus; species Pinus albicaulis. Next base: position 580,223 of record JAXQQM020067712.1, read on the forward strand.
ATTTTTGGCAATCACCCTGACATGCCTTCCACCGCAACTGGTTATGTCTCTTGATCACTGCTCTAAGGTTGTTGCTGACCCACTTTAGCATTGATGGCTATTGTAAACTGATGCATACCTTGATGTACCACTGGTCTCTCTATGTGCTTGGAAAACTGTTAGCCTTCCTAGTGAGAATGAAGTTCCTCTTGCAACTATGGCATACAAGCTCTGCCTTGGAAATCCACTTTCCAAATTAAGCTCGCAAGATGAGTGAACTCTTGTCGTCAACACAAACACCAGATTGTTCTACAATGGCTGCAAAACACCTTGCATCTTGTCCACTTCTTCATTGAATGGACCAAAACTTCCTGCAACATCTTTTCACAAGAACACGATCAATCTTGAAAAGAAAATCTTATGCACGAATTGAAATGAAGACCACCTCTTTTTTATTCTTCAAAGCATTGATTGTCACCTTCCTGTAACATCACATACATGGCAATCCTCTTGCACATTGGTGTATCCATTTATCGACTCACAATCGACAAACACCCTTGACTAAAACATAAGTCGTGCAACATGCGACATCAACAATAAGTCGACATGAAATGTGTAATACAATCGACACAAGATGATATGAAAAGTGTGCAACACAAGTCGACAAACATGTGTGCGACACAATCGACACAAGTCTATATACAACATGATACATTGACAACACTCGTGCGTGTATCTATGTACAATGAACCTATTTACAAGTTCACCATTTACAAATAAAAACTCATGCATATGTACACTTTCAACTCTTCCTTTCAAGTACCAACAAGTACATAATCCCAAAACATGTAGGTGACTATAAGAGCTGAACTAAATGATATTGCTGCAACATAAGTGAGTAACATACCCACATTTTACGCCTCCACGATAAAATTGTGCAATAAAAAGAAATGCCTTCAATTGAATAGCATTCACATGCAATCTTGCATCCTAAAATTTGTGATAATCTATTGCAACTTGTCATAATTTCAACAGAAATTCAGGCATATATAAGGCTGAAATTTGCATCTATGTACAAAGTAAATTCATGCCTTACTTGGTCAAGAAATCGAGCCATTTCTTTCCAACCAACTTCAATGGCGATTTTTCCTGTTGAACATCTTCTTCTTGTGAATCATCTAGACTCACATCGATGATGGAATCGCTGGTCACATTCTCATCAGTATTTTTATCCTCTTTCTTCATGTGCTTGGGATGAGTGGTTGGATGCAGTGTCCAACATTGGGCAATGAGATGTCCCTTTGTCTGGAAATGTGTGAAAATATTTTGCATCTTCTGTTCAAGTAGCCTTTGCTTGAACTGTTTCCTGTATGTTATCATTCTCTTCCAGCATCTCGAAACTTGATGGTTATTCAAACCACAATATGAACAACAAATTTTTCTCCCATTCGTGCAAGCAGATTTTTCATGCTTAACATAATCATAAAAAACATGATTATAGGAAGAATTATACCTTGAATGTTGCTTTGAATGTTCATCTTTTTCACCTTCTTAAGAAGATGAAATTGAAGAGGTTCCAACTCTCTTTTGAAGACCAACAACATTGTTCATGCCCTTAGAGCTGTCACAATCTCTTGCTCGCCATAAGTTGCATATATACAAGCATCTTGCTGCAACATGGGTTTCAAAAAATTGCATTCATCTTTATTACAAACTTTGCATGTTTGAGGTTTTGAACCTACAAAAAAAGTCCTTCTTGGAACTGTTTCAAGTGCCTTCATGGCTTTAGAACTTTCTCCATAAAGTTGTCCATAGCCAAGACCCAAATACTTGGGCCTTTCCTCAACCATAATTGGCTCAACTATGCCTTGTGCATGTTTTCCTAATCCATTACCTTCATAGCCCATTTTCATTATCAATTTGGACCCTATTCCTCTAGTGTGTTTTTCAAAAGAATATACACATTTATCTTGAGAGGAAATTGAAGACAAACTTGAATTATTTACCTCTTCTTCAAGCACATTCTTGACTAAGGCTTCTTTGGCGTTATGGAGCTGAATCTCCATCTCATGCATCTTTTAAAGAAGTTCTTGCTTCTCTTGCTTCATAGCAACCAATTGCTCTTGAATTTTAGTGCTCTCCCTTGCAACTTCATACAACTTTTGCTCCATATCTTTCATGATGTGAAAGTCCTACTTCATCTCTTTATCAAAGAGTCTTGCAAAGGAGGAGGATTTAGAAACATCACTTGATGAAGTTCTCATCACTATGTAAATGAATTAAATAACTTCAACAACAATTCACAAATATTCAAAAACAATTTGGTTGTATGTAGAATCTTCCAGATTAATCGCATCCATTTTTTATGTAATCGACGTTTCGAACCAATCCTCTGTGGTTCATCATCAGGATTGGTTCGAAATGTTGATTACATAAAAAATGGATGCGATTAATCCGGAAGATTCTACAAACAACAATATAAATCGCAGAAGCCTCAAATCAAAAATTTGGTTGTAGATTCAAGCTCTTCTTTGCAGCTTGTATCTCTTCTTCAAGCAACCTCTTTTGCAAACAATCCCTCTTGTGATTCAAGGGTTTCCTTGAGGTCCTTTGGGTAAGGAGGACTATTTCAACCTTCTTCCTTCTTATCCTCTTTTGGACCACAGAGGATTGGTTCGAAACGTCCATTACATAAAAAATGGATGCGATTAATCCGGAAGATTCTACAAACAACAATACAAATCGCAGAAGCCTCAAATCAACAATTTGGTTGTAGATTCAAGCTCTTCTTTGCAGCTTGTATATCTTCTTCAAGCAACCTCTTTTGCAAACAATCCCTCTTGTGCTTCAAGGGTTGCCTTGAGGTCCTTTGGGTAAGGAGGATGCTTTCAACCTTCTTCCTTCTTGTCCTCTTCTGGACTTAGCTAGCAGTAGCTCCCCTTCACCTCTAGCAAACTAAAACTTGTAAGCATTAGTTAATTTGCAAACAGTTAAATTCTTTACACTGTTAAATGCCCTTCAATTCAAACAAGCAAGCAAGCAAGCTTGTGCTCTGTCAAGCAAGCAACCTAGTGCTCTGATACCAACCTGATCTGATATGGGTGGTTGATTGTTTTTCTATGCAAGCACCTCCCACTCAATTAAAACAAATTAAGGATCTTGCTTATACATGCATGTGCGGAATTGAATTCTTGATTCAGGTGTATGTGTTTTAACTAGTTTAAGGCTTTATGTGTGAGAAATTAAACATTTTTTTAAGATGATTAAAAGAATATACATCAACCATAAATTGCATAAAATTAACCAACAACACATAACAACAAACATAATAAAGGATTTCACCCTCAACACTTGGGCTATGTCTCCTTGAGCCTCCGTCAATGGACTTGGATTTCTGGGATTAAGATGGTAAATTTATTTTACAAGCTGATGGTCAACTCCAATGGTTTTTTGGACTGTACCAATGGGTTTAGAATACCAAAATACCCTTGGATTGACTGCTCAATATCTGGAAATGGACTTAGGCTCCCTTGGTCTTGACCTCTTCGGTTGGTGTACTTGAGCTTCCCTGAGCTTATCTGTGGCACAAAATCTCCTAGAAGTACTCTTATTCTCCTTAAACCTGTTATACTATCTCCATCACATATCAATCATCCAAAATAGGTTGTTCATTTGCTCATAATAAACTCAAGCTCCTTGTTCTATGTCTCCAACACCTGGTGGCACTCGACTACTTAATTGTGGCTTCTTCAGCTTTAGAAGTCTACAAATGCTTCTGAAATCCCCATCATTGGATTTAGAAGGTTCAAGATAGTCAGAAATGACTACTGGTTTCCTGAGAATGGCCTCTAGCTGCCCTAGCTAGGCCTCATTCTCCTAGTGGCTCTTGGTGGCCCTAGTGGCCCTGGAACTTCTCTGAAGAAAAATCATGCTCATAAGTCCTCAACTAGCTCTGAAAACCTCACCAATGGCTCTATAATTCTCGAATCAATCAAGAATGACTCTTACTTCACTCAAAATGGTCGAAAATTGAGCCTTCTACACTTTTTCCCAATATCTCCTAGGAAAACTCCACTAAATGTGGAGAACTCCAGTTAACTAGAGTTAGATTAGGGCTGACTGCCAAATTTGGCGTGCCCCTATCCGCTCTGTCTATTAAGCCACACATTTAAACGTTACGGTTAGGGTGGTGGCCATATGCGCACCCCCATCCATTAAGTGGCTTGACCGGAACACATCGGAATACAATTGCAGAGTTTAATTACATACATACGTAAAGAAACCAACATCACTCTTTATAACAGAATGCACATAGCCTTAAACAATTTACATACATGTAGAACAGGGTTCTTGGGTTCCACAACATGCAACCAATCACAGTGCATCGCAAATCACTTTTCCGCAAGTTTAACTTGGTACCGATAATGCTGAAACCATAATTTATGCAATGTGCGCTCGTGCGCAATTCCAACACGTGGCTCCCCTCATCACATCGCATATTTCAAATTTATCACATCGCAACCAATTTAACATATCTTGCGAACTCTTAGCTTCTAAATATTGTGATTTGCAAAATCGCTTTTCCGGGTGCTGCAATCTCTGCTGTTGGTTTGTTTCTCAATCTGATGATCCACGTTATATCTCCACTTTCTCACTTCGCATTGAAGGTTAAACAATTTAACTTGCGAAACTATTTAACGGTAAAATCTGTTCTGTATGATGTGCAATTATTCTCAACTACGATGTGATCTCTCCCGTTGATTGGTGTCAGATCCACAGTGCTTGCTATCGGTTCGTTCTGTGGCTTGCTCTTACTGTCCATTCCACCTTCAACATTCCACGGCTGTGCAATCCTCGATTCTATATGCAGAGTTCAAGACACCATGATAGCCACCAATTCGGATCCCACTCTACTGGTCGATCCGGTTCTGAACCTATTTTCCATTTCAAATCCAATTCTGTAACTTTAATTTTGAGCAAATCCTTAGGAACTGATCCCAATCTAATCATGCAACAACAACGTGAGGGAGTAAATTCGGGTGATGGTTAAGGGATTCTGAGGGTCGTGGATTTGATGAGTCACCTTTTTCCTGCTTGTCTTCGCAACATGCTAAGGGTTGGGATTGTTGTGCCTTGAGGAATTCATAATGGGAAGGTATGAGAGTCGTACTAAAACTGACAGGAGGCCGAATCAATGAGCTCCGAGTAGATGCTCCCCTACCTTTTTATTATCATTTTTATTTATGAGTGTGTAGTCCTAGCGGAGGGTACCTTCCCCGATGTACCCCCATGCAAGGGAGAGGAGACGAGCACTACCACTTGTACCCTTGTTTGCTAAACGATCCACTAGGTTGTTGGCTTTACGTCTAAAAACTTGGAAGTGGATCCCAATCATCCCCATGATGTGTTTCAAGACATGGTGGAGGGTTTTGTTGAGTCTCCAATTGTCTGTAACCTTTCAACTGCGGTGCCACCTTGCAGCCTCTAGTATGTCGAGGTGGTGAGGGTGGAGTCTCCTTCGACAATGATCGGCCAGAAACCATTGATTTTGGAAATGGCCAAGCCATGCTTTAGGGCTAGGAGCTCCGCAATGTTTTTTTTTGGAGATGCCTAGGTTTCCGACATAGATCCATAGAATTTCAGCCTTCGAATTCCTAAAAACACCCCAAAGCCAGCCATGCTGAGATTTCCTTTTGTTGATCCATCATAGTTTGATTTTAGTATGTCTCTATCTGCAGACCTCCACTTATAAGGAGCCTCAGTGCAGACCATGGATGGGATCTTGGGATTCAGGGTGGAGGAATGAAGCACCAAGAGTTGGATGATTTTGAGGCCCTATGGAAGAAGCCTACCATCAAAATCCAGCAAGTTGGCCACTACAACAGACTCCCTGACCATTTGCATTGTAGAGGTAAGGATGTTCCACCGGTCTCTTGATTTTACTGAAGATTTTGGCGTTTATTTCCTTCTAGAGCACAACAAATGATGCCTGGAATGATGTTCCAGGCTTTGTCGACCAAAGGGTGAGTGGATATAGATTTTCTCCAACTATCTAGTGTGCTCAGAATAGAGTCCTTGCTTCTGTCCCAGGATCTAAAGACCAAATCAGCCCAATCCCAAAGAGAATTTGTGTAATTACGAATTTTTAGAAAATAATTAATGCTTCCCCCCTCATGTTCATATACCGAGCACCAAGAAGGACGTATGAACCCCCATTGGAGAATATTATCCGAGGTTAGAATTTTTCCCTGCATTGTAAGCCACATGAAAGTGGACATTTTCCAGCCAAAGTTGTCTGTTCCATAAATTTGTCCACTTCTACTACGACTAGAGTTGATCATGATTTTCCTTATACATGCATTCCTCCTTGAGATTGAAGTTCCCCGCTGAGTTCTTTCCCCACCTTAGCTTATCTTTCCCTTCGTCAAATTGGATTTTCCTTTGTTGCATTATATTTTCAAATGCGGCCTAATCCACTCTATCTGATAGAGGATTCCAGTCATTAACATAGATCCATTCCCTCCATCTGTCATTAGTGTTGTTAGGCTTCCAGTAGTGAAACACTGTATTTTCCTTTCCCTTGCATTCTAGTGAAAAGTGGTGTAAATTTATCCCTAATAAGGTTAGGAAGTTGTTTACATGCATCCTCTGAGAAGAGAGCTTGTTCTCCATTGCCAATTTCCCAGAAACAATGTGTTTGGATGATGTCCTTATTATCCTAGGCCTGATTCCAGATAGTTGATCCTTTCAATCTTCCAGTGAGTCTGACAAGGTATTTTGTGGATTAGTTGGGTGCATACTTATCTTTCCACAAAATTCCCCAAGGCGTATACGATTTTTCAAGCCACCTCCACCAAGTTTTTTATCCTAGGGCCTTTCCCAGGATACCAGGACCTCTCAGACCAAGGCCTCCATTGCATTTAAGCTTGCAGAGAGTGGCCCAAACCACAAGAGCCCATTTTTTCTTTGTGTCCGAACATTTCCAAAGAAATTTTCTTTGTATGCTAAATATATCATTGATTAAAGTCTTGGGTGCTGCTAGTGCTAAGAAAAGGTACATGGGTATGTCTTGCAACACTGATTTCATCGGGACCAAATGAACAACCAAATTTAGCGATCTGAAGGTCCAGTTGGAAATTTTTTTGCAGATTTTATTGAGTAGATCCTCCCATTTAGAATTTTTGAAAGGCTTGTCTATAAGAGGGACCCCTAGGTATTTAGAAGAGAGAGAGCAGCGTTGAAAACCTAAGGTCCTGGAGATGTTCTTCTGGGTGTCCAGGGGAGTATCGAAGAAAAAAAGTTCCGAGTTGTCCTAGTTATTAGAGGCCCCTGAGGCATTCAAAAATAAGTTGAGGATGGCCTTAAATTGAGATGCTTCATTGATCGTGGGTATTCCCATGAGAAGCATGTCATCTACAAACTGCTAGTGGGTAGAAGGGGGGTGCTACTATGGAGCTTGAGGCCCTTGAGGGTATTTCTGAGATTGGTAGCTATTAAAGTTCTATTGAGGCATTCGGTCATTATGAAAAAGATAAAGGGAGACATGGGGTCTCCTTGTCTTATGCCTTTGGACGGAAAGAAAGGCTTGGACGGAGAGCCATTGATGAGAATGGAGAAGAAGGCTCTAGATATCAAGGCCACAATCCATTTTGTGCAATCTTGGTTGAGGCCAAAGGCTCTCCGGATTTCCTTCATATAATCTCAGCTCAACTTATCAAAGGATTTTTCATTTTCAACTTGCATTATAAATCTTGGCTTCTTTGTAGACTTAAGAGAGTTAATTACTTCATGAGATAGGATTATGTTATCCATAGTTTGGCACCCTTCCACATATCCTGACTAATTGGAGGAGATGAGGAGTGGAAAATTTTCTTTAATACAGTTTGCCATCAATTTAGAAATGATTTTGTATATAACATTGCAGAGGGAAATGGGTCTAAAGTTATCCATAGATTCAGCCCCTTCTTCCTTGGGAATAAGAGTAATGAAAGTGGTATTGAGAGCTTTCAAAATCGTCTTATTGGTTATAGAGTCTTCCACTAGGGCATGTATTTCCTCATTGATGAAGGGCCATCCCACTTTGTAAAAATTGATGGTAAAGTCATCCGGGATAGGGGCTTTCCCATTAGGCATGGAAATAACCGCATCCTAAACCTCCTGCATGGAAAATTCTCTTAGGAGCATCCTGCTATGATCCTCCTTGAGAATGGTTGGGATGTTATCATTGATTTTTCTAATTGCTCTGTTCTTGTTTCCCATTGGCTCCTCTAAGAGGTATCTATAGTAATAATTCATCTCTTCCTCAATGTCTTCATGGGTGTGGATCGTATTTCCATCCTTGGCTTTAAGTATGAGGATTTTGTTTTGCTTTTTGTGTTGAATCATTGAACCAGGAAAGAAGAAGGAGTTTCTCTCCCCACATTTGAGCCACCAAATTGTAGACTTTTGATGCCACAATTTTTCCTCCCGTGTTACTCTTTCCTCCCACTTTTTGTGAAGACTAGATTCCTCCTGTTTTTTGTCTAAGATTCCATTGAGAAATATTTATTACTAAAGGTCATCCATTTGTTGCTCCGTTTTTTTTTTATTTGTGAAAATATTTCCAAAGATATATTTGTTCGAATTCCTAATTTTGAGTTTGACACTCTTCAGCTTTTGTTGAAATTGAAACATATACGTACCTTCCTGTGTCGATATCCCTTCCCACCAAAATTTTAAGACATAATGTGAAGCTAGGGTGCTCCAACCAGAAATTTTCAAATTGAAAAGGCCGATTTTTGGGGCCTGTGGAGATTTGGAAATACAGGGCAATGGGCCAATGTTTAGAACCCATTTGAGGAAGGATTCTGGTATACGTTTCCCAGGAGGTCAAGAAAATTTTTTCCCAGATTAGGAATTGGTCTAATCTTGAAGCTATCTACCTCGAACCTCCTCTTTTGTTATTCCACGTAAAGGTTCCATTCCCAGTTGGAATGTCTATTAGACCCAACTTGTCCAGAGTTTCTTGATACAGTCCTGAATGTTTGTCCAATTTGTGGAGTCATCCTTTCTTTTCATTAAGGTTCATAATCATGTTGGAGTCCCCTGCAATAATTTTGAATGGTAGGGGGATGGCTTCTATGATAGTAGAAACATACTTCAACATTTGAATTATTTCCACCGCTCTTTTGGGGGGTGTAGATGTTTGTTACAAAAATCCTTTCATTCGAGCCAGTGATGTTTAGGACCGTGGTGATTGAGCATATTCTTGCAACTTAAGAGGTTAGTTCGAATAGTGAGCTTTTCCAGATAGTCAGTTTCCCTCCCGAAGCACCGGAGGCCGAGTTGGCAATGTAGCTATAATTTTTGAAACAATATTTTTGTAGAGTATCAATTTTCTCCATATTAAGCTTGGTCTCTTGAATGAGAACTATGTCCGGCTTATCATTTTTGAGTCTATGCCTCAGGATTATTTTTTTCCCTACACCATTTAGGCCTCTTATATTCCAAGAGATGCAATTCATAGGAACTGATGGGGGGTTAGGGTTAGTGTTCTTACCTTGCCTTCATTGAGCAGCCTTGATCCCAATTCTTGGAGGAGTTGATATGTGGTTTTTCTTCCCCTTTTCCTGCCTGGCCATTTTGTGTTGTATTGATCCACGGTCATGTTGTGAGCAATGCCATCTGGTTTCATGGTCATTATTTTCTTAAGTTTTTCTTGTAGCATGTACACGCTGTTGGCTCGAGGGGTCCTAACCTAGGTTCAGAGGTTAAGGTGTGCCAACAAACCCCTATACTACTGGCCCTTTCGGCAGTGACCTGTTTGCATAGGCCAAAGTCTCACCCGAAGCAGCATGGGTGGGTGTTGGAACTAGGTTTCCGCACCCTGAGAGAGAGAGCAGGTAAGTCGAACCATTCAGCAACTATCAGATCTACACAGTCAGAGGTCGTTCGCAGGACTTTCAATGATTATCCAGAGCACAATTTTACTAGATTTGTGCCAACAACCAAGTATAAGCATAAACAATATATTCGCAGCAGACTTAATCATATTGCAGATATAGTTATCATAACATAGATAATTCGCAGCTCATAAACACATATCATTCGTAGTTCGTAATAGAATCGCATATAATTCCAGTCCACAATAACCATAACCAGATAGATCAAACAACATCATATATCCACAATACTTCACATATATTACTTAACAAAAATGCTCTTACATACCCCAAAACCCACCTTCGCACACAGCAGGACTGAGGATCTCCGCGCACACAGCCAGCAGGAGTCCTGTCCCCAAAAACCCAAACATATCTACTAATTCGCAATTCAAATCAATCTTAATCCAAGTCTGTCTTACAACTCAAATAGGTTCAACTACTTATAATATTTTAGCCTACGCAACCAATGGTCCGCAAACCATGGTTTGCGGACTCTTGATCTACCCTTGACCCACTTACAATGCATGAGGGGCGTTAGAATAAATATAATAAAAAATATACAAAAATGGACCATATTCGCAACTCTTTTAGGAGACCTTGTTCCAACAGTCCCCCAACACAATCTTGTGACTCGTCCCGAGTCACTTGTGGCAGTGGGGTCTCCACCTGCGTCTATATGGCTACTTCGGCCATAGAGTCATTTGATCCGATATGGTTTGAGCCGACTACCATTGATGTAGCCGGGGAGCATATTTCCGCGCAGGGTAGCAAACCTAACTGCTCCGCCATCCGTAATCTGCTGAACTGTGTAGGCACCAAGCCAATGCTGCCGGAACTTCCCATGATGCTTTGCAAACTGGATATCGTACAAGAGGACTAATTGGCCTTCCACGAAAGTCTTTTTGCGAATGTGTCGGTCATTCTAGGCTTTATCGCAGGCCTTTTGGACTTGCTGATGGAAATTCACAATAAATTGATCTTCCTCCAAAGCCATAAGCTGCGCTAATCGCTCTTCCATGATGTCTGGTTCTGCCATGTTTGTAAATGCTACGATACGTAGACTAGGAACAATATACTCCATGGGCATAATGACTTCTTTACCATAAACCATCCTGAATGGGGTCTTTCCTGTTAACTTCTTGCCGGAGGTTGAAAATAAGGCCCCCGAAGGAGGCGGCGGGATGCGCACGTCCCAATCATTGCGATCGACATTGCAGCGATCGACATTGCATACCTTGGTCGCGCGTGCTCAGATTTTATTAAAAGCCAACCACGTCGTTGGCACAGGGGTGATATGGTGTGCTCTTAGCATGATGGATCCAAATTCCTCCGTCGAGCTTGGATTGTTTCATTAACAAAGTGCTCACCTTTGTCACTCATGAGAATCTTCGGACATCCAAGCACAGTGGATTTGTTCAGAAGATGAAATGCCTGAAGCGGTATTTGCGGTACAATCCTTTATTTCTTTTCTTTCGCCCACTGGTTACATAATCGGTGGGCAGCCAATAATGTAGCGTGCACACAGTCTTTTTTCCTAGGGGGTTGATAGGCCCGATGAAGTAGATAGCCCACTTATCGAATGCTTGTAGGGCCATTTATGGTTGAAGGAGCATTTCATCTCTGAGATGACCTCCTTTGTTCGTTGGCATGTATCGCGGGCTTTACAATAGTCGTGGGCATCGGTTTGCAGTATGTGGGGTTGGCCACCATAACCCGACCCTCAAGATCTTTTGTGTTGTTGCTTTCCTACGTAGTGACTAGCCGCTACTCATCATGGCGTCGTGCGAAGATAGCATGCCTTTCATGCTCCAAAACATATCGTTGCAATACTTCATCTGCCCATCTTATAAGTGTCCTTGATGGTAAGAGTACGATGCAGGTGATTAACTCTTTTCTGTTGTACAAAGTACTCACAGGAAGTGTAGTCTGGTAGTCGAAGCAGAATGATATCAACGAAGTGTGCATCGACTACCTTGCTAGCAAATAGTTGCGCATCAGGTAATCTGACTTCCAGGTCGGTTGGCTCCTCGCCACTCTCTATTTGGGACAAGTGATCCAGCATAGCATTCAACTTTCCCAGCTTGACTATGATTTCAAGGTCATACTCCTGAAATAACAGTAGCCACCAGCATATTTCCCCCCCCAACACAGGCTTATTGACCAGGTATTTTAAAGTTGAATGGTCTGTGAACATTTTGAAGTGACCTCCTAACAAGTAATGCCAATATTTCTGCAACGCATAAACCATGGCCAATCCCTCCCGCTTGGTGGTGGAGTAGTTGCATTCCGCTCCAGAGAGCTTCCTACTTGCAAAGGCAATCGGATGGTCAATATCTCCTTCCCCTGGCTACGTAAGGACAGCCCCGAGAGCAATGCGTGACGCATCGACATGAACATGAAATACCTTCTCCAAATCCAGAAATATGAGAATAGGTGCCGAGACCATCTTTTCCTTTAGTAGCTTGAAGCTCTTTTGGCATTCGTCATTCCAAAAGAATGAAACATCCTTCTTGAGCAATTTTTCCTTAGGGGCAGTAATCAATGCATAGCCTTCAATGAATTTCCTGTAGTAGCCTGTGTGTCCAAGGATCGAGCGCAGATGTTTCTCCGTGGTTGGTACTAGAAATTTTATGATAACTGCGATTTTGGCAGGATCTACCATGAGTCCTTGCCGACAAACTATGTGGTCGAGCAAGATTCTGAAGGATACAAAGAAGATACACTTCTTGATATTTAGGGAAATCTGGTGTTCCTGGCAGGCATCTAGCATCATGCGCAGGTTTGAGACGTGTGACCAGGCCGAAGACAGTCCAATCATCGAAATACACCTCGAGGAGCTTATGAATGAATTCTTTGAACACTGCGACAACGACCCGGGAGAAGATCACAGGGGCATTTTTTAGTCCAAACGGCATGACAGTATACTGAAAATATCCCCACTCAATGACGAACGTGGTTTTGTTGCGGTCCTCAGATGTGATTCTTATATGATGGTATCCTGAGAACCCGTCCGTGAAAGAGTATGCTTTTTGTTCTCCCATGTTGTCTAAGATTTCGTCTGAGAATGGAGTTGGGAATGGATCATGAACGCAGACATCGTTTAACTTGCGTAGGTCCACACAGATCTGAATATCTCCCTTAGTTTTTTTCTCCTGAACCACCATTGGACTAACCCATTTTGATTGCTCAACAGGTTTGATGATCCCTGCAGCAAGCATTTTATCGAGCTCCTCCTTGACCTTCTGCTTATATTTGGGGTTCAACCTATAAGGTCGCTTCTTTATGGGCCACACATCGGGTTTGAGAGTGATATGCATGACCCCTAAGTCCCCCGTGATCCCCTTTAGCTCAGAAAATTTTGTAGGGAATAAGTCCTGATATTCTGTAAGTAAGATATTCTGTAAGTAATTCAGCCACTTTACCTACTGTATTCTCATTCCAGTAGTCCCCGATCTTAGCCAATTTAGGGTGCTTTTTCATCCCAATGTTTACTTCGAAAAGTTTTAGAGGCTTAGTGACATCCACTTCCCTTAGTGGAGGTCCTTCAATGGTGTGCTCCCCTTCTGACTCCGGGATAGAGATAGACTGCAGATTATCTTCACCTTTCTCACTTTCCAAGCTGCGGCAGTTGACAATATCCTGCATCTTTGTTTCCCATGTCGGCGTTCCGAATACTGCAGAAGAGCTAGTCTTTCCAAACACGAATGTATCTATGTCTTGCAGAGCTTCGTCAAGCACCTCAGAACCCCTTATCAATCCAAATGTTTCTATAAAGTCATTCTTCAAAGTTTCCCAGTGGCGGGTGTGCTGATTTAGCTCCACATCTAGGTACCAGGCAGTGGGGATTGGACCCAATGCCTGAATGAATAAGTGAACCCACTCCCCTGTAGTTCGATCGTCCCACGCCTCCATCCATGCAACCACATGTTCATGCGGATCCCCCGGGCCAAGGAACAACTTGACCCGTACCTCTGCTGGGGTCTCAAATCGCAAGAGAATTCTGCCCCGACAATCCTTCCTTGTCGGGAATGCTTCCTTATGCGTCTCCCACCATCATGCAAGGGTTGCACACATTGCTAGGTTAAGGGCCCATAACCTTTGTTCCCTGGGAACCGGCTTCAAATGCCCGCAGAAAGTCCCTAACATTACTAGAACCATCGAAATAAGGTAGATCTCTTACCTCGGAGGAGATGCAGCTAAAGTTCTTCGTGATCCGAAGAAATCTCAGTGCAGAGATACCATGTAATCGGTTTTTCCAATTCTCCATATCCCCATCAAAGTCGGAGAAACATTCGTTGTCCTTTTCCCAGCAAAGTACCCCCTTCGCCGTAGGGTTGATCCAGTCTTCATCTTGCGCAGTCAACTTATAGATGTGATCTACATCCTTTTCGTCATGCACTGGTTCTGTGTATCGTTCACCCTTCGTCGGATCTAATGGTACTATTACCCTTGTACCGTTATTCTCGAATACCATGCTTCTCTTCTTTAGGTTAATGATGCTTCCCATATTGATGGCCCAATCCAAGCCTAGGAGCGCAGGGTAGGGGTCCGCATCTTGGACAATATAAATTACTTCAAAGTCAGCACAGACCTTAACCCTTGCGATATCCACCACAATATTTGATAGTCTTCCTAATGGAATGATATTCTATTGATTGGCCATACACAGCTGGATAGCGGACCATTCCAACTTAGGTTCCCCCATGTGTTTCCAAGTTTTTTTAGGTAATACATTCGCGTCCGACCGTAGGTTCAAAATAACCTGGTCCATCTCATAATCCCCGATCTGTGCAGTCAACTGCATCTCTCTACTGATGCGTTTCTTATACCTATAGAGTTTATGTACATCCTTGACTTCCAAAAGGATGATAGGTCGTGTTGCGCAACTATCTATCAATGCCTAAAGATTTCCCACAACCCTCGGGTTGCACAACAGCTTTATACATGCTTGTAAAAAGGGTTTGACCTCCTCATCTGCCTTGAAGTCCTCAAGCAGCTGCGAAGTAGATGTCTCTGCCTCGGAAAAGTCCTTACAAGTTGCGATAAATGTTTCTTTCTCCTTCTTTAGATCCAACCCTCCCTGTTTACTAACTGTTGGTCGGATCAGAGGCTCGGATCTACTTTTCTTCCGAGGCCCCCAGTGGCCATCCCACTGCGTGTTATGACATGTACGCTTGAATATTTGTCTCGTAGTTTGGCCTTAACCCTCTACACATTCTACGTAGGTGTCAGCTGCTTTTCCTGCATCTTCGCTATCAAGACTGTACAGTCTTCAACGCATGAGATGCAAATCACTGCAATACGTGAGTACGTCTGTGGTTTGGGCCGAGTCACGGAAAGTTCCTACCTCTCCATAGTTATAACATATTAGTTTCCCTTGTCCCGACCTACGCTTCCACCTCTTCGCTTCCCTGCCCCTTCTTTGGGGAGCCCTGATACTCGAGGGATGCGGGTGAGAGATGGATCGGCCACTTTCCTATAGAGATTCCCCCAATCGATCATCAAATCATACGTCCGGTAGTTCTATTCATCATGTCCTACCGACTTGCAGAACTTGCACCATTGATGTTTTACTTCTGGGACGTACACAGCAAGGCGGGGACAGTGGTTCATGTCATGCAGCCCTGTAACGTGGCAATCATCGCACCATAGTGCCAACCCACTTGGTCCTGCCACTTCCCTAGGACGCAGCAAACTAGGTCCCCCAACTTGCACATAGTTTGTTAACAGTGGGCAGTTATCCTTGGTGTGACCATTCATCTTGCAATGTATGCACCATATTTCCGGCCTAGCCTCTGCGCCTCGCTCCTTTCGCAGGTTCTGGATCTCCATGTGCATCGCCTCTAGTTGCCCTTGGATCTGCTGGATGCCTAGCTGGGTATCATCTCTAGGCGCAACTTCTAACTTCATAGTGATCTCCAGGGCTTTTTTCGGAGATTCGAAAGTTTGGTGACCCATAGGTAACGCAGGTGAGGTAGCAACATAGCAATGAACCACTCTGTGTGCTATCTATCATCATACTGCAATCCTCCTTCCCTGATCACCTTCTTCAGTCATTGATCGGCGTCCCATACCAATTCAGAAGGGCCTTGCTTGAAATCCTTTAGATCGACCACTATTTGAGAATAGGACTTAGGCTTCTTGAACTGTTGTTTTAAGGCGTTCTTGATCTCTTCGATGGTTGAGTTTGCATGTTGTCTGATGTTTCCCATGTACCAATCCAACACTCTTCCTTCGAAGGCAAGGGACAACTATGCTCTCTTCACCGCGTCACTAGCTACGTTCTGCGTAGTCCATACCGATTCTATGACAAACTAGAACTGCTCCATATCCTCATCTCCCACACCCTTAAAGGTAGGAATTTTTATGTGCTAGCCATGTCGTCTTCTGGTGGTGGAGGTGTAGATGAATTTTTACCCCTACGCTAGTTTGACAGTGTTATGGCTAGAGGACTCTGTGCAGCTGCTTCTCTTACCAGGTTGTAGATAGATCTACCTCCTTCTAGGTTGGTCCAATAGTATTTTCCGTTTCGCGTCGTACTTTCGTCTGGATCAGTGGTCATTCACTTGGTGTGGCTACACAGAATACTTTTTTCGCACAGTAATATCTTAATCAACAATGTAAAGTCTTCAGAAACTTACCCCTAAACCCTTTGAAGAATCTTCACTCTGATTCGGAGTAGGAGACGAATTGATCGATGGCAAATTCCGTCACGAATCCTCCTAGCACGATGTCCACCCAGTGGTCTACGGTATGCGTGATGGTGTTATCAGCCTTTTCTAACCGCTGGATCAATTATGGGGTCCACTATGTGACCCATTCTTCCTTCCAACACTTTTGAAATTCGACCAACCTTGCGAGCCACTCCTGGAGCTCGATCGCAATGGTTACGAAAAATATCACGTATATCTCTATGAAAATATACCTATTTTCCACTCTTTGGTGGTCAACCTCTTACTGCGGTTTTCTTTTACTACAAAGTCCTGAACTTGTCGTTCGAACCATTCATCAATCTCTTTTCTTTCAGGTTTCTAGTATGGCCTTGGCATTACCCGATCCCTCTCTCAAAATGCCCTCGGTCCCGGCAACAGAACCATTTGTTGGCTCGAGGGGTCCTGACCCAGGTTTGGAGGTTAAGGTTTACCAACAAACCCCTATATTATTGGCCTTTTCGGCAGTGACCTACTTGCGTAGGCCAAAGTCTCACCCGAAGCAGTATGGGTTGGCGCTGGAACCAGGTTTCCGCACCCTGAGAGAGAGAGCAAGTAAGTCAAACCGTTCGGAAACTATCAGATCTACGCGGTCAGAGGTCGTTTGTAGGACTTTCAATGATTATCCAGAGCACAGTTTTACCATATTTTTGTGGATAGCCAAGTATAAGCATAAAAAAATATATTCATAGCAGACTTAATCAGATTGCAGATACAGTTATCATAACATAGATAATTCGTAGCTCATAAACACATATCATTCATAGTTCGTAACAGAATCACATATAATTTGAGTCCACAATAACCATAACTAGATAGATAAAATAACATTAGATATCCACAATACTTCACATATATTATTTATCAAAAAGTCTCTTACATACCCCAAAACCCACTTGCGCACACAGCCAACAGGGTCTGCACACAGCAGGACTGAGGATCTCCGTGCACACAGCCAACAGGAGTCCTTTCCCCAAAAACCCAAACAGATCTACTAATTCGCAATTCACATCAATCTTAATCCAATTCTGTCTTACAACTCAAACAGGTTCAACTACTTATACTATTTTAGCCTACGCATGGTCTACCCTTGACCCACTTACAATGCATGAGGGGCTTTGACCCACCCCAAAACCCCTATGTTAGAATAAATATAATAAAAAATATACAAAAATGGACCATATTCGTAGCTCTTGTAGGAGACCCTGTTCCAACGCACCCCCTCTATTTTGTGAATATTCTCCTCTGGTATTGTCGCTAGACCACTCTTTTCCTATTCTTCAGCTATTGAGTTCAAATCCACCCCCTCCAAGGCTTCCTCTATTGCATGGTCCCCTTGTGTGGTTTCTATTGTTGTTATTTCTATATATGTGTCCTTTTTATTGTGTTCTTCTTTAGGTTGTTGTTGCTCGGTTTGTCCTCTTTTGTCTTGAGTGTGAATATTTTGATTTTGAAAAATTTCTGGATTTTCTTCCTCCCTTCTTCCTCCTGTTGTTGTCACTTCCTTCTCTTCATATAATACTTCGAATCTGTTTTTTTTTTGCTACTTGGTTGTGCCCTTGTTTTCTTTTTTGCTTCCTGTTATTCTCGTTTTTTAGTCCCACCTTGGTGAAAGCTTGTTCCTCTGTCTTTTTTTAGCAGGGGGTGATTTTTTGTGCTTTGTTCAGAGGGAATTCTCTGAACAGGTGTCCGTGTTCATGGAAATTTCTACCAAAAAATGGTATGTGTTCGAAATCAATATTCTAGAGCTAAGTTTCATCTCTGAAGACTAACATTATTGCTTCTGGTAAAGCCCTAGAGACATCCATGTACACACATATTCTGGCATAGGAGACGTAATGTCCATTCCTGGGCCCTTATGAAATTTTTATATATTCTCCTATCTCATCTCCAATCCCTTTAAGCACCAAAGGAGACCAGTAGTCAGTGGGTAAAGAGTAAAGTTTGACCCAGACTGGTACTCTCGTGAAGTGTTCTTTTTCTGGTGTAAACTTCTCCTTCCAGTAGCGCATGTATAGCCCTGTTGATCAAGGAAGTATGGCCCTCCTTCAAATATTCTATCATTGTCTTCTAAGAGGTCAAATATGACCATGAAGAACCCTTTTGATCCAATTTGTAGTCTTGTTTCCCCCTTAGATATCCATTTTGGTTGAATCCATCCATTCAGTGTTTTTTCAGCTTTCCATATGCCCATGAATTTGCATATGACTGACCACATGTCCCTGCATAAAATCTCGATACGCTGCCACATTCAGGTTGGATTTCCAGAATGAGAATCTTCGCCGCTTTGGGTTTGAAATTGGTATTTCCCTTTGAAGGGTTGCCTTGGGGTCTTTCCATCCAGGGGTGTTCAGTCCTAGGTTTCAAACCTTCCAACTATGTGGAAGCTTCTTTTGTGGCCGAACTTGAGGCCATCTTCTCGTTTTCTAAGATTCCTTTTGGCAGTTTGTCGTTTTCTGCAGACTTGCTCAGTCTAGATGAGTGAAACGCGTTATACATGGTGAATTTAGTGAAGAAGGAAATCTTTGGCTCCTTATCCTTTCCAATGATTAAATCCTGATAGGAGGGGGCCAACTTACCCCCTCTGGTCGCTACCATGATCTGCTCTGAGAGAAAAAAGCCACATGCTTCAGCGATTTCGCTCAAACCCTAACAACCCTTCCTGCTCCAACCCTTAATTTTAATATTAATAATATTAAAAAATTAAAATAATAATAATAAAAAATATTTTAATTTAAAATTTATTTATATTATTTATCAATTTTAATATTAATATTATTTATGTCAATTTCCTTAATAATAATAATAATAAAATTAATATAAATATTGCTAATATTAAATTTTAAAATTAATATTAATATTAATAATATTAAAAAAATATTAATATTTGTATTCATATTAATTTATATGAATATTAATTTTAAAAAAAAATTATATTATATATTATAACTTATAATGAATTTTCAAATTAATATTAATAAATAATATTAAAGCTTAATATTGAAATATTATCAATGTTATTAATGTTAATGATATTAATACTAAAATTTATTAATTAATATTAATATTAATAAAATTAATAAATTAAAATAATAATAATAAATAATATCGTAAATTAAAATTATTAATATTATTCCTAATACTAAATGTTGTTAATATTATTTATCAATATCAATGTTAATATCATCAATACTATTAGTATTATTAATTAAATGATATTAATATTAATAATTAACAAATATTTATAAATATTAATAATATTAAAATTAATATTCATATTTACACCGAAGGTGTTATATTGGAAGAATTTCACTAGACCATCGTCAACATTTTCATTTTCTACCGTTCGTTTCTGGGCACAATTGTGATTGTTTTAAGCCGTTGATCTATGACATCTGTGTCACTCCCACTCCAGTTAGAGAGATATTTCTGCCTCCTTCTATTACCGTTGCCGCGGATGCCGGATGGATGTTTCCATTTTGCAGGAGTGGCTTCTCTATTATTAGCTCGCCGCTTAACCACGATTAGTATGTGCAACCTTCCTATTTTTCTTGTGACGCCTGTAGAACATTCCTATTTTTCTCGTGACGTCTGTGCAACATTCCTCTTTCCACGGTCAAGAAACTCATGCAACACAGGAAAGAAGCCTTAAAATATATGATTAAAACTTAAAACCATGTTTGTCTCAAATGATTTTGTTGTTTATTGATTTGAACATGCATCAGAATTAATATTATCTAGTTATTCCGGTAATATTTTCTGTGTTTCTACATAACACCATCGCAACATATGATTCTGAATATTAATTTTTATACCCTGCCTCTCTTTTGCTTCGGGAAGGAGCAAAATCTCAGATCGTTGGCGCGCAAGAAATAATGAGGAATCTGTACGTGGAGGCAGTGCAACCAGTGGATTTGAACAAGAACACATCATGGTTTCAGTACCCGGGGGTGTAGACAATCTACATCTTCATCCTCTTCTTCTCATGGCTCGTCATTCTGTCTCTCTTGGGCTGCACAGCCGGAACGTCCTGGACGATCGTGCATCTTGCTCATTTTGCGGTGAGATGGATCAATTTACGAATTTGAATTTGTTTCAATCTTAAATCCAATTCTCTTGCAGTTTACTATGAAAATTTGATCACATTAACTGCATTTTTCACTCCAAACCCTAAAATATTTTCCAATTATCTTTGTCACTGATGAATCCTCAAGACGAATCTGGCATGTAGAACTGTTATTATTCTTTTACCGTACCTCTCAGGTTTTCAGTTCTCAACCTGAAACGACCAGGCATATGTCAATTAAGTTCCGAATCTGTTTAATTTTAGGGCTTCAGTTTCATAAGGCTTTTTTCATCTTTTTTGCGTTAATCCTTTCCCTTTCTTCTGGATGTTATCTTTAAATTCTACGCTTTCCGAAATTTTGAATGTTCTTTCACCATTTTTGACTTTCCTTATGGATGCTAGCCTTTTTCTTTAGCATTTTTACTTAATTTGTTTAGGCAGAATTGTTATTTATTTATATGTTTTTCACTGTTTTGTTCGTTTGCAGGCAATGAAGAATGGTTTAAAACAATCAACAAAAATATGCTTTATATGCTCAATGTAAGGTAAGCCGAAAATATTATCTTTTTTGTGAGAGCATTTTAGTGAATATTTGTTTTCAAGCAAAGTTGTATTCCGTAATGGTTTATAAAGACTCGTTAATAAAGTCAATATTGTTCGATATTTTTCAAATAGTGAAAATCCCTATTGCAAATGTCTTTTTATTTGTGGTTTCACATTATCTAACTCCCCTTCCTTAAATTTGTAATAAGCCTTGTAAATTTGTCTTTTGTTGTTTTCATGATATCTCTGTACTGTTTCCTTTCAAATAATACGCTTCTATTAGAATTTGATTTAAGAATATGGTAATGTGTCGAAATTCCTTGCAAGGAAATATCATGAATGTATGTTCACAGAGATCCCAATTACCACATAAAGGCAGTCTAGGCAGTAAATTATCAAGGCTTTCAGCACTCACTTGTAGAAATATGTACTTCGATGGCTTTAAATTTTAACAAGTAATGACCTCAAAAATAAATATTTAAAATGACTGGAAATGAGTGGAGATGAATTGAAATTATTTTATTATTTAGAGTGATTTTTCCATTTGAAATTAGGAACTTGCCTGACATTTTTATTTTTAATTTACGATTTGATTTCTTCGGTGGAGCAAAGCCATATGCGAATCTATACATTTTAAAGTAAGGAGCAGGTTTATGGGATGTTCAATATACTTTAAAAAATATATATCACCAGAATTTTCAATATCCTTGGATTTGTTTTATCTCCACCTTTTTTGAATAGCCGAAGTTGTTCAGATTTGTGATGCATTTCATATGGATATATGAATATGTGTAACTCCCCACACAGAAGAAAATTATTTAATAGAGTTATCGAAAATATGTATTCACCAAACAAAATCCCTCATTACGTGGCTTAAATTCCACAATTACTTGCTCCTGTTTATCTAAACTCATAAACATATATTGGGGAGAGGATCTTTTCAGTTCTTCTATACCTTCAGTGTATTCTTGCACCTTTAGGGGCAAATTCTAGTTGTATTCATATCAATATTAATAATGAATATTTGTATTCATATCAATATTAATAATGAATATTCAAATTAATATTAAAATTAAAATTAATATAAAAAATTATTAATATTGTTGTTAATACTCAATGTTAATATTATGTATGAATATTGATGTTAATATTATTTATAGTAATAATGTTAATGTCATTAATAATATTAATATTATTAGTTAAATGTTATTAATATTAATAATTAACATTAAAATTAATATTTTTAAATGTTAAAAATATTAAAACTAATATTAAGATTCTTATTCATATTAATTAATATTAATATTATTCCCCAGTAGGGATGTCCAATCACTGGGACAAGTGGGATGTGGGCAGTTAAGGCTAGCCCGACCCTTAGACATGTGCCTGTCGACTCATCACCCTCTCAAGCGCGAATGGTAATGGGCCTCGGGCCAAGCGATCCTATGTCAGGTATGCATGTAGGTAAGGGCGGGATGGATGTCTCACGGGCCATTTGTAAGATTCCAAACAATAAAATTTTGGATAGATTTAAAACATATAAGTGTTCTCATTTAATACAATCTTTCATCAAGAACTAGAACACAAGAAATGCAGCCATTTTATTTATATTATTATTCACTGAAAGTAAAATACATGCCCAGACCATAAAATCCTACAAATGGCATGCACAACTGCTTGACAATGACAAATATAAGAAATTGAAGCTCACTTGTGAATCCTGGATGGATCCACCACATATGCATCACTACGGGGTTTTCGTCCAGGGATCAATGCTAGAACTGGCCATGCCAGGTTCTCAACCCAAACATAATAAGATAAATAAAACCTGAATGCTCTAAATGCCTAGCTTCTTTCCCCTTTTATAGGCTTGATGGGTCAATACCAACAAGAAATATCGTGGGTCAATACAAGAAATACCATGGGTCAATACCAACAAGAAATACCATGGGAAAATGCCACGGTAAGTACCATGGATTGATTCTATCCACTTTGACTGGATCAAGAAAGGGAATATTACAAATCCTCCCGCCCAAAGAGGACAACGGTTCTGCACATATACTGCTGTATTGCATGCCTCAGCCCACAAGTGAAGGGGTAGGCCCTGATCATGCAACATCGCCCGTGCAGCACCCACGATCGTTCTGTTCTTCCGCTCAGCCACCCCGTTCTGCTGTGGGTTATGGGGTGCGATGAGCTCTCTCCGAATCCCTTCTGCACTGCAGAACTCCTTGAATTCAGCCGATATGAATTCACCACCGTTATCACTCCTTAGAGCAATCACCTTCTTCCCCGACTCCTTCTCGACCAGTGCTTTAAACTCACAGAACTTCGCGAATGTATCGCTCTTCTTCTGCATGAAGAAGATCCAGCACTTTCGAGAGAAATCACCAACAAAGATCACATAATACTTGTGCTTTGCTGTCGAAGCAACTGAGAAAGGACCACACACGTCTGTGTGAACTCTCTCAAGGATCGTCGTGGCGCGACTATCCTTTCTGTGAGGCAGTGGCTGGCGATACTTCCCTACCCACCGCCCCAGACCGATCCGACTGCGCGCAAGAGTGCCCTTAGGAAGCCCAAGAGAAATCACCGCAGACCTTCAGGCTCCATGTGAAGTGTGCCCACCCTCAGTGCGCGCCGCCTCATCATCCCGGCTCACCACTTCTCCCGCCTTGTATGCCATAGTTGCGCAGTCATCTACCTGCAACTGATAAAGGTTCTAAGTTCAAACCCCTATCTTCCGGGTCTCTCCAGTAGTCTTACTGCGCAGGAAGGCTTTTCCTTCGCTGAAGACCACATCATACCCCTTATCCTCCAACATCGCTACTGAAATCAGGTTCTTCTTCAATCCATGTACATGCATGACATCCTTTAAGACAAAGGGTTTACCAGACTCCCTCTGAAAGGATACGGTACCGATACCAGTCGCACTGTATCTACCGTCATCGCCCATCTCGATGTGCATACCCAAATCCTTGTCCTCCAGATCTGAGAACAACTCCCGATCTCCCGTCATATGAAATGACGCACCGCTGTCCAAGAAGCACACCGATCCCATCACACTTGAAACCAAGCATGCAATCAGTGAAAAGTCAAGCTCGAACTGTGAAGCCAAAGCTTCTCCATCTGCAGATCTTCCCGCTTGCTTGTTCTTCTTCTTCTTTGGACAATTGGTAGCATAATGTTCGTGATCATGGCAGTGAAAACACTTCACTTTCGCCATATCCTGCTTCTTGCCCTTTGCACCAGAATGAGAGGTTTTCTTACCCTTCCCTTTCTTTGCTTTGGCCACTAAAGCGCAGTTTTCTTCATCAGCTCCCTTTGATGAAGATCCATCTCGAGTAGTCCTCCTTATCTCCTCCTGCATGAGATCCGCCCAAAGGCGCTCCCATCCCGGCAGCTTCTCCCGACCATTGACACTATCTTGATATGAGTGCCAAGCCTTCGGAAGACCAAGGAGAGCCAGGTCGACCATGTCCTCGTCTTCGACAGCCACCCCCACACTTCCCAGCTCATCTCTGCATTGAGTGAACTTCGTGAGGTATTTGGCGATACTGTCGCCTTTCTCCATCTTGATGTTCCTGAGCTTATCTTTGAGCGCCAACTTCCTTTGGTCGCTCTTACTCTGGAATAGATCCGTCAAAGCTTTTCACATTAAATATGGAGAAGCCTTTCCATGCAGGCTGGATACAATATGATCCTTGACGCCCTCCAACAGGATCCTTCGACATTTCGCCATCTTCTTTTGCCATGCTTCGACTTCAGCAGGATCATTGGGCTTTTGGACATCCGTATCTACGAACTCCTTCAGTCCATTATCTTCTAATACTGCCTCCATGCGATCCTTCCATGCAACATAATTCGAACTGCCTTCAAGAGCATATTCGAGTCGCAAACCGTTGAAAGACATTTTCAACACTGGCACCAAGAAAACAAAACTGCTGCAAAATTTCGAATTCCACCTCAAAGCTCAACCTCTCTAGATCTGTGAGAAAAAATTATTTCTAGCACAAAGATTGACTGCAAGGGGCATTTACCAGACCTTTCACTTTCCGAAGAAAGATGAATCCGGAGGCTACCTGGCCCGCATGCAGACTCTGTCTACCGAAATAAGTTTGTAATCACTGTGATGATCAATCTGAACTTCAATAGCTTCGATACCATGTAGAAATTTGCTGAATAATGATTAATTATCCACCGAGACTATCCTGATCACATACAATTCGAATTTATATGCAACACATAATCTCTTCCACTCAGATCATCAAACATGCGTAAATAAAATCAAGCGATAACACATCAAATCATCATACACATTAACACAGTATGTATGGGGAAAGCTTATAGCTGAAAACCCCGCAGCTATTGTGTATATTATAATGGAGAAATCATGTAACAAACTCAGTACAATACTCCTCACAAGTACTCAGTACTATCTCATAAAGTTACCCACAATCTAGCTCAGTTTTGAACAGGTTACTGGTTCAAAACTCACCGCCAATTGCCTTGCCTCTATTGCACAATCATGGCCTGTCTATATAGAGATCCAAGGTTCGAATCCCCTTGGCTTGAAAGCGCAATCATCATGGGAAATTCCTCCAAGTGTGGTGCAAATCTCATGCACAACTGATGTCGCCACTGATAGCTAACTCCACCCTTTCATCTACCTCTTTCACTGGTCTCCACTGAACTGATCATGCACCGTAGTGAACTGATGTGTTCTTGAGTTGAATAATGAGTTACTAATTAATGAATTAAATAATATTTAATTCACTCCACTCATAACTAATTGATTAGCTAGTTAAACTAATCTCAACTAGTTCAACTAAAATAAACAGAACACAACTCCACTAGCCGTCTCATTAACTCCACCAAACTTCTGCCACTGAAGTCCTAACTGAAGTCAACCATGCATGATGCCATCAAACCCTTGGGAATAGCGTAATTCCTCTGTCAGATGCATGAGCCACTTCTGTAGCTCGAACTGAAGTGCTCCAAGAGAGTAAACTGCTGTTTAGAGTCCAAATATTATTAAGGGTGAATAATATTTGACTTCCCTATTTTTAGGATAGGCAGTCTAAAAATAGACATCGACCTATCGACCTATAGGTCACAAAAATAGAGTCCCATCTATTTTTACCAACATGAACAATACTCCAAGAATAACATACTGCAACCCCTGGACCATGCTCCATATGTCTAAAAATAGACATAGTCTAAAAATAGACTTTGCGCCAGAATTTGCCTGCGGGCCCACTTAGTGAAGGCGACTTCATTTCACTAAGCTCCATCATCTTGCCGCATTCTCAACACTCCCTCTCAGCAAGATATGGATTATCTGCAACCCCTATCCTGCCTCTGTGGAATTCGAACTTGCTCCTGGTGAGCGCCTTCGTCAGGATGTCGGCATCCTGATCCTCCGTGGGAACATATGAAAGCATCATGATTCTCCGCTGAACACAATCTCTGATATGATGGTACCTGATATCGATGTGTTTGGACCTATCATGAAATACTGGATTAGCCGAGAGCTTGATGCAGCTCTGGTTATCACAGTAGATCACTGTAGGCTCCAAATGCAACCTGAACAATCCTGCGAGGATCTTCCTCATCCAAATAGCCTCGCATGCAACCAAGCTAGCTGCCATGTACTCGCCGCAACCGAGCACACGAATCGCTCTCACCGTAAACATCCAATCCTGAAAAACCCTCCGCATGTGCTCTTCCACCCGTTGGACTCCCTCGCTCAATCTACATCGTTGGAGCTAGAAAACTTCGCTCTCCATCCTCCCCGTCTCGTACCATATTGCACATCCCGATGTGCCTCTAATATAGCCCAATACATGCTTGCCTGCCTTCCAAAAGAGCTTGGTAGGCTTAACCATAGCTTGCGAAAGCTGGTTAACTGCATAGCATATATCGGGTCGTGTATTGACCAGATACATAAGCGACCCCACCAACTGTCGATAGACAGTGGCATCCACTACCTCCGCTCAAGTAGCATCCTCCTTCCTCCAACCACCAGGAAGAGGAGTGTCAACAGGCTTGCAGCCTTGCATGTTGAACCTCTCCAGAATCTCCCGAGCATACTTGCCCCGAGAAACAAACAGTCCTCCACTGCGCTGCCAAATCTCCAATCCCAGGAAATAATGAAGGATGCCCAGGTCCTTCATCTCAAACTCTCGCGCAAGATCCTCCTTGCATGAAAGTATCAACTGCTCGTCGCCAGTCAAAATCAGATCATCTACATACAGTACGATGATCAACAGCTTCCCCTCCACCACAATCTGGTACAGGTTTGGATCCGCCTCACTCTTGGAGAATCCAAGCCCTGTGAAGTAGCTGTCTATCCGAGTGTACCAAGCACGAGGTGCTTGCTTCAGCCCGTACAGTGCTCTCTTGAGTCGGCACACATGCGACTCACTGCTGAAGATCTCAAAACCTTCAGGCTGCTCTATGTACACCTCCTCCTCAATAACTCCATTGAGGAACGCAGTATTCACATCCATCTGATGAATGTGCCACCCCATCTGCGCCGAGAGAGCAAGGATCGTCCGTATGGAAGAGTACCTTGCGACAGGTGCAAAAGTATCCTCATAGTCAATCCCCTCGATCTATGAAAAGCCACGGGCGACAAATCTCACTTAGCCTCACACTCCTCAGCCGCTCGCTTCACTTTGTAGATCCATCATGGACCAACACCGATTTCCAACCTACTGGGAAAAATCTCCCATGCATCGTTCCCGACGATCGCACTCATATCTTTCGATCATGGCATCAACCCTTGTTCCTCCACAAATCCTTCGGTCAAAAGAGATTACCACAACACATTGACTCATAAGAGCCATGTATCCAAGCAGGCTGAGCCCGTGGATCGCCTCTGTCTGCGCCGTGCCGTAGGTGGTCCTACAACCTTCTCTGCATCTCGACCCAGTCGCTCAGCTTCTGTAGTGCGCATGCGCCCTCTGATGGTTGGCGCTGCATGGGTGGTTTCTTCCACCTCCTGAACTTCCTCTTGTGGCTGATCCACATCCGGAAGCTCCTCCTTAGGAACTAACAGCTCCTCATCTGCATGCAAGTGTAGCTCCCTCTCAAGCGAACACCGCATGGCTTTCTCCTCCTGGAATTTTATATCCCGTCGCACAACAGTCTTGCGACTGTCTGGCACATACACCCGATAGTTGTGAGGTGTATCAGTGTACCCCACAAATATTCCAACCTCAACAGTTGGATCCAGCTTCCTTCTCGCATCCTTCGTCACATGCATGTAGATAGGAGAACCAAAAATCCGCAAATGGGAAATATCAGGCCTCTTGCCAGAATAAGCCTCCTCCAGTGTACTCATGCCAAGAACCTTGTGAGGACAACGGTTCTGCACATACACTGCTGTATTGCATGCCTCAGCCCACAAGTGAAGGGGTAGGCCCCGATCATGCAACATCGCTCGTGCAGCACCCACGATCGTTCTGTTCTTCCGCTCAGCCACCCCGTTCTGCTGTGGGTTATGGGGTGCGATGAGCTCTCTCCGAATCCCTTCTGCGCTGCAGAACACCTTGAATTCAGCCGAGATGAATTCACCACCGTTATCACTCCTTAGAGCAATCACCTTCTTCCCCGACTCCTTCTCGACCAGTGCTTTAAACTCACATAACTTCGCGAATGTATCGCTCTTCTTCTGCATGAAGAAGATCCAGCACTTTCGAGAGAAATCATCAACAAAGATCACATAATACTTGTGCTTTGTTGTCGAAGCAATTGAGAAAGGACCACACACGTCTGTGTGAACTCTCTCAAGGATCGTCGTGGCGCGACTATCCTTCTCGTGAAAGGTGGCTTTCACGTACTTCCCTAAAGTACACCCCTTGCACTGATCTGACTGCGCAAGAGTGCCCTTAGGAAGCCCAGTAGAAATCTGCTGCAGAATCTTCAAAGCTCCATGGTGAAGGTGGCCCAATCTCCTGTGCCACAGTTCGCCCTCATCATCCCGGCTCACCACTTCTCCCGCCTTGCATGCCATAGTTGCGCAGCCATCTACCTGCAACTGATAAAGGTTCTTGGTTCAAACCCCTATCTTCCGGGTCTCTCTAGTAGTCTTACTACGCAGGAAGGCTTTTCCTTCGCTGAAGACCACATCATACCCCTTATCCTCCAACATCGCCACAGAGATCAAGTTCTTCTTCAATCCAGGTACATGCATGACATCCTTTAGTACAAAGGGTTTACCATACTCCCTCTGAAAGGATATGGTACCGATACCAGTCGCACTGTATCTACCATCATCGCCCATCTCGATGTGCACACCCAAATCTTTGTCCTCCAGATCTGAGAACAAATCCCGATCTCCCGTCATATGAAATGACGCACCGCTGTCCAAGAACCACACCGATCCCATCACACTTGAAACCACGCATGCGATCAGTGAAAATTCAAGCTCGAACTGTGAAGCCAAAGCCTCTCCATCTGCAGATCTTCCCGCTTGCTTGTTTTTCTTCTTCTTTGGACAATTTGTAGCATAATGTCCGTGATCATGGCAGTGAAAACACTTCACTTTCGTCATATCCTGCTTCTTGCCCTTTGCACCAGAATGAGAAGTTTTCTTACCCTTCCCCTTCTTTGCTTTGGCAACCAAAGCACAATTTTCTTTATCAGCTCCCTTTGATGAAGATCCATCTCGAGTAGTCCTCCTTATCTCCTCTTGCATGAGATCCGCCTAAAGGCGCTCCCATCCCGGCAGCTTCTCCCGACCATTGAAACTATCTTGATATGAGTGCCAAGCCTTCGGAAGACCAAGGAGAGCCAGGTTGACCATGTCCTCATCTTCGACAGTCAGCCCCACACTTCCCAGCTCATCTCTGCATTGAGTGAACTTCGTGAGGTATTTGGCGATACTGTCGCCTTTCTCCATCTTGATGTTCCTGAGCTTATCTTTGAGCGCCAGCTTCCTTTGGTCACTCTTACTCTGGAATAGATCCGTCAAAGCTTTCCACATTAGAAATGGAGAAGCCTTTCCATGCAAGATGGATACAATATGATCCTTGACGCCCTCCAATAGGATCCTTCGACATTTCGCCATCTTCTTTTGCCATACTTCGACTTCAGCAGGATCAGTGGGCTTTTGGACATCTGTATCTACGAACTCCTTCAGACCATTATCTTCTAATACTGCCTCCATGTGATCCTTCCATGAAACATAATTCGAACTGCCTTCAAGAGCATATTCGAGTCGCAAACCGTTGAAAGACATTTTCAACACTGGCACCAAGAAAACAAAACTGCTGCAAAACTTCGAATTCCACCTCAAAGCTCAGCCGCTCTAGATCGTGAGAAAAAATTATTTCTAGCACAGAGATCGACTGCAAGGGGCTTTTACCAGACCTTTCACTTTCCGAAGAAAGATGAATCCGGAGGCTACCTGGCCCGCATGCAGACTCTGTCTACCGAAATAAGTTTGTAATCACCGTGATGATCAATCTGAACTTCAATAGCTCCGATACCATGTAGAAATTTGCTGAATAATGATTAATTATCCACCGAGACTATCTTGATCACATACAATTCGAATTTATATGCAACACGTAATCTCTTCCACTCAGATCATCAAACATGCGGAAATAAAATCAAGCGATAACACATCAAATCATCATAGACATTAACACAGTATGTATGGGGAAAGCTTATAGCTGAAAACCCCACAACTATTGTGTATATTATAATGGATAAAACATGTAACAAACTCAGTACAATACTCCTCACAAGTACTCAGTACTTTCTCATAAAGTTACACACAATCTAGCTCAGTTTTGAACAGGTTACTGGTTCAAAACTCACCGCCAATTGCCTTGCCTCTATTGCGCAATCATGGCCTATCTATATAGAGATCCAAGGTTCGAATCTCCTTGGCTTGACAACGCAATCATCATGGGAAATTCCTCCAAGTGTGGTGCAAATCTCATGCACAACTGATGTCGCCACTGATAGCTAACTCCACCCTTTCATCTATCTCTTTCACCGGTCTCCACTGAACTGATCATGCACTGTAGTGAACTGATGTGTTCTTGAGTTGAATAATGAGTTACTAATTAATGAATTAAATAATATTTAATTCACTCCACTCATTACTAGTTGATTAGCTAGTTAAACTAATCTTAACCAGTTCAACTAAGTTAAACCGAACACAACTCCACCATCTGTCTCATCAACTCCACCAAACTTCTGCCACTGAAGTCCTAACTGAAGTCAACCATGCATGAGCTCACCAAACCCTTAGGAATAGCGTAATTCCTCTGTCAGATGCATGAGCCACTTCCAAGGCTCGAACTCAAGTGCTCCAAGAGAGTAAACTGAAGTTTATAGTCCAAATATTATTAAGGGTAAATAATATTTGACTTCCCTATTTTTAGGAGAGGCAGTCTAAAAATAGCCTTCGACCTCTTCGACCTAAAAATAGAGTCTCATCTATTTTTACCAACATGACCAATGCTCCAAGAATCTCAAACTGGAATCCCCGAACCATGCTCCATATGTCTAAAAATAGACATAGTCTAAAAATAGATTTTGCGCTAGAATTTGCCTGCGGGCCCACTTAGTGAAGGCGACTTCATTTCACTAAGCTCCATCATCTTGCTGCATTTTCAACAGAAATACCATGGGTCAATACCATGGGAAAATACCACGGTAAGTACCATGGATTGATTCTATCCACTTTGACTGGATCAAGAAAGGGAATATTACACCATTCGATATCCACGGGTGATGGTGAAGGTTGGTGCTCTGGATTGTGAATACGAGCAAACACTGGCTCTCAAGCCTTGGCTTGAGCTCCGTCTGCTTAATACGAGGAGGGTGACAGTTCCATCAGGTAGCAATGGCGAGATTTTGGCAGCCGAGAGGCATCCTGGAAACGACACGAACACGCTGCACCAGGAGGCGGACGAAGGTAGTGTTGCTGAATTTGGTGTGGAGGGAGTGTCTCTGGATGAGTGGTCCTGATGTTCAGCTCGGGTGCCCGAACACAGTTTGTGGACTGCGCGGAATAAATTCTTCATTGGCCAAGCCCCAGGGTCATTCTACCTTGGGCTTATGGAGCACTCCGGCTCTCCTATGATTCACATTTGCGGGTGGTGGTGCTTATGGACCTCCTCGGAAGGTAGTGTGGAGATTGGTGGTGGTAGTGTGTTTCTAGTCTGCGGTGCTCGGGAGGCGGTCAATGACAACCTCAGTCACGAGTGCAGGGACGAAGCATGGGTTTTAGGGGCTACGGGACCCTGACCGACTTGGCGCTGCAGCCCAACACAGAGAGAGGGAGTGGTGGGTGACTGCATGACACGCGAACGAGGTTAGGCACAATGTGGTGGTATTGGATGCGACATGGATAACTGCCAGGTACTCGGGGACTCGAGCTCCCATGCAGAATCTACTAAGAGCCAGCAATTGGAAGCGGCCATGGAAGTTTCTTTGGCTCAATCACCAGGCTAAGTTGAGGCTCTGGCCACCCTTAAAGCCATTTCGGCTCAGTTCCAGGAGATCCAGCTCAACCTGGGCACCCTGCGTGAACAAAGTTATGATGATCGTAATGAATTAGTGGCATACATCAATGTTGTTCAAAACCTGTAGACGGAGACCCTCGAAGCTCTAGAGAGTTTGCGTCCTCTACTGAGGCGCTCTCAAGACCACCTCCAAGCTTTAGAGACCCAAGTGGATCATATCGGCTACAATATGCACAATTAGGATCGTCTCTCTGCGGCTCCTCCACCAGGTTCCCTGCACCCTCCCCCATGATGACAATTCTGGTATGTTTATTTTGTAAATTTGTGCAGCAAATAACCAAGAGCACCGAATGCCTTGGCAAGCACCCAAGTCCTTCTAGGCACTGCATGCCTTCTAGGTTGCCTGAATGTAATACAACCATGATGGCTCCTACTGTAAATGTTTTTTATGATATGATAATATAATCTAGGCTTTGATCGACAAATAAATAAATAAATATTAATATTATTATAAATTTTTAGTTTTTTTCCGACAAATAAATAAATAAAATTAATCTAAATACTATAAAATTTTATAAAAACTCATTTTTAAAATTATAATTTTAATAAAATTAATCCTTTTATTAATTTAATTTAATTTCAGAGTCAAACTAGCCGTTATCCTAATGGCTAGTTTAACCATCTCTACATCTATTTAAACTCAAAGTCTGGATTTGATCTCTCACCTAGTCCCGAAATAAAGTATTTTTAACGTCCACGAGGTTAAAAATAGCCTATGGGACAAATTGATTGTCCATTTGGCTCTTGTATTCAGCCCTTTTCTTGTGGAGTTTTACAATAAACGCTCCTAGCTTCTCGACAAACTCTTCGCTAAATAGATTATCCCTAGAGCTAGCTGCCAGAATACCTACATAATTTTCCTTGTTGTCTTTGAAGGCCTCACATTCTAAAATGAAATGTTTTCCTGTTTCCACTTTTTCGGAAGAGAAAAACATACATACTCTTTCCTCCCACATTTCTTTTGACCTTTTCCATCGCCCTGTTTCACAACAGAGTTTATGAGAATTAGTCCTTAATTGAGCAATAATATTTTTTTATCTCCAAGAAATATTGGCCCCTATGTACGATTTTTGTTGATGATTATGAGTGGGGTTAAACTCTTCAATGTAGTACTTCTTCTTTCTCCCTAGCTCTTTCTCCCAAGTATGTTTTTGGAACTCATCCATAACAAATTTTTTTATCTCTTTACTGTTTGTAGGACACATGCTCAAGGAAATTCCCCATTTACTAAACCATTTGTTATTTTTCTGCATCCAAGTCTTCTTTCTTTTGCACAATCTGTCATTAAGCACAAACTTAGGCCATCTACCCTCTTCCATTTGCTCAATTTTTTTCAAATACCTTATGACTCGCACCATAGCAATTGCTTCAATAGGAGCATCCCCTATTTCACTTAACAAGATAGCATAAGGAACTGCACTTTTAATTTTTAATTTGTTTGTAATCAAACGCTTCTAAATTTTATCAATTTGTTTCCACTGCATCTCGGTTGTGCTGCTGGCCCACAGTTCACAGCCGTAAAGAATCACCAGAATCACTAGAAGCCCAAAAATAGTTAGAGTGGTTTTCTAGCCCCATAGCTTTGTCTCTCTACACCTGTTTTGAAGAGCATAAAATTCTTTCCAACCTCTCAAAGTTATTTTATTTCCACAACCATCCCAACTTAAATTTCTGTTGAAGTCAATTTCGAGGTATTTGTTGTCTGCAACTTCTTCCAGAATGTTGCCTTCAAAGTAGAACTTATGCTGGTTATGCTTTCTTTTGTGAGAGAAAACCACTACTTTCGTTTTGCTAATATTGACTTGCATCCCCACCCTTATACAAAAATTCTCAAGGGAACGTAAGTGCTCTTGTAAACCAAGAGCCGATTTAGGAATAAATATAAGGTCATTTGCGTACAAAAGAAGCCTTATAACGAACTTCCCCAAATGGATACCGTCACCCCCTTGCGAATTTAGCCACTCTTCAAGCTTGTCAATATATAAACCAAAAAGGATAGGAGACAATGGGCAACCTTGCTAGACCCCGATATCACTTCTAAAACTTTCAGAAATGCATGTTGAAGTTCTAATTTTGACTTTCACCTCTTCATATATCCTATGCATCGCTGTTCTCAAATGCATGGGAACCTCGAGTTCCTTTGTTCTGCACCAAAGCTTATCCCTAGGAACCGTGTCAAAGGCTTTTCTGAAATTAACAAAACAACAAAAATCTTCTTCCTTTTTTTACCAAACTTTTTCAATGATGTGCCTTAAATTTATATAATGATCAACTGTGGAATGTTTAGGTCTAAAACCTGCTCTCCCTTTAGCACGTTTATCTATTTCTTCTTGATGCAGGGGCATTAGGCACAAAGAAATACTTTGTATTTTATAAGACTTAGGGGGGTCTCATGTTTTTAAATTCTCATGTAATTGTTAGTATTTTGAATAAAACGGTGAGGAATTGTAAATGTTCTCCAACCATTGGAGAACATGAGAGAAAGGTGAACAATTAGGAATATGAATAGATAACAGAGGGTTAAGAGTAATTTTAGGATCAATTTCAGTAATTTTAGGAGTTGAGTCTAAAATTAGGATTTTTGAGAATTTCAAGAGTTTGTTGAGCATAAGGAAGCTGAATCAATTCATTTATCTGCTGTATAAATGTCAGCATCAAGGATAGATCGAGGAGAGGGAAAAGCTGTGCAGAATAGTGAGATAGAAGGCCATTGGATTAAAGATCTGGCCAATCAAGAGTTTTGTAAGTTCATGTATATATATTATGAAGGAATTTGTTTCTGAATTAAGTGTGTCTTGATTGATTTAAATTCTGTTTGAATGTCTTCGAATTTCAATAAGAAATTGGGTAAGAACCAGTGAGATGAGACTCTGTAATTTAGGGAATTTGCAGTAGAAGACTCACTAAGAGGTTTCATAAATTGTTGTTATGTTGGTAATCCCCTGAGGATTCTACCTCTTGGTGTTTGGTTTGCACATGCTGTGTAGAAATCAATAGAATTGCTTCCTATATAGAAATCCAAAAGGCTCGACTCTGTTCATTAAGTATAGCAGAGTAACTCTCTGTTTAATCAAAGGGAAAGGCGACTGTGATATATGTGGACATGTTTGATCTACACCCCTGGCTCATGAATTGAATATGTTTTGGTTTTGTGTGAAAGATTATGAATTCTGTAATGCGTGGGGTGAATGCATAAGATGGTGTGCATAATAGTAATTGTAGAATTCCGTGAATCGATCACAGGATGATCGATTTCGCATCTGATTCTTTCATTGATAAAATTTATACAGTGTTGAGTATAATGTTGTTTCCATACACAACATTCAGAAGAGAAGTCTAATATTAACTCTGTTATGCATACACCGTGCGTAAGGTCGATTAAGTTAAGGTAGTTTGAACGGATTCGCATATTGTTGAATACTCAGAAGCAGACCTTCTGATGAAAAGAAACGGTGGTTATAGGCGCAGTTAAGGGAAAGCGAAACCTCGAGTTAATGGACGGAACCAGAGCGTGAAATAGTAAAGGCAGTTTGGGGACTCAATACCAGCAGTTTCGAACTTTTATTAAGTGGTAAGTTGGATGTCAAGAAAAAATGCAATAGTGCTCTTCGACCTACACGTGGCAGAAGGAGGTATTTGAAAACCGTTTGTTTCACACTTTTTTTGTGTGTTAAAATACTGTTCTGAAGAAAATGCGAATGTCGTCCAATCGAATAGGGATGTAGATCAACGGTAGTCGCATTTAAAACTGCGAGAGCGATAACACAAAGGTAGATTGTGTAAACTGTGGGCCCGGGGATACATATATATGTTATCGCTTGGGGCTTAGTCCGAAATTCGAAGGCCTATCATAGGAATTCATATCATTTAATTGAAGACATAATATGTATGAGAGTATTATGTTGGATGTGTAACAATGAAGCCGTAAGCGTATAAATGAATGGTAAGTTGGGGTTATGGTTATCATATTGAATTGTGGCAAGGTCCAAGGGTGAAATTAAAGTGTGAGAACCAAACTTGTATTTTGGTTCAATTGAACTTCGGAATCGGAAGAATGATATGTTATGGGTCCAGCTGTTAATATGTTGAGTTTTTATATATGAGTGGGTTGCAATATAGTTTCCGAATTGAAATAAAACATTTGTTGGTTTTATTAGGAGAGCTTATTATATGCTTTATGGATTTTGCAACCTTGATTACAAGAAGCTTCCGCAGTTGTTGAAATTGCCCAGATTTAAAATTATTTGGGTACAACATTGAAGTGCACTATTATTATATGCCTAAAGTGTGAATGTGGTAGAGACAGGGTAGCCCGGGCATCACTTCTGCCCACTTTCTGATTTTATTTTCTAACATGCTTC
This sequence comes from Pinus albicaulis, assembly GCA_034641835.2. Taxonomy (NCBI): domain Eukaryota; kingdom Viridiplantae; phylum Streptophyta; class Pinopsida; order Pinales; family Pinaceae; genus Pinus; species Pinus albicaulis. The sequence goes on from JAXQQM020067712.1 coordinate 617,354, forward strand.
CAAATAACTTTGCAAACAAGGGGTTTATCATTATGGTTATATAATTGGAGGGATTAATGATGTCACCAATCTTGAAAAGAGGTATTGCCATACTCGTTGTCCAATCTGTCTGAAACCCCTACTGTATGATGTTGTTGAAAATTTTTGTGATGTGAGGTGACAAAATTTTTAAGCCCCACTTTAGATACTCTGCTTGGAGTTTGGCTGAGTCTTTTTCTTTTCCAACACCCAACTTCTTGATACCCATCTCTACCTCTTGCACCGTGAAGTTTTTTGTTTTTGTGTTGACCAAGGGAGGAGGGTCAACCTTGGGATCCTACTCATAAAGTTGTATTGCATAGTCGAACCATTTGGAATTTGTAATATTGTTTTCAATTTGAACCTTTTTCGGTTGGAGCTCCTTCCAGAATAATTTGGGGTTATTTTTCCCTAGGAATATTAGTTCTTCTCTCTTCGAAACATGAAATCAACCTTTTTCTTTCTTAATATCTTCTTGTAAGCTTTGAGCTTTATGTTATCCTTGTCTGATTCCCTCCACATTCTCCTTGCCTTTTTGCATTCCTTGTCAAACCAAGCATTAACCGGAAAGCAATTTGTTTCAGACTTCTTAATTTTTTCTCTTTTGCACTTAACAAGTGCGCTTTGAATTAAATGTGTTAATTTGTGACTATGAAGGCCATGAAATGAGATTTCCTCCTTCTCAAAGAGCCTCTCTAGCGTTATTTTGAAGGTATTACAATTCTCTGGAGTCAAAAGAATTCTGCCCTTTGGGGGATTTTGTTGAACACACCGATTTTTTGACCCTAATTACTTCTTTGTGGTCCAAGAGAAACTTAAATAAATTGGCTTGTAATCTGATTTTAAGTCCCAAATTTGATCTCCAATCAACAATTCCTCCATTTTCTCACACAAACTATGCGAGCAAATTACATAATCTACTACACTTGCTCCAAATGTTCTATTCCATGTGATTATCACCGAAAGAATTTTAAATATTTAGGATGGATCATAGAAACCAAAACTCTAAAATAAAAACCATGTTAATATTGGTTAAACTACTATTCTAAGCTTTTTCTTTTAGTTACAAAGAAATCAAAACCATATTAATATTGGTACAATGTAAAACAATAATTATATATATTTTTAGTTAGGAAGACTGTTTTAAAATTGGTTTTAAATCTATGTTAATATATTGACAATTTTATCAAATTGCAATCAATAAAAGTTAATGAATCATTTTTGAAACACACATTTATAAGTTTAACATTTATTAATATATAGTTTTAATGCAACGAAGTTTCAATAATATAGACTTTAACTTTTTTATTTTTAATTAAATTTCTCTAATCTTACATTTCTCTATTTTTAATTAAATTTCTCTAATCTTAAAATTATTTTAATTTAAAACTTAAAATTATAAAAACTTAAAAAACCTAAAACTTAAAATTATAAAACTTAACCTATCACACTTATCAACCTATATTTAATAATTTTAATATCAATTATTTTTAATATTTAATAATCTAGAATGGTAAAAGCTCATAAGATTTTTTATTAAATATTCATTCTCTCTAATATTTAATAACTTAAAATGGTAGAAGCTCATGGGATTTTTTTATAACTTAAAATTGTGAAAATATTTTTTAAAAATTTTATAACCTAAAATTGTAGAAGTATTTTTAAATTTTTTTTATGTTTTGTGTATCATTTATATGCAATTTCAATTTATTGTATTGCGACCACCTAACCATGAAATGGCAAAATGCATAGGAAACCACTCACGTTAGCTAATGAAGTAGAGAAAACACTTGGCAAATGGTTGAAGAAACATACTTTTAAGAATGTGTTTTAGAATATATATATATTCATTTATCACTAATCATCATAGGTGTTTATCAGCAAAAGGCACAATAAATTTTGAATTATGCTTTGTAAAAAAATAATTTAAGTATGTTTTAAACATGTGATTTAGACATACAATGAAGTTAGTGGTGTGAATTTTATCTATTGATATAGTGGCCACCATGAATATATAATGGCATCTTTAAATTTACACTATTCCATCAAAAAATTTAATTAAACAAATCATTAAAGTGGTCAATTCCAATTCATTAAAGTGACCAATTCCAAGAGAATGAGAATATAATAGTATCTTTAAATTTACACTATTTCATCAAAAATTTTAATTAAACAAATCATTAAAATGGTCCATTCCAATTCAGTAAATGACCAATTCCAATAAGAAAATACCTATAAATATAAAAATATTATATAAAAATTATCAAACATTAAACATATAACTACATATGATACTGCAAGAACATCTCTATCTATATTTCTGGCAATGAATACGGTTAGAAGGTTGTTATTATCAAAATGTTTTATAGCCAATATAATAAATGATTTCAAAGGGTAATCACATTGAACCTATTTCTGATAAAGTTGAAGCCAGGGTTATGTTATTTAGAAGCTCTGTAATTGAATATATAGTGGTGACACATACAAGTCCAATGCTCCTGGATAGACTGCAGTTGTGGATGTAATGTGGATATATTTCTTTTTGATACGGGTTAACATTGATGAATTAGAGACTAAAAATTCTAAATGGTCTTTGTGGAAATTTTAAAACCTCAAAACCTCAGCTTAAATTGAGGATGAATGTAATTAGGCCTTCTCTTATGAAAGAGATGCAGTTTTTCATCATCAAAGTCCAGATGGGTACACTGTTGCGTCGGCTGCAGGAGATGAGACTCTTAGGTTTTGGCAAGTCTTTGGAGCTCCTGATACCTTAAAGAGGACCAAGAGTAAAGATGCTGCTGGTGCTTTTAACATGTATCTCAGGCATATCCGTTAAGCAAATTTTCCTCCTTCAGGAATGAGCACAGGGGTATTATCAGTTCACATGGATTTAGCCAGAACCAGCTGACATGGACATGGAGATGCGGGTATTATCAGTTCAAGTGAGGGGCGTATTTTCCACAAGAAGGCAGATGAGCCTCCGCCAAAATCTCCCGAGAAAGCAGAGAAATCTGATACTGCGTCTTTACAAACCAACCGTGGGTTGGGTGATGGTGTGCCTCTCGAGTCTACACCCTTTGAAACAGATGCCTTTGCTCATGTGGAAAAGTTGACCCTGGACATGTTTGAATGGCCTAAAATATATGTCTCCTTGTCACGGAAAGAGAAGGAGGATGATTTTTTGGCGATAAAGGGAGGCAAGCTTCCACAGAGACCTAAAAAGCGAGCAAAGAATGTTGACAAAACATTGCAGGTAATGGGAACGATTTTCTGATCTACTGCATTGTTTCATCTACTTTCTGTCCCATTCTCTTTTGTCAAAACTAGGTTTAGTGTTTGAACAAAACTAAGATGTCCTGATGAGGCAACGAAATGTTATCATATCAGTCTTTCACAATTTTCGTACTAGAGATCAAGAGAAATGTTGAGTTTTGTCATCCTTGCTCCTGATTGTGTGATAATTGTAGATCAGAAAGGGAGGACCTGGACTACTGTGTTGTAAAATGTATTTTCCCTTGTTTAGGTGTCTGGCTTGCTGGCATGTATCTGAGAATAATAAAAAGGGGTGTGATTTGTACCTAATGTGTTTATCGTTTGTTGTGCAGTATTGCTTTCCTGGGAATTGGTTGTCTGATCTTACCAGAGCTCGGTATGAGGTTAGAGAAAAGAAGTGCATAAATATTCTCTTCAAGCAGGGTTTCTTGTCAACTGTTGTGACATTGCTATGTTTTGCCATGATTTAGTAATTTTTGCTAATGTCTCGCTTTAAAATTCTGCTTAAATCAATATTTAGGACTCGTTTCAATTGGCTGAACCATCTTTTGTTGTTGCAGAAACCAAGGGGACTAAAGGCCATGGAAATTTTAGATAGTGATTCAGAGTGACTTGGCTGCTGATGCATTGCTTAATGATTCAGACGGGTTTGCTGCTTGGCATGAGTTGTTCAATGATTCAATTCCCTGACAATATTTTCCATAAATTGGATGCCTATGCCCTTAAATTGAGCCCTCCGTAATTAAGGTGGGTTGATTGTAAATGCTTGAGAAAGAGCTCTGCTGCAAGTCTACTCGGCAGGTAGTTCCATGAAAATATTCATAGTCACTTTTCTTTTTCCCTCCCCTATTGTCAGGGAAGGATGTCAATTCGGGGTTCCAAATACATGTATAGATTTCAAGTTTTGCAATTAGAAAGATATAAAAATGATGTGATAGCCAGGCAGGCTCTGACCTATCTGCCCTGGTTTTTAAAGGCAGGGCTGCAGAATCCAATGTTTCCCTTCAGGGAATTCGAAGCATCTTCTTGTATTTACTTATAGAATTGTAGAGTTTCTGAATAAAATTCATTGATATCTGCACATTTTGGAGTGATTGTTTTGTTGGCCATATTGGTCTCATCTAATGGGAGGAAAAAATTCATAATGTTCTGTGTGACCCTATATGGTTGGATCCTAATGTTGCACTCCATTGATTTGTGATATTTTTTTTTGTATATCAAGTCTCTGTACTGATTCCAAATGACTAGACCTTACAAACTACAGGGCTAACATGGGATTAGGAATTTTGTTGGCTGATGCTTGCTTGATATTACTGAATAAGAATACCTGATTTAGCTTCTTTTCAGTTCCTGGATATTGACAAGCAGGGCATACACTTTTTGTTGGAATACTTGATGTTAATAGCAATGGATTTAATTATTTTTAGAGAAGATACAAATCACTGGACCCATTTTATTAGAATACTCAAGGTTATTACATCGCAGTTTGTGTAAATGCTTAGCCGGTATTATCTTCTATATCGTGATAAAAAGCCCTTTAGGAAGGCAAAAGACAGATGCCTGGTGGCTCTTGAGAGAAGTAGGATCTCTACAATGCGGGTTGGGGGAGATCGTGGTCTCTCGTTAAGTTTGTCTAGCATAAAAAGGTTATATATATAGATCGATAGATGTAGAGGAGCATACATATTTTTTAGCACCAGAATCATTTTCAAATGCCAAGTCAGAATGCTATGTTTTTAACTAAATTGAATTTCGAAATTTGCTTGAGGTTAACTGACTTTGGTTTGCAACTCAGACCTTGATCTCTCCTTTTTCTAGAAAAAACCATTTTCAAAAGTCAAGTCAGAATGCTATGTTGTTGTTAACGAAATTGAATTGTGGAATTTGCTTGAGGTGGATAGACTTTTCTCTTTCTCATTAAACCAATGCTAAGATTAGACAAAGAATTCCAAATTAACAAGATACTGGTATTGTGACTGATTCTGGATCCAAGAGCTGCTTTCTCCTTATTTACTGATTCATTTGCCTCTGCAGCGTTTGAAGGCAGCAGTCCAGCAAGGATTGTTTGAGTCTCTACATCGAGACCTGATGGTCATGTTTGGCAAGTGCGATTTTGATCCTTTGGAACTCAATAACCCATTTCCCAACAATGATGTTCCAGTTCATATGTGGCAAGGGGATGAGGATGCATTAGTGCCGGTGACTTTGCAGCGTTACATTAGTGAAAAGCTTTCTTGCATCCACTATCATGAGATGCCTGGGGTTGGTCACTTATTCAGCCTAATGGAAGGCATTCCTGATCGTATTTTGAAGTGTTTTTTGTTGGGAGAGCAATGTTAGAACAGGATTATTTAGACCTACAAATGATTTGATGTAACATGTGATGATGTATGCAAAAGATTATATTTGAGTTTTTCTTAAAACCTAACAAAAAATATTATGAGATATCTTCTAGTCTGTATCAGATTCTTTATGATTTGCACTCTGTTGATCCTTCCACAAATCTTCTAGCCATTTAACTTGTCTTAGAAGATCTGCAGTGTTTGTTATGTATCAAAGTATTTCTGTTCAGATATTTTGTCTGCTGTAACAGCAATAACTTATGTTTAACTCCGTTGAATCAGATAGGGATTTGAGGGTTTAAACATTTTTCCTTCAATGCCCTGTACCTCCAGCATATCAGTCTAAGGTGCATGAGCAAAACCAAAAACATGATAACAAGCCCTGTTACTTGAAAACTAAACACGAGGGAAAGCATCCATTCGATCACTTTTTTGTGTTTAATTAAGCTTCACAATCATGTAAGGCTACTTATTCTTGTTAGTTGAATTCAGAAAAGATCAAGAAGAATCTATTTGATTTATTTGGATAATTCTATTTAATCTATCAGGAGCTTTGAACTGTAATCTGTTAAAACATTTGTGAAGCATAGTAGCAATAGATGACGAAAGTGTTTTTTTAAAGGTGTTTTTTCCTTTCCATACACTCTTTGATCAGACCCCTTTTTTGAAGAATTTGATTGGCCAATGTCAATACCTGACTATGGATTGCACACCCTGAAAATCAAATTCTGTTGAAATAAAAACGAAATACGATGATATTTCTCTTTAGTGTAAACCTCTCAATGGTTGTCCCATTATCTGTGGTTTAATTTATGGATATGAAATCAACTGGTTCGAGGACATTTGTCTTCTTTAAGTGACAACAAGACTCAATCTACTTTCAGATCTGCTTTTTGAGCATCATTTGTGATATGCATCTTCTGCTGCTCTGTTCAAATATTCTGTCACAATCTCCCATTACTCTAGCCAAAGTAGCTACATCCTCCTTCAAATTGACTTGATAAAACAGATACAAAAATTATATGGAGAAAAGCTCCAAAAACCAGAGAAAAACATATGAATATGAGAATCGGGAAACATTCACTTTTTAGAAACCAACCATGTACGCTTTCGTCATGAAATTGAATGTTATGCGGTTTTTAGGCATTTTGTTTGAGGTTTTAATGTATTGTTGGCTGTCTTTATTGAATAATAAACCTGCTGGAGGCACAAGCAGAGTTTTTCTTTTCTCTCTTGCAAATTTATTTCTTGGAATTCAAATGTGCTGTCTTTTGGTTGCTGGAAACAGCATGATTGCAGTTGCTGGATGAGAGGCAGAGCAAAAATGTTATGCGGTTTTTAGGCATTTTGTTTGAAGTTTTAATATATTGTTGGCTGTCTTTATTGAATAATAAACCTGCCGGAAGCACAGGCAGAGTTTTTCTTTTCTGTGTTGCAAATTTGTTTCTTGGAATTCAAATGTGCTGTCTTTTTGTTGCTGGAAATGGCATACTTGTATTATTCTTTAAAACTAAGGCAAAATGTGCAGTCAATTTTGTTGAATGTAGCATATTGTGGTCCATCTGCAACAAAGCTAGCGTGCAAATGAAATTGCAATGGTGAAATAGTCTCAAATAATTCATTTCGATTTTCAAACAGGGATATGCTTCACAAAAAGTTTTATTGTTTGGATAGCCCTGCAACTAAGAGATTCAACTAAGTTTTAATGTTTGGCATTGAACTTCAAAATTTGAGATTTTCCAATACATTTTTTCCTTCATGTAAAAAAACTACATTTACTTCAAATTAATATTTCACAAACAATACTCGTATCGGCCTCTCTTTGCACCTTCTGAAGCAACAGCTAGTTATAATATAGATAGAATTTCAGCGGTGACGAGAAAACCAACACAATTTTGAACATAGGGCTGAGATGGAATGATTAAAAGGGCACTGGGAGTTTCTCAGCTCCTTAGATCCATTACTGTATCAACATTGACACCATACATATTATTAGCTAATTGGAATACATATTTTGGATTCATTAAACCTGATGATATGGATATAAATTGAAGTCAAAATTAAATTCTAATGAATTTCAAATAGGAAATCATTACACCATCTGCTCTACATCAGTGTCACGATTGAAATCAGAAAGGAAAATCTATCATTATTTAAAACTATCAAGTAAAATCCTGCACTATCTCCTAACAGCAGTTAAACTGCAAAGAAACTGCCTGTGCATTGTTAATGGAGGATATCCTTACTTGTATCTCGAAAAATTAATCCCTTGCCATTATTCCGAGGAAAGGGGAAAGTCAGGCCATAGACCAATTTATTCAAAGAGGCAAGGCAAAACAACATACCGATAAACCTTTTGGTCAAGTGAATTCACACCCAACTAATTAGCCATTAAACATTAAATTCAAAAAAAAAAAAAACCCAAACCTGGGGACTCTCCATTAGGGCAAAACAACCCATGCACCCGCTTAAATACAGCAAAAATAAGGCACGATATAATCCATTGTGTGTGAGATAAAAAATTTAGAATGGCATTGATAAATTAGTATACAAACATAAAGTTTTATAAAAAAATAGAGTAGTTTGATTTGGATAATAGTGGAAATTCTGTTAAGATTTCAAGATTTTGATAAATTGTTGCAGAAATTTTGAGAAATAAGGGGTTATCTTGACAAGGATTTTGAGTTTGTTTTAGGGATTGTGATGGTGTTGAATCTATTTCTATCATTAAAAAAACTATTTAAATAATTTTATGTTAAGATTGTTTGAAAAAGAAAATAGTCACAGTTGTTCTGGTGAAATTGTGAGGTTGATAGAAAAAACCTAAACAAATTAAGCTAACTTGGAAGTAGTAATTAATTCTCTTACTAAATCATAAAAAATCTAATATATCTGACTTGCAAATTACTAGATATACTTTTAGAGCCACCAAGTTTGATACCAACGTAGCCCAAATTAATCAAAAAATTACCCAATAATAATTAGTTCTCTTCTTATTCTAACTCTAGACACTGGACTCTAATTACTCTAGAAGTGATTTCTAATGGCCATGATGGTGAACATTATTAACTACTTGAAAAAGACAGACAGTACGAGTATACAGACACTGTACTAAGTAGACAGGATAAGTAAAATATTAAATGCTTGTAAGCAAATTTGTAATTAGTATTAGATGTTGATATTAATTAGATTGTAACCAGGAATGTTGTTGCCTAAATAGAAAGACCAGGACTGCAAAATAAATGTGTTTAAATGTTGTTGCCTAAATAGAAAGACCATGACTGCAAAATAAATGTGTTTAAAGTATGAATGGGTATACAGGTTGAATATGATTTAAATGTTATGATATCTGAGTTTAAACTCTGCCCAAAGTTCAATGCTAAGAGATGATTTCTACCCAGGAAAAGTGACGGTACAAATGGTCGTGAAATGGCAAAATAATTGAGAAATGGCAGCACTTGTCTCACAAACCCTTGGATATTATAGACTAGCTGTTAATGAATCTAATTAGCAGAAACGTAAGGAAAAGATAAAAGTGTATAAAAGTGAGATTGGATCTCAATGATCACATATACAAATTAGTAACAGATCATATGCAAAATAAAAAGTAAAACTCTTTACACAGTAGGCAAATACTTCTTTATTTCTTCATCCTCCATTGGTGGGGAATTTATTTCATAAACTTACAATTTTAATCTGAGAATATGTTAGTTTCAAAAACCCTCAGAAATCCTGTCTAGGCCTCTGAGATATGCCATCCATCAAGGAAGTCTTCTCTGTCTCTTCTTGGCCCATTTAAGACGTCTCTGTCTCTGTCATCCATCAAAGAAGTCTTCTCTGGCTCTGTCTCTGTCATTAATAGCAGACTATGTACCACAGTTGCATCTTACTTGCGTTTTGCACCTCCAGCAATGGTTTTTGCTCCTCCAGCTATGACTCGCTGCGCATATATGATCCCTCACCACTCTTAGTTCGATGTCGTTGCAGGGTTCATTGAGTGGAGCCTTAGGGAAAATATGAGTTACATTAGGCATTGAGCACATAGAACATGCAATGGGCTGCAGGACACAGAACTGATGTTGGCATCAAGCCACACTGCCACTCGCTACTAAAGCTTAATAACGTGGGAATCAGCTAATGGGCTTTTTTTGTTTGTAGAAACACGCCCACTCAGTTTAAAAGCTTTAGTAGCTTCAACAATGGGAGGCATCTGTGAATTTCTGCCATTTTGCCAGCCAAATTAAATGGTCGAAACGTTCCTGGAGAGTTTCGACCATGAAATTCTTCCCCGCTCCTCCCATCCCAATAACGGCAACTACTCTCAAAAAGCCACTGGACCGTATTGCGTATCCATGGAAATGTAGAAATGACATCCATGTCATCTTCCACGCCCACAGTCTGAGATTTTTTAATCAAACACAGCACTGAAATTGCAATTTTTTCGGGGTTCTATGAGTATCCAGTTTTACTCGGATCACATTTGACACTGGATGTATCTTACTCTGCAATTCTCCCCTTGAAAATGCAAATCCTCGTAACAGAGGCTTCAGCCATGTTTCGTTTCTCTGTTTTGCTCCACCAGTAGTTCACTCTTATGCCTGGTCACGCTCACTTCATCAAAAGGTAACGAATAACTTCACCCTTTTTTTCCTTTGGAGGAATATCATTACATTTAAACAAATACTATTTTGTTTTTAAACAAAGGCTTTTGTTTGTACACAAAGGCTTAATAGGTTTACGTTTTTAGAGATAAATCATGGCATGTATAGTTTTATTTAGGATGGGATCATAAGATTTGTGGAACTAAATCTCTCCACTTAACCATTAACTACATATAAGATATACATTGTAATCAAATAATATTTTGTTTATGATGAAGGCTTAATAGGTTTTTTTAGATAAATCACATATAAGGGATAGGACTACAAGACTTGTGGGTACCAAACTTCTCCACTTAACCATTACACCACATATAAGGCATATACAGTTCCGAATTGGACCACAAGACTTGTGAGGACCAAATCTTTCCACCTAACGATTACACCACATATAAGGCATCTGGATTGGACAACAAGACTTGTGGGGACCAAACCTCTCCACCTAACCATTACACCACATATAAGGCATCTATATTGGACCACAAGACTTGTGGGAACTAAACCTCTCCACCTAACCATTACACCACATCATCGATGTTGTATTTCAAACCACTTGTAAGTAATCCAATCCAAGTGAACAAATAAATATAATAGAAATACAATTGATCCGAGAAGTTTTTTAAAAACTGATCACCACATGAGTATAAAAGCCAAAAATATGATCTTTTATTCAAATAAAATGTTAAAAACTTATTTAAAAAGACGAAAAAAATAAAATAAAAACTATTGAATTAAACTTGATTAAAAAAACATAAAGAAAACATATATGAAATTAAAAAAATATATTTAGTTTGATTTAAGATTTTATTCCAATGCTCAAAAAGCTTGGAGAGAAGCCTCCCGAGCTCACTATAATTTTGACACCTTAAAAGGCTAGGAAGGCTAGTATTGCAACAAAGATTATGAAATTGAGCTCTAATGTGGTTGTACTCGGGGCACTCTAAGAGGAAGTGATTTTCATCCTCGATGTTCATATTCTCACAGAGATGACAGATCCTTTCCATCCATGGTGTTTTAGGAGCTGTCCAACGATTTGTTTCACTATGGAGCTCATGAGAGTTCGTTCTAATCTTGGCTATATTAATTTTCTTCTTTGAGCTAGTTAAAACAGAGAGATACTTTTGATCTTCTAGGGTGGGGTTGATGACCTTCTTATAATATCTTAATTTTCTTTTAGCTGCTAGATCTTTCTCACACCACATTTTTTCTTTGAACTTAGAAGTAACAATTTTTTTAATGTTATTAATGTTTTGCAATGCAACATTCTCATCGATCTCCCAATGGTTTAACCAGGCCCTGGTGTCTTTATACCAACCTCTTTTAAGCCTTAGGTGGTTTTGGTTGGAATTTAAAGCTAGCTTAGGAAGTCTATGGTCTCCTATGCTATTGAGCTTGTGCTTGTACAACAGAAGCCTAGTCATAGCTAGGCTCTCGATAGGGGAAAGACCCACTTCTATAAGGAGAATAGGATAGGGTGTATTGCTTTTAATTTTAAGGTTATAAGTTATAAAATGCTTCTGGATTTGCTCAATCTTTCTCCAGGATTCTCTAGAGATGCTGCAACCCCAAACCTCACATCCATATAAGATAACAGGAGTGACTAAAGTTTCAAAGAGGAACTTCTTTCTATCCCACATTACAAGGTTTGTCTTTTTACAATTATTTTCAAGACCAAAATAAGCTTTCCACCCCCCATTAATCCTTTTCTGAATTCTATAGTTCCAGTTGAGCTTGTGATGAATATCAATTCCTAGGTACTTGTAAGAAGACACTTCCTCCAAGTTACTATTGTCATACATAAAATTGGCGTAAGTGTCCTTCTTGGATTTGATAATCATAACTTTTGTTTTGTCAGTGTTAACAGACATACCCATGGTAGAGCATAAATCCTTAAGAAGTCTAAGTTGCTTATCAAGATCAGATGGGCACCTTGCGAGAAGAACAATATCGTCAGCATAGAGAAGAAGGATGATGACTATCCTAGCTAAGATCATGCCAGCACATCCTGCTTCCTCTAAACAACCTTCTAGCTTGTCGATGTAAATGCCAAATAGGGTAGGGGAGAGGGGGCAACCTTGTTTAACTTCGATATTACACTTAATATCTTTCGACCACCCCTCATTGCTCTTTAACTTGGCAATTACATTCTCGTATAACCTTATAGCAGCCGCTCTTAGCTCGAAAGGAACATTTAGCTCTTCTAATCTATTCCATAGGTTGTTTCTAGGAACCGTATCGAAAGCCTTTCTAAAGTCCACAAAGCAACATAAGAGATTGGATTTATCATTGCGGCATTCCTCCACAATGATCCTAAGCGTAACGAGGTGGTCCGTTGTTGAGTGTTGCCTTCTAAAACCCGCTTGGCCTTTAGCCCGCTTACCTTCACTTTCAAGCCAAATGCTCAACTTCTTTTCCAAAATAATACCATATAACTTGGCTAAGAGAGGGCTGATCATAATTGTCCGATAATTAGAGGGGTTATTTGTATCCCCACTTTTAAAAATAGGGATAATGAGGCTATGAGTCCAAGGTTTAGGGAACCCTTGCTTGACTGCTTGGTTGAAAAGCTTGTGGATGTGGGGGATGAGGACAGGACCTCCAATTTTTAAGATTTCCACCTGGTAACCTTTAATGTCTTTAGCTTTCCCATCTTCCAGGCGTTTAACCCAAAAATCAATGTCTTCTAATGAGAAACTTCTTTCGTTGTGAGCAGGGTTTCAAAATCCCTGGCATTTGGAGATCATAAAGATTTTTAAGATATGAATTCCAGTCGTGTAAAGAAATTTTATTATTATCTTTAGTTTTCCTAGTTAGAATCTGCCTCCATAATTTCTTAGGAGCCACCTTAGAGAGGTGTAAGAGATTCTCTTGTCTTTTACGAATATATTGCCTTTTTTTCCTTTTAGTTAGGGCTTTGTAGATTTTTATCTTGTTAATTTTGAGAGATTCATCAACAACTTCCTTAATTTCTCTCCTCGCACTTTTACAATCTTTGTCATACCATGGGTTGGTTTTGCTATTTCTTTTATTACTTGAGACTTCAATTGAGAACTTGTTAATAGAATATGAGAGGGTTGTAGTAAAATTATGATAGAGGTCATCTATGTTGTCTATACTAGATAAAGGAAGCAAATCAGTTTTTAATTCATTTAGAAAGAGATCATTTTTATTTCTATCAAAGATTAAGTTATTTTGACTATAAGGATTATATTCTATGGGATCTTTATGCGTGAAAAAATTGAGAGTTATGAGTAAAGGCCTATGATTAGAGTCAGGCTCGTGGTCGTCTAAGATGTCAAAATTTATTATTTCATTGTATAAACGAAGATCGGAAATAACATAGTCTACCACGCTGCTACCAAGCCCATGGATGGAAGTCATCTGACTAGAATTGGGCCACTTCTTTAGACCATTGCAAATTATGAGATCCTGAGCATTACAGAGCTTGACTAGCTCTGACCCAAACAAATTATCCCCAAGGTCTTCAGAGCTCCTTTTGTACCGGCTAACCAGAGTAAGGTCTTCGTCTAACCAAAGAGGATTGGGGTTGGAATGATTGCTTAGAAGAATAGCTTGGTTGCTTGAAGTTCGAGCATTAAAGTCACCCACTAAAAGAATATTACCTTCATTCCTTAGGCTAAAAATATCATTCTCTAAACCATTGTAAGGACTATTTTTATCTAGATTATATTTCTTATAGAAGTTAGAATTAATGGGGGAAAAATAACAGATTGCCATGTAGGTCTTTTTATCATTAATGTAAGTAATCTCAATCCAACTATATTGGTTATAAGGGTCGTTTTTATAAATCCTAACATGGGGGAGATGTTCTTCTTAATGTAGCAAGCTATGCCCCCAATGTCTCTACGGGATAATCGCTTATTCCAGGTAGACCATAGTGCAAAGCCATCTATGTTAGGGACCTTAGATTCTTCGTGCTCCCAAGTTTCAACAAGCAATATAATATCAACATCATTTGAGATCCAACTTAGCTTGGGGCCTTTGTTCCATGGAAAATCTCGACAGTTCCAAGAAAGAATTCGGAGCATGTTGAATTGCTATTTATTACTATATTTTTGGTTTCTATCTCGAATAACTTCTTTTCTATTTTTGATTATTGCCCATTTTCCTTCCTTCCTAGCTTCTTTTACCTTTTGAACCTCCTTTCTTAATTCTGCTTGATCTTCTGGAATGAGATCTTCATTTATAAATATTCTCGTTCCTTTTAGACTTGAGGTTTTACTAAGTATGTCATATTTATGGTCAGTAGAGCTCACCTTTATTCGGATCAACCTTCCTTTATTCTCAGTTAATTTCCCTAACCTTGTTGCTTCTGTGAGACACGTGGTTTCAATTTGTAATCTATTATGTAATTTTGTCTGGGCTATGGCTAAAGTATCCTCGTCTACCTCCTCTTTCAAACCAAATATTATAAGGTTCAAGGCCCTTTTGTTACGCTCATGGTCTAATTCGATCAATTTTTTCATTTCATCTTTAATTGGTTTGATATCTAATTTACCTACCCCACTATTTAGGGTGAGACTATTGTTAACTTTTTCTTCTAGTTCTTTAATCATGTCCTTCATTTTAAGACTCTCTATATTATCAGCATCTCCTTGCTGGGATGTTTGGTTCATATCTTGGTTTTGTTTTTCTATGACCTGCAACCTAGTCTCCATTGCCTCCATTTTATTCTCCAATAGTTCTATTTTATTTTCTATTTGTTTTTGGATCTTGTCTTCAAGAGATGTGAATTTGTTTTCCAGCATGGCTTCTAACTAGGTTTGTAGCTTGACTTCTCTTTCTTCTCTACGTTTCTCTAAAGACTCTATATACTCATAAAGGCTCTGTAGAGTAACTGTGCTAGGTCTACCTTTGGTAATCTTTGGTAGTTGTGGTGAATTATTCATACTTGAGAATATATGAGCAAATATGTATTAGAAAAAGATAAGGAGTTTGTGCATCTGAATATCGCCAGTCTCGCATACCGATCTAATCTGGAAATTCACCAAATTTTCACTAAGCAGACTTAACCGCAAAATTTTCACTGCGTAATCTCAACGCAGATCCAAGTATTAATCGAGAAAAAAATCACCTCCTTGCACTCCAAGTATTAATGCCGGCACTCCAAGCATTAATGGAGAAATTTTTCACCGCGTAATTCACCATTGCTCTCACCGCGTAATTTTCACCACAAAATTCACCTTGTTACTCCAAGTATAATTCATCAGCAACAAGTGCACTCCAAGTAGGAATCGAGAAAATTCAAATAAGAAACCTGGCATTAATGGAGAAAATTCACCACACAATTCACCGCAGACCCGTATAATGCATCAGACCTGCGATTAATAGAGAAAATTCAGTGCAGACCCAAGTATTAATGGAGAAAATTCACCACACAATTCACTGCAGACCCAAATATTAATCAAGAAAATTCACCGCAGATCTAAGTATTAATAAAGAAACTATTTGAAGATTGGATAATAATAAAGAAAATAAAAATTAAAAATAAAAATCAATAAAAAAAACTATATTTTAAAAATTAAAACGAAAAAAATATAAAATTAAAGAATCAAAGTTACTGAAAAAATATTAAATAAAATAAAAGTAAATATTATAAAATTCAAAGAATAAATTTAAATTTATTATTATATAGTTTATTTCTTTTTGTTTGTTAAATTCAAACAAAACATTAAATTAAAAATTAAAAAATCATTTTAATTAATCCATAACCACCTCACAAACTTGCTCACCACGTGATAAGAGACTTGTCCATTAACACATTTTAAAGTAAATTATAATGCCCTAGAAAGTAAAGTATTATTCATTTTTTTGAAAATAAAATGGATTCCAAATGTCTATATCTCTCCATATATGAAAAGCCCGCCCCACTTGCATTGCGTTGGAAGAGATTTTATTTATTTTTTTTCAATCTAGGATAATTCCAGAATCGTGAGATCATGTTGGAAGAGATTTTATTCCCCTTTAAGATGGATTCCTTGTGGCAGAGTTTCGCCGGTCGGGTAAGGGCGACCCTCGCTTTGCATTCCGACGACTTGATTTTTTAATCATATTAAAACATATGATAATAACTAGTATTTGCACGGCGCGGGGGTGCAAAGGGAACGCCGAAGGCGTGCCAAAACCACAGTGACTCTCGGTGATTGGACAGCAGCACAGACAGAGTTGAGAGTAGCAGGGTGGGATGGATGGCTGCCAAGTGTCAATTTTTGACAGGGCAGAAGGGCGATAGGTGGAGCACAGGGATTGGCTGGGATGAACAGTGTTTCCCAGCAAAGCTCATAATAGGGGCAGCAGGGTGAGATAGATGGCTGCCAAGTGTCAATTTTTGACAGGGCAGAAGGGCGATAGGTGGAGCATAGGGATTAGCTGGGATGAACAATGTTTCCCAGCGAAACTCATAATAAGGACACCTTTGGCGTAATTATCTAACCTTAATATAACTATGATTTAATTTTAATATAAATGCAAAACATTTCCTATTAAAATTTATAAAAAATGTATTGATTTTATCATTTTAAAATCTAAATTTTACTCTTTTAAAAACATACATAAATTATTAAAAAATTTCAATTATATATTTAATAATAATTTAATTAATTTATCTTCAAAATCGAAGAAAAAGGATTAAGGTTGATATGTAAAGAAGCAGCTATAAAGTTTCTAGTGTTGTTAAGCAACTGTATATATATTTATATTGATAGAGAGTGTGGCTAGAAAAAGGAATATAAAAAAAAATTGTATTATTTGAACCCAGATGATCATTTAAGAAATAATATTGAAATCAACAATTTATGAATCCATATGCTCATTTTTTAAAATTTTCTAATAAATTTTAATAAGTTGATATATATATAATGAGCTTGAACATGACACTCTTTTTTCAACAAATTAAAAGGCATAGGATCTAATTAAAAGTTATAATTCCATTCAGGCTTTCCTTTTTCTCAAATAGTTCATATTTGTGTAGCTCAACATTAATTATTTAAGAGTTAGGGATTTTATTTTTTTAAGTCTTTTTTGGCATTGCTACAATTTATAGTTTCAAATGAAGTACAATAATCATAGTTTTTCTAAGAGATTAATCTAGATCTATTTAATTTCCAATCTATCAATGTTAGAGAGGGATTAAAACTTTAGAGGTGTAAATTTTTCTCTTTTTTGAGTGTAAAACTTAAGAAAAGTTTGCATTTTGAGAGATTTGATCTTTCTTAAAGCTCGATAGATCTAGATTTAAGATGGATACAGATTGTTTTAATTATTAATTTGATTTTTTTAGTTTACTTTTTATTTTTATGTAATTTCATGAAGTCAAAATATTTTAATTAATAATTTTATTTTGATTGTTGTAATTTGACTCTGTCAAAATGTTTATATGAGATAATATAACAAGACATTACAACATCTCTTCCATATGGGATGGAACTTGTCTCTCGGCCCAAAAATGTAATAAAATTAAATTTAAAATATATTTATAAAATTGTTGAAGATTTCTGGAAGAGAACTCTGTAATGGATTTTGTATCCTTCCAATGTTTAAGATGTTTACTCCAAAGCTCTTTGGTCCCTCATGATGGATGGAGTAAATGTTTATATAAAATAATATAACAAGAAATTACAACAAAGTTTATATAAGATAATATAACAAGACATTACAACATATCTTCCATATTGGGATCTAGCGTGTCTCTCAGCCCAAAAATGTAATAAAATTAAATTTAAAAGATATTTATAAAATTGTTGAAGATTTATGGAAGAGAAGTGTGTAATGGATTTGTGATCCTTCCAATTTTTCATATGGTTACGCCAAAGCTCTTTGGTCCTTGATGATGGATGGAGTAACCATATGAAATGTTGGATGGATAAAAAATCCATGACACAACTCTCTTCCAGAAATATCCAACAATATGAATAATTGTGGAAGCCTCCAATCACCAATATTTATAAAAATATTGTGATTGTGAAATGAGAGGTGGTTTTTGGGCATGTGGTATTGGCTCATAGTATGGTATGGTTAATAATATCCATGGTAAATCAGGGTGAGTATACATGGTTAAAAATCTTTTTAATTTGTAAGTATTATTTTGATTGTGAAATGTGAGAGGCTTTTTGGACATGTGGTATTGATGTCGTATGACATGGTTAATAAGATTCATGGTAAAGTGGGGGTGAATATCCATGATTAAAAATATGCCCCTCTATCACATTGAAATATATAAGATATAAAAAGTAGCTATAAATTGTTAAGATTCATTTCACCATATAAATTAAAATAATAATTTTGTAATCATATTTAAATTTCATTAATAAGGACATAAAAACTTAATACTTATTCATAAAACTCTTCATGAAAATCTCATTATCATAACAAGGGCCGACGCTAACCAGTGTAGTTCATCATCAACAATTTCCTGATGATGAACACTCGTTAGTTAGAAAGGCGTCAACCCTTGTTATGATAATGTGATTTTCCTGAAGAGTTTTATGAATAATTATGGATCACAAAAGTTTGCAATCACAACTTATTACTTACAATATAACAATAAATATATTTCAAAAGTAATTATATATATATTTTAGATTTGATAAAAAATATTATAAAATTAAATTCAAATTAAATGTTTATAAAATATTTTGATTGTGAAATGAGAGATGGTTTTCCAACATGTTGTATTGATGAGCCATGGTATTGTAACAAATACCTATTTATAGTTAGAATCCATGATAAATTTGGGGTGAATCTCCATGGTAAAAGCTCCTATTATATGTTTTTTTTAAATGTATATATGTTTCACTTTTAGTTATATTTATAACTAGTTTACCACTATAACTCAATTATTACTATTATTATTATTATTATTATTATTATTAAAATAATTAATATATTAGTTAAATGATATTGTTAAGCATGGAGAATAAACCACATTTTATTATAGAAATACTTAATTTTTAAATAGTTTTTGTTACAATACTTAAGGTTTTATAAATGTTTTATATACACCAACATATTGTGGTTCATATGAAATTTTCTGTAATTAATTAAATTTGAAATAAATTAATTTTTAAAATATAATTAACTTAGAGATGTTTAATTCCACTTTTTGTATGCTATTACAAATATTCCAACATATTCATATAAGTTAAATCTCTCGCTATCCCCTCATAATTGTTGATAATTAAATTAGAATTTTGAAAAATCTATCTTAAAAATATATACTTATAAACATAATTAATAATAATAATTTAAAATAAAAAATAATTAATTATAATTAATAATAATAATTTAAAGTAACGAAGAATGAATATAATTAATAATAATAATTTAAAATAAAAAAAATAATTTAATTAATTTTTATTTTTTTTAATAGTCGTAGTACCAAATATATTACAATATAAGTGTTTGGATGTACAGTGAATCTTATTAAACTTTTATTAAAATATAAAATCTCGTTTCACTAAAAGTATATGCCCATTGGGTGCAAGAATATTATAAAGAACAAAGGCCACGGAAATGAACCGTAACGCTACCTGAGTTACAACATCTCCTTCATATTTTCATTACCTTCATCAGTGTTGTGCATTAACATATGTTCATCTCCACATATTAAACTGCAAAAAGTACTTTACTCAGATTTGTCCATTTCCATATAATCGGTGGAAGCATAGGTTTTCCAGCTATGCTTTCAAAGCAGGTGACAAACACCCAAAACCCTAACAGTATCGCTATTCACATAATCATAGGCAACCCAACAAGAATCACCAATTATTTATATAATCAAGATTCACCAGTAACGCAGGTATCAACCAGAAACCAGAACGTCACGCACAACCTTGGCATGCCAACTCATTTTCCAACCTTGGCACAAGCTTGATTGAAAATGCTGCAAAGTGGGAACAACCGATGACGTCAACTTCTCAGTTTTCTGTGACATAGAGAAGAAGCACGGCTCACGACGAGCTGAGCTGTGGAGGGTGACATCTGAATTTCTTATTCTTCACCTTGTCAACTCCCGTGTCAACAAATCCGAAAAAAGGGTAATATAAATTATTATAATATGATACATATGATACATACCTACAAATATATTTCGAAGGATTCACAGAGGCTGAGATCACGTGTGCTGCCCAGCAATCCAGAATTTTTTTCTGATGCTCTCTACATTAAAGGCATCGATATAACCTCACATTGATTCGAATCAAGTGCGAGAAAAGAAACTGAATATGTTGTCGGAGTTCCTAATATATATATATATATATATATATATATATATATATTCTGTGGAATGGGCACCTGTAATTGTAGCCATGATCAGCATCTAATTGGTCATTGCTGAGAGAGAAGTCCTTAATAAATGTCTATTGTGGAATGTCAGAAACCATGACATGACATTAACAACAAATCTTTTTTCACATGATTATGTAAGTAAGAAACAATAAAAAAAATATTGCTAAGGCAAACTTTTATGATATTTTTAGATAAAAATGAATTGATTAGAAACTGCACCTCACAGGAGTACTGCGTACACTCTACCTTCATTAATCAAATGATACAACTATAAGTACATCACACAAAAGTAGAAAGTTGTAAACAAACTCCTATATCCTAGGAACTAATCCTAACTTGAGGAGCTACGTTACAACAATGTAACCATTTCCATTAATATACAAATAATATTAATTATTTCAACCCTCCCTTAATGGAGAAAGTATACAGTCCGAATTCTAACATCCCTCTAAACAATTCAAACTTGATTCTCCCAAGAGTTTAGTAAAAATGTCCGCTATGTCAAGCCACAAGATTTACAATATTCAACAAATATTTCCTTTGATCAAGTTTTTCAATAAAATGGAATTGAGTATCGATGTGTTCGTGTTTTGGTGGAAATACTAGATTGTATGCTAGCTTGATGGTACTCTCGTTGTCATTTAATGGTAGTTTCTTCTTCTCGTTCTTCTTCTCGCATCATTGAGAAGTCTTCTCAAATCCGCATAGCTTCACATGTGGTCGCACACAATGCTCGCAATGCTCTCTCGCCTGAAGATAAAGCGCGTGGCATTTCGCCGCCCATTGAGGCGACCTCGCATCCAATACTAAATGCATAACTCCGTGATAGATCCGCGATCATCCAGGTTGGTTGCCCAACTCGGAAACTTTCGAAAAGCCCGACAGAGTAACATCAAATGTGTCGTTGTATAAAATACCATAATCACTAGTACCACAAAGGTGCCTCATCACACTCTTTTCTCGACACCAAATGACTTTTGAGAGGTTTAGACATGAACCGGCTCAAATATCGCAACAGAGAGTATGCCAAGTCCGGTCTAGTTGTAGGCATATTTCGTACCCCAACGAGCGTTCATACAGTGGCATCCACCTCCTTAGTGCCATCGTCACCGCACAACTTTAGATTCTACCGCAATGGTGTTGCTGCTGACTTACATCGCTCCATCCGAAATCTTTCTAGTGTACTTCTCGCATACTTCCCCGAGGGGGCGAAAAAGTCCGTCCCCGTAATATCTATCGAAACCAAGTGAAGAAAGGGAGATTTCCTAGGATCTTTAATTTCAAATACTTGCGACATCCGCCATTTTATTTCTTTTATCAAAGTATCCGTATTACCTGTTATAATCATATCATCTACATACAAAGAAATCAAAATGATTTGTCTCTATTTATTATACTTGGTATACAGATTTGGATCATTCATGCTTCTATGAAACCATGTTGTAAGAAGAATGCATCGATCTTTTCATACCACGAATTCTGGTGCTTCTTTTAAACCATGTAATGCCTTTTCAATCTACAAGCTAGGATGTTCCTTCCTTTTAACAAACCCTTTAGGTTGAACTAAATAAATCTCTTTCTTTTCAATTCACCATTCGTAAATGCATACTTAACATCTAATTGGTGCAAATTTCTTCCACTTATATTTTGTTACTAAATAAATTAACATTCTAATGGCATTAATTTCTACAAGGGCAGTGGTTCTATCAAAATCTATTCCCTCTAGTTGTGAATAACCCTTTGCGAGTCTAGCTTTAAACTTCTCTATACTCCCATCTGCATTCACTTTAGGTTTGTACAAATCCACTTACAACCTATGGGTGTTTTTCCTTCTGTGCAATTCAACTAGATCCCAAGTATGGTTTTTAGTAATTGATTCAATTTCTTCATTCATCACAATGGCCCATTGCTCGCATTGACTTGCTTCTTTATATTTTGTGGGTTCTACAATGTTTAAAATATCATTTATGAAATCATAGTCTTTCAATTTAGCCGGTAATTGTGTCTCGCCTACCCGATCTCCTTGGTAGGGGACTTACCTCTAAATTGCTTGTTTCCCCGTAATTTGTACGAGCCTGGCCTTTATTGACTACATCACCTCGTTTCTTCTTCTTCATGCTCTTGCCTCGATTATCCCCGTTGTTTTCTTCCAACAATAATGGAATGTACCATTCATTATTACCGTCATCCTTTCCTTCCCTCAACTGCTCATGTAAATATCACATCTCGACTTGCAAATATTTTATGAGTCGCGGGATTAAATAACTTGTATGCTTTAAACCTGCCATATCCTACAAAGATACATTTCATAGCTTTAGGATCTAACTTTTCTCTCCACCTTAGGTATATGGGCAAAGGATTTTGACCCAAATACTCTTAAATGACTCACTGTGTTGGTTTGAATCCATATAATCTTCAAAGGGTTTTGAAGCTAAGACATTTAGTAGGACTCCTATTCTTTAATAAATGAAGAACTGTTAATTAAGGCCCACCTTAAAACCATTTGATATACCCTTACCTTGAAGCATACTCCTTGCGCACTCCACAAGGGTTATGTTCTTTTCTCATTTTTCCACCTCCCATTTTTATGGTGTATGAGGCACTCAGAATCGTTGAACAATCCCATGATTTCTGCAAAAATTCATGAACTCACCCAACTTGTATTCTCCCCTTGATCCGAGCAGAGAATTTTTATACATTTTCCCGTCTCGCTTCTCTACCAAAGTTTTAAATTCTTTAAAACAATGAAAAGTCCGAATCTTTTTACTCAAAGAATATATCCATGAGAATCTAGCGCAATCATCAAGAATAGAAGAAAATAATATGCACCACCTAGCGACCTGTCTACATATAGGTTTGTATAACTGCTAATCATCTTAGAATATCTCTTCTTTCTATCAATATGCAAAGGAAATTCCTCTATGCATTTTCCCTAATGCACATCCATCAAAATTCAACTAAACACGATGAAAACAAGAAGTCCATCGACCATACCTTTTCTTTGAAGTAACATGAGGTCTTGTAAATTAAGGTGATCGAATCTCTAGTGCCGTGAGGTTTTGGTCACAATCCCCGTTGCGAACATGGCTTGTTGTGGTATGATTTTGACATTTAGTCCGTACGTGCTCCCCACACGTGCCCTCGATGCAATCGTTTCCATATTTCTATACTTTATGACACAACCCTCGTCTCGGAAGAATTCAACTTAGCAGACCCCTAATCCGTTATCATAGATACAGAGATCAATTTTTTCCTAATCCACAAGTACATACAATACATTTCTAATATGTATAACGTCACCATTAGGAAATATTATTGGAATATCACCATACCCTTTTATCTCATATCATTTTTCATATCCTAGAAAAATTTTAGATCCACATGAAGTTTCTTCAAGAAATTCAAACCATTCTTTCTTACCTCGTCATATGTGAGGATGCAACAGCACTGACATACCATATGTCGTCCTCATCTTCCTTAGAAGCTGAAAGCACACAATCCGCTACAAGATAGAGTTTCATGACTATAGTCTTCATCTTCATTAACAAAATATCCTTTGTGCCTACTCTAAATATTCCTTGCTTCGTCTCTGTTTGCCTCTTAAAACAATCCCTAATTTCGTGGCCAACTTTCCCACAAGAAAAAAACATTTCTTGTTTGAAATTTTTTTAGACATACCTTCAATGTTCTCTTTTGAAACTTGCTACCTCCTCTCTCGTTACCGTTGTGGTCGCCACTCGCCGATGTGGTTGCTTTCCTATAAAGTGTTGCCTCTTCGACACGTAGCAAGATCATCACCCCGCGGTCTTAAATTTTTTCCTAGCTCTTCTTCTTGTAGCAAAATTCCTATCAATTCTTCGAATGAAGGGGCTTTATCCCTCGCTACCAATCCCGTGATGAACGTCCGATATTCATCCTTCAGGTTCCATTCAATGCAATATTGACTAGATCGAATGAGACACCTTTTTATCCTCATGTCTCCAATCTGTCCTTCGTGTCTTTAACCCTTGCAATAAATCCAATGTTGCATTCGTTTTCCTCCATCCTCATCGAATGTGCCTTGCCTTTAAGTGACAAGATGTGATTTGTATTTGTGTCTGTATACCTCTGAGCGTCGTCTAGATCCCTGGACTATTTGCCATCTCTGCTGGATAATATTATCCTTGACTCGACATTCTAAAGATGAATTTTTATTTGTTCTCCCTTTTATCCGAGTCTTGTATAAGTGCAAACTTGTCCCCGTTACAATATTTGGTTTCTCGCTCCTCGCCCGTGACAATCGAATGCATTTTCTCCCCCAAGAAATGTCTATAGTTTTAATTTCCAATGTAGAAATTGACCCATCAAGTTTGCTAGACTCGTTGAGATATGTTTCTATGGTATTATTCATACTAGACTGAATGCACCTGCACTTTCCCGATGATTCTAACCAATATGAATAATTACAAGCTACACTAACAAAAAATTCAATACATATTAGATTTTGATCATCGATCCGCCTCCAATCTCGCTTGATCTTGTGACCGTAACTCGATCCTCCACTGATCTAATGATTACCGTGTCCGCGACTTGAATTTACCACCAACGGCAAACATCCTTTGCAAAAACCGCTAACCCACGTGATCTCGCGACTCGCATCTACCACCAACGGAAATCTCGGCGGTGCAGAATCGCCAAAGAGAGAGATTGGCACTTTTCTAAGGCAAATATCTCGTGCCAAATAAAAGATTCATGTAAGTGCCCAAATTGGTGCGGTATGGCTCTGCGTTGCGCCAATTGTTTTCTGCGACCGTTCCAAAAAAACCGCGCCAACCCTCCTATGCTCGCAGATTCAAAAATCATCCGAGACCTATGAGTCAAGTGTTCGATGCGTACCACCTACTCCCGTGAGCACTAAGCGCCCGTGTGCACCATATCCACTAAGGCTTTATAGCCACTAAGGCTCGTAGCCACTAAGGTGCTCAAAACAAATCAAAGCTCACCCGTCCGAGCTCGATACCAAGATAAAAACTGAATTGATTGGAAATCGTACCCCGCGGTGATTACTACACCTGGAGACCGAACATAAATGGAGAGTACACCTTACCTTCATTAATAAAATGATAAAACTATAAGTATATCACATGTATAGAAAAATGAAATAAACTCCTATATCCTAGAACTAATCGTAACTTCGATAGCCACGTTTTATAACAATGTAACCATTTCTCTCCATTAATATACAAATAATATTAATTATTTCCAACTTTTTTAGTGTAATTCAGCTATCTCTCTTGTCAGCTAGGAGAAAGGAGGCTTCATTCTTTTTGTGTGATGATGCCGGAGTTTGAATTCTTTCATCTACCTTGTTCTAAATTTGGAATAATACAAAGGAGATGGGTTAAACTTTCTTCCTTCGATTTTGGAATATATTTGGATTTCTGGATTTCTATATTACTTGAATTGATTTTAGATTCTTAAATAATTTTTTTAATTATTTTTTTATTTCATTATTTTTAACATATACATAAAAATATTTAGATTTTTTGGATCATTGAATGTATAAGACATATTATTAATTCTAAAAATAAGAATAGTTGCACAACACTTTATCTCGCAATTATATCCATTATGAATAAATGAATTCCATAACTTAAAAAACATTAGTTATCCATCAATAAATTTATGCCATAACTTTGAAAAACATCAGCTATTCGTCGTGATATTTTATGATGGAATTTAGTTCAAATGAAATACTAAATATTTTATAAATTACCCAACTAGAAACAAATAAAGACAAAAGATGAAGGTGAGGACTCTTAGGCTTCCCACAACCCTAAATACTTTATTGAATTAACAACAATCAATTACAACCTTATAAAGATGCACAAGACTAGGTTAGTTAGAACTAATTCCTAAAAAATAGGAACTAGTCCCTAATTACAAAAACAACTAAACAACTATTCATTTATCCATTATTTTCAAGTTTCCCCCTTAATGGATAAATGATTGTTTTCCAGACCTAGCATCTCTCTGTTAAAATTCAAATTTTACCTTCCAAGGGACTTTGTGAAAATATCAATGGGATTTTGACAAGTATAACAATATTCAATAAAAATTTCCTTAGAGAGTATCTTCTCTATAATAAAATGAAACTCGGTATCAAAATGATTTGTCCTTACATGAAAGATTGGATTATTTCCAACTTGATTGAGCACCGGTTGTCACATTTGATCATTGTAACCTTCTTTTTGTTCTTTTTCAACATCTTAAAGAAACCCACCTCAACCAAACAACTTCACAATTTGTTGCACACAAAGCTTTACACTCGCCTTCTATAATGATAAAGATAATACTTTTCTTGTTGCCGCTCCATGAAACAACTCGGATCATATACCGAATGCATAACATGTAGTAGATATTATTTACCTAGACATTGGCTCAATCCGAACCGAGTAACCCGTCACTCAACATCAAATGAATTCAAGATAATTAACGAAATAAATAGTACCTTTAAGATACCTTAGTACTATTTTGTCGCTTCTCCAATGGAATTTATAGGTTTTGTCATAAATTGACTTAGCACATTAATCGAATATCAATAACATGTCTAGTGGTAGTAACATAATTCAGACTTCCAACTAGTTCTTTGTACGATGCACCATCAACCTCTTTTTGAACCATCATCAAAACGAAGCTTCACATTATATTGCATAGGAACAAAGCAAACTCGCACCGATTCATCCCGAAATTTTTAAGCACTTTTGTTACATACTTACCCTAAGAAATAAAATATTGACTAACATCTCGCCAAAGTTCAAGACCTAAAAAGTAATGCAATTCACGAAGATCTTTCATATCGAATACTTGTGACATTTGCATCTTACTTTCATTAATTAAATTGATTGAATTTCCTATAATGATTAAGTCATCAACATACAAATAATTCAACACCACATACACTTTTGCATAAATTTGGTATACATATTCAGATCACTTTAACTTCTCATAAAACCCCGCCGGAAAAGGAAAGAATATATCTTTTCATACCATGACCTATATGCCTATTGCAGCCCATACAAACCTTTCATTAATCTTAAAAATAAATGTTCCCGCCCTATTTTCACAAACCCTTCAAGGTGTGTCAAATACACCTCCTCCTTTAAGTCACCTTCGTAAAGGCAGATTTTACATCTAGTTGGTGAAAATTCCAATGATACTTTGTAGCTAATGTAATTAACAATCTAATAATGTTTAATTTACCTATAAGTGAAACATTTCTCATAATAAATACCCTATATCTAAGAGAACCCTTTTTCCACCAATCTAGCTTTATAATTATCTAGTCTTCCATCTTTTTAAACTTGTGTTTGTATAACCATTTGCATCCTATGGGCTATTTTCCTTTAGATAGTTCACTCAATTCCCAGGTTTTATTTTTAATTCTAGATTCATATTATTCTTCCCATATCTTTTCTCCACTATTCATATTCAATAAATTAATTAAATTTCATGGGTTTTATGACATTCAAAACGTAGTCAAGAGAGCATAGTCCTTGTACCTTTGAGGTAGTCAAATCGTCGAGTAGATTTCCTTCGTTCACTACTTCCACCTCCGTTTTTTGACATTACTTCTCCACTTCCGATTATGCTCCGAATGCTTATGATGTCTACATAGCTAAATTCTTGCTCAAGATTTTACCGCTCAATGTTTTATGCTTTTTCTTTTTCTTTATTGTCTTCAACTTCGTGGAGAATGTGCGATAAGTATTTCATAGTTGTTATCATTGTTTTCATCTACATGTTCATGGAAAATTACATCTCTACTTGCAAATACTTTTTGAGTGTATGGATCATATATTTTATATGCTTTAAATTATGAACAATATCCCACAAAAAATACACTTGATACCTTCAGCAACAAATTTATTTATGTTCTCCTTCGTAATATGTGCAAAGGCCTTACACCCAAATATCTCAAATTATGAACTCGTTGGTTTAAAACCATGCAAGGCTTCAAATGGAGTCTGAAATCAAGATACTTTTTTGACTTCTATTATGTAAATAAACAATAGTACTAGTAGCTTTTTCCCAAAAGGCATTTGAAAGATTCTTACTTTTGATCATACTTTATGCGCACTCCACCAATTTCTTGTTTTTCCTTTCTCAACACGTTCTACTATAGAGTGTGTTGGGGTCCCGTGTTTTGGTAGATCGGCTCACCAAAAGACAAGGAAACATCAAACCAATCTTTAGAGTTCTAGGATCTAGCTACTCCTAGTCTTAGAGAGGGATCTCTCAATGTTTTTTATAAAGATATGTCTTAAAAGCTTTAGTAGTTGATTCTAGGCTAGTTATGATGTGCAATGGGTTGTTTGCTTTGTTTGGTTGGACAAATGTGTTTCATGTGGTATAGATAGAGCATGGGAATATACAAGCCATTGCAATAATGGATTCATGTGAAAGTCCCAAAAAAGTTTTGACCTAGGAAGGAAGGGAAACCAAAGGGAAAATATAACTTGGTCAAGGATCCGTTGAATAATATAGGTGAAATGGGATGAACATTAAGGACTAAGAGTGAAAAAAGCTAAACCCTTTCACAATGGCTTAAAAGATTCAGAGAACGCCCTATTTCTCCAATCTCACCGCTTTGGACTAATCAATATAAACACTCAAAGGAAATAGAATGTAGACTAAACCTTTAATAAATTATAGGATTCGAGTAACTCCCTATTTCCTCCTACAAGTTTACGTTGTCAAGGCTCAATCAACAAAGACATACAATTGCATTCAAAGAAGAGGGAATGCCTTAGAAATCTAGGACTGCAATTATAGACCTTTAACACAATAATTACAATAATAAATAGAGGGTATGATTGAAACAAACTCATCACAAACCGATAAGAATTAATAATCAAAGGGAGATTTCATATACAATGTTCAGTGGTAAAGAAATAGGGAACGCCTAAACAACCTTTAACACAACCGAATTAACCATTTGGGAAGAATAAACCGATTATTTAAGAGAGCCGTTAGACTACCCCGTCATAATTTAGTAGCTAAAAACATATAAACAAGAAGGATAAATAGGTCGAGGTGCTTCTAAGATACATTTCTCTCCGCCTAAAATTTTTATCCTACCGTAAGCAAAGAATGATGGAACAAAGTGGAAAACAGAAATAAAATTAACAATAAGAAGTACTTCACCAAAACCAGGCTCCTGGGATCTAATGGTCCAGCCTCCTTCATCAACAGAAACAAAATATCTTCACTCTTTCGTAACACCAATGCTTCTTCAAAGCAAGAATATGTATTACTTTAGAAATCACCAAATTCCAACCTTTTACAATGAGACTTCAAAAGATTCTTTATAGGAAAAATGAGGAAAAGTAGGTGACCAATGTTTTAATGATCGTCGCAGATAGAAGAAATCATTTGAATGCCCCATCCTATGTTATAAACATTACATTAAGTTCTAGATAGGATCAATAACTTTGTAGCTTGGCCGAGACCATTTTGATATGACATAAAACACCTACAGTGTCCTTTGGGAAGAAATATTGTCTCGTAGTGGTACCGTTATCTTCTTCGTGAGTATGAAGAATGGGCTATGAGGACTCCCATACTTCTAAATAACCGCTTCTCATAGTTTGTAGCAGCTCTGTAATAACCGCTATGTGCTTCGTGTGCATGGAGAGGGGTTATGACTATGTCAGTCAACATTCTGCATTTAACTCGCTCTATTTCTTTGTACTTAGGCCTCGTTTTTAGCTCGTTTGTGCCTTTACTAGTTGATTTCTCGATTTGCTTTTGTATTGATGCCTTCAGAGGCTTCATTAATCTTCATGCCTTGTTTTCTCGCTATTGATGTGCAAACTTCATCTTTCTAAGTGTTCTCTCGTACAGTGGAGAGTTTGCTAAGCTAGAGGATTGTGTTAGGGTCACCGCGATCTTTGATAAAACAAGCTCGAAATCTTCTCGCAATGTCTTCTCTTGCGATCTCATGCTCGAGACCTGCTTCTTTTGCACTCTATATCACCATGACTATGAATGGGAAAACACAGAGCAAGCACCATTTAAAACCCCGCAAAACACAAACTCATTATAAAATCCTCGTGGAATTTGGTTTAGGCTTCTCTGAGAAGTTCGTGAGGGTGGAGGGGACTTGAGGAAAAAGATGGATGCAAATTAAGAACGGATGAAAAAACCTTGTCGTAGCAAACCTAAATCCGTGTTTTGAGGTTTGAGTGCAAGGGCGAACATGGACCGTTAGATTAGGATGATCTACGATCGCGATCAGTTTCGATGGAGACGTTAGGGAGATCGCATGAATGGAGAATGGATGGGGTTGGAGAGATTAAGTCGTGACCGTCCGATCTCCTAGATCGACCGCTCCGATTAAAGTGAAAACTATGGAGGGTAGGCGTAAGGGTGAAACCGGGGATGGTTTTTACAAAATAAAAAGGGGGGGGAGGTGGTTTTTCCCGAAAAACAATGCGATTCCATACATCTCTTGAGACGTAACCTCCTAATACCGCCTTTTCGCAAAATTTTGGACATTAAACTGAGGTAGATATTTTGCGATATCTAACGTCCACCGTCGATGATCGGCTACGATCCGGGCGCGCGGATCGCACGCGACGGGAAGTTGCGGGAGCAGAATGGTGGGCCCGCATTTATTTTGTCGTGTAGCAGAAACATTAAGTGGCAGTGGTGAAGGTTTAAGTGAAAAACCGATTTCATCGGTTAAATCCCGACCATTGGTTCTCTCATATGGACTACTGAGATTAAAAGATGGATCGAAGGTTTTGAAAGTGAAAGGCAGTGAACAAGGAGGAAAGGAGGTGTGATGGCTCGATGGCCATTGATCTTGTGCAGATCAATCTGCCTATATTCGTTTAACTCATAAGGTCGAGGGAATGAAAAGAAACAAAGGAAAGGAGGGAAGGGATTTTATATGGATGGGGGATATATCCTAGCCATTGGATGTACGTAAATGGATGGCTGAAATTTGAAGATGACGCGAAAAATTTGAAAAAGGGAAAAGGGACTAGGAATGAATGGGGTGTTCGATGGTCGTTGATCTCACAGAGATCAACTACGTCCGGCATTGGTTCGGGACTATACCCCCGTGAGAAAATTTATAAAGGAAAGGGTGCATTCGCTGAGAAATATGAGGAAAGGAGGGCTTGGGGATAAGCGCTCTAGTGTGGTCCCATGGAGGGAGAAGGACCGTGCTAGCAGGTGACCTTAAGCCCCCTGGGGCTTAATACTTATAATAGAGCAAGACTATTTTTAGGCTTTTTTGTAGGGATTTTGAGGGGTTTTTGCCTTAGAACTCGGGGTTGTGGGGGCTAAGGTTATATGAGACGGGGTTTTAAAGCCATAAGCCTTTGGGCTAAAAAATTTATAGTGCAAAAAGGTGTTTAGGCCAAAAAATGTGATTTTTAGGCCAAAGGAGGGGTTCCGAGTAAAAGGGAGGATTTTAAAACCAAATATAGGGACGTATAAGTTTTTAAAAAAGGATCTCTGGGATAGTTTAGAGGTTGAATGAGGATGTTTTCTCGAGGGATTTTTTGGAGGAAACAAGGGAAAAAATGGAGATTTTGTGGGGGTGAAATTAAGGGGTAAATGGTTAGGAATGGAGTTTTATATGCTTTTTTCTCGGGTAACACCAAGGTTCTTTAGGACTCGATAGTGAAACAAAATAGCTGAAGATTATTTCAAAGGGTAATTATCATCATAAAAAACTTCAAAAGATGATAGGTCTTCGCAGGGAACTATCTCTGAAGGCACAAAGACAAAATTATCCACCATTAAGTATGAAAGAAATTATAGGTGGCTAACAGCTGGCTCCACTTGGGGAGGACAAATTTTTGCCCTTTAGGTTTCCGTAACCTCATTAATCTATGTATTTAGTGTACTAAAGTACATTCCATTGCGCATTCTTTGCTTTCTTGTTGGTACCTTTGCATATTGGTAGTTTTTTCAATGACCCGTAGCATGAGATCTCTTTAAAACAAACATTTCTACCTACCGGCTGTGCCTACTTGTCCTAATTTTTTTTCTTTCTTTCCTGAGTGCACTTGGGCTAGAAAACTCTTTTTCTAAACATTTATTTTGCAAAATAGAAAAATAAACCTATCTAATGCTACCCTTATTTCTCCATGAGTTCAGTACAAGTGTTGAACTCATAAGTTTCTATATATTCTAATATATGTCAGATTAAACAAATGGCTGCATTTTCATTCTCTATATTCTAAGACAAAGAGAAATTGAAAAAAACAAATAAACTAGGATTATACCGTCCGATTTGGTCGTGGGTCCATGGCATAAAGACAAGCCGCACATGAACCGAAACTTGGCAAAATTAAAACAAAACTTGGAAGGTTTAAAGATCTGAAAATCTAAAGCATCCCTTTTCCTCCGTGACTCAGATTTTAAGTTTTTCGTAGTCACCCTTTTTCTTCATTTCAAATTCTCCGGGTTTTGATCTTGTTAGAGTCGTTTTGTTTTCTTCTTTTGTTGGTTCAAGTTTTGAGCATGTTAGAACCAAACTTCTCTTTCTTCTCTTTGGTGTACTCTTCCACTTATATTTTGTTACTAAATAAATTAACATTCTAATGGTATTTAATTTTGCTACAAGGGCAAAGTGTCATCAAAATCTCCATTCCCTCTAGTTGTGAATAACCCTTTGCTACGAGTCTAGCTTTAAACTTCTCTATACTCCCATCTACATTCACTTTAGGTTTGTACAAACCACTTACAACTTATGGGTGTTTTTCCTTCAGTGCTTCAACTAGATCCCAAGTATGGTTTTTAGTAATTGATTCAATTTCTTCATTCACCGCGCCGTCTATTGCTCGATTGACTTGCTTCTTTATAGTCAGGCCTTACAATGCTTAAAATACTTGTCATGAAATCATAGTCTTTCAATTTGGTCAGTAATTGTGTCTCTGCCTACCCGATCTCCTCGGGTAGGGGACTTACCTCAAATTTGTCCGTTTCGTACTTGTACGAGCCCTGCTTTATTGACTACATCACCTCGTTTCTTCTTCTTCATGCTCGTTCCCCGATTATCCCGTTCAACAATAATGGAATGTACCATTCACATACCGCTATCCTTTCCTTCCCGAACTCCGTTCATGAAATATCACATCTCGACTTGCAAATATTTTATGAGTCACGGGATTAAATAACTTGTATGCTTTAAACTCAGTGCCATATCCTGTGTGATACCATAGCTTTAGGATCTAACTTCTTTTCTTTCACCTTAGGTATATGGGCAAAGGGATTTTGACCCAAATACTCTTAAATGACTCACTCGTTGGTTTGAATCCATATACCTTCTGCAAGGGGTTTTAAGCTAAGAAATTTAGGACTCCTATTCTTTAAATAAACACGTCAAGTAATGGCCTCTGCAAATCGGTAATCATTTGATATACCCCTACCTTAAGCATACTCCTTGCGCACTCCACAAGGTTATGTTCTTTCATTCTTCCACTCCATTTTTTTGTGGTGTATGAGGCAATCGTAAACTGCTGAACAATCCCATGATTTCGCAAAAATTCATGAACTCACTCAACTTGTATTCTCCCCTTTGATCTCGAGCAGGGAATTTTATACATTTTCCCCGTTCCCCGTTTTCACCAAAGTTTTTAAATTCTTTAAAACAATGAAAAGTCCAATCTTTTTACTCAAAGAATATATCCATGAGAATCTAGCGCAATCACTGCAAGAATAGAAGAAAATAATATGCACCACCTAGCGACCTGTCCGCATAGGTTCCATATGTCCGTATGCACCATCTTTAGAATATCTCTTCTCTTTCTATCAATATGCAAAGAAATTCTCTCTATGCATTTTCCCTAATGCACATCCAACAAAATTCAACTAAACACAATGAAAAACAAGGAGTCCATCGACCATACCTTTCTTGAAGTAACATGAGGTCTTGTAAATTAAGGTGACTGAATCTCTAGTGCCGTAGGCTTTTTGTCGTCAATCCGTTGCGAACATGGCTTGTTGTGGTATGATTTTGACATTTAGTCTCAGACAGTTCTACACGCACTCCCGATGCAACTCGTTTCCATATTTCTATACTTTATGACACAAACTCGTCTTGAAGAATTCAACTAGCAGACCAATCCGTTATCATAGATACGTAGATCAATTTTTTCCTAATCCCGGGCACATACAATACATTTTTAATATGTATAACGTCACCATTAGGAAATATTATTGGAATATCACCATACCCTTTTATCTCATATCCTTTTTTCATATCCTAGAAAATTTTAATCACATGAAGCTTCTTCAAGAAATTCAAGCCATTCTTTCTTTACCGTCATATGTGAGGATGCAAAATGTAATTCGACAGTAATTTATATGGCTGTTCCCTCCTATCTTCCTTAGAAGCCGAAAGCACACAATCCGCTACAAATAGTAGAGTTTCATGACTATAGTCTTCATCTTCATTAACAAAATATCCTTTGTGCCTACTCTAAATATTCCTTGCTTCGTCCGTCCGCTCTTAAAACAATCCCTAATTTCGTGGCCAACTTTCCCACAAGAAAAACATTTCTTGTTTGAAAATTTGTTTGTAGACATACCTCTAAATGGTCTCTTTGGAAACTTGCTACCTCCTCTGCTGTCATGTGGCCGCCATCGCTGATGTGGTCGCTTTCCTATAAAGTGTTTCCTCTTCGACATCGTAGCAAGACTTATCACCTGCGGTTCTAAATTTTTCCAGCTCTTCTTCTTGTAGCAAAATTCCTATCAATTCTTCGAATGAAGGGGCTTTATCCCTCGCTACCAATCCCGTGATGAACGTCTGATATTCATCCTTCATTCCATTCAATCCAATATTGACTAGATCGGAATGAGACACCTTTTTCTCCGATGTCTCCCAATCCGTCCTTCAGTCTTTAACCCTTGCATAACCCACAGTATCTTTTTTGCCTCTCCATCCTCATCGCAAACAAACTCTTGCCTTTAAGTGACAAGATGTGATTTGTATTTTGTGTCCGGTATAAATTCTTGAGCGTCGTCTCAGATCTCAAGGACTATTTGCCATCTCTAATGTGGGATAATATTATCCTTGACTACATCTTTCGTATAGACTTTTTATTTGTTATCCCTTTTATCCGAGTCTTCGTATATAAGTGCAAACTTGTCCCCGTTACAATATTTGGTTTCTCAAGCCCGCCTATGACAATCGACCATGCATTTTCTCCCCTAAGAAATGTCTATAGTTTTAATTTCCAATTGGTAAATTGGACCCATCAAGTTTGCTAGACTCATTGAGATATGCTTTTATGGTATTATTCATACTAGATCGATCTAATCGTACCCTTCGATGATTCTAACCATTGAATAATTACAAGCTACACTAACAAAAAATTCAATACATATTAGATTTTGATCACCGATCCGCTCAATCTCGGCCTCGATCTTGTGACTCCAACCTCGCATCCTCCACCGATCTAATGATTAATGTGTCCGCGACTTGAATTTACCACCAACGGCAAACATCCTTTGCAAAACCGCTTTCAACCAATGGATCTGCGACTTCCGTATCTACCACCACCGGAAAATCCTATGTGCAAGAATCGCCAAAGAGAGAGATTGGCACTTTTCTAAGGCAAATATCTACAAATAAAAGATTCATGGGTGCTCAAAATTGGTGCGGTATGGCCTCCGGCAATGGCGCCAATTGCGCTTTTCGTGCGACCGTGCGTAAAAACCGCGCCAACCTCCTATGCTCGCAGATTCCAAAATCATCCGAGACCCGAGGAGTCAAGTGTTTGATGCGTACCACCTACCCCCGTGAGCACTAAGCGCTTGTGTGCACCATATCCACTAAGGCTTTATAGCCACTAAGGCTCGTAGCCACTAAGGTGCTCAAAACAAACTGTGCCCACCCGTCCGAGCTCCGATACCAAGATAAAAAACCGAATTGATTGGAAACCGCACCTCACAGTGATTACTACACCCGGAGATCGAACATAAATGGAGAGTACACTTCACTTTATTAATAAAATGATACAACTATAAGTACATCACATTTAAGTAGGAAGTTTTAAACAAACTCCTATATCCTAGGAACTAATCGTAACTTGAGGAGCTACGTTACAACAATGTAACCATTTCTCCATTAATATACAAATAATATTAATTATTTCCAACTTTTGGTGTAATTCAATCCATCTTGTCAGCTAGGAGAAAGGAGGCTTCATTCTTTTTGTGTGATGATGTCGGAGTTTGAATTCCTTTCATCTACCTTGTTCTAAATTTGGAATAATACAAAGGAGAGTGGGGTTAAACTTTTCTTCCTTCGATTTTGGAATATATTTGGATTTGGATTTTGGATAATATTTGGAATTGGATTTTGGATTCTTAAATAATTTTTTTAATTATTTTTTTTATTTCATTATTTTTAACATATACATAAAAATATTTAGATTTTTCGATCACTAAATGTATAAGACATATTATTAATTCTAAAAATAAGAATAGTCGCACAACACTTTATCCGCAATTACATCCATTATGAATAAATGAATTCCATAATCTCTTAAAAAACATTAGTTATCCATCAATAAATTTATGCCATAACTTTGAAAAATACCGCCTATCCGTCGTGATATTTTTTGATGGAATTTAGTTCAAATGAAATACTAAATATTTTATAAATTACCCAACTAGAAAGAAATAAAGACAAAAGATGAAGTTGGGAGGACTCTTAGGCTTCCCACAACCCTAAATACTTTATTGAATTAACAACAATCAATTACAACCTTATAAAGATGCACAAGACTAGGCTAGTTAGAACTAATTCCTAAAAAATAGAACTAGTCCCTAATTACAAAAACAACTAAACAACTATTCATTTATCCATTATTTTCATGTTTCCCCCTTAATGGATAAATGATTGTTTTCCGTACCTAGCATCTCTCTAAGAAATTCAAATTTAATTAAGTGACCTTGTGAAAATATCAATGGGATTTGACAAGGATAACAATATTCAATAAAATTTCCCTTAGAGAGTATCTTCTATAATAAAATGAAACTCAGATCAAAATGATTTGTCCTTGCATGAAATATTTTGGATTATTTCCAACTTGATTACACCGGGTTGTCACATTTGATCATCAGAATCCCTTCTTTTGTTCTTTTTCAACATCTTAAAGAACCCACCTCAACCAAACAACTTCACAATTTGTTGCACACAAAGCTAATACTCCGCCTCTATAGATGATAAAGATACAATACTTTTCTTGTTGTCGCTCCATGAAACAATCCCGGATCATATACCGAATGCATAACCCGTAGTAGATATTCTTATCCGTATTATTGGCTCAATCTAAATCTCGAGTAACCTCGTCGACCAACATCAAATGAATCGGCATAATTAAGACCAAAATAAATAGTACCCTTAAGATACCTTAGTACTTATTTTGCTGCTCTCCAATGGAATTTTATAGGTTTTGTCATAAATTGACTTAGCACGTTAACCTAATATCAATAACATGTCTAGTGTAACATAATCCACTTCCAACTAGTTCTTGTACAATGCACCATCAACCTATTTTGAACCATCATCAAAACGAAGCTTCACATTATATTGCATAGAACAAAGCTAACCTCTGCACTGATTCATCCTGAATTTTTAAGCACTTTTGTTACATACTTACCCTAAGAAATAAAATATTGACTAACATCTCGCCAAAGTTCAAGACTCCAAAAAGTAATGCAATTCACAAAGATCTTTCATCTCGAATACTTGTGACATTTGCATCTTAATTTCATTAATTAACTTGAGTGAATTTCCTATAATGATTAAGTCATCAACATACAAATAATTCAACACCACATACCCCTTTGCATAAATTTGGTATACATATTCAGATCACTTTAACTTCTCATAAACGGAAAGAATATATCTTTTCATACCATGACCTAGATGCCTTGCTGTATTTTACACAAACCTTTTCATTAATCCGAAAAATAAATGTTCCTGCCCTATTTTCACAAACCCTTCAAGGTGTGTCAAATACACCTCCTTTAAGTCACCTTCGTAAAGGTATTTTACATCTAGTTGGTGAAAATTCAATGACATTTTCTTTGTAGCTAATGTAGTTAACAATCTAATAATGTTTAATTTACCTATAAGTGAAAATATTTCTTCATAATAAATACTCATATCTAAGAGAACCCTTTTTCCACCCAATCTAGTTTTATAATTATCTAGTCTTCCATCTTTTAAACTTGTGTTTGTATAACCATTTGCATCCTATGGGCTATTTTCCTTTAGAGGTTCACTCAATTCCCGCTTATTTTTAATTCTAGATTCAGTATTATGTTATCTATCTTTTTCTCCACTATTCATATTCAATAAAATTAATGAATTTCATGGGTTTTATGACATTCCAAAAAAAAAAAAAAACAAGAGGTCAAGAGAGCATAGTCCTTGTACCTTGAGGTCAAATCGCCGAGTAGATTTCCTTCGTGCTTCACTACTTCCACCCTCTGCTTTTTTACATTACTTCTCCACTTCGATTATGCCCAATGCCAGGATGTCTTACATAGCTAGATTCTTGCTCAAGATTTTGCTGCTCAATGTTTTATGCTTTTCTTCTTTTCTTTATTGTCTTCAACTTCTGTGTGAGAATGTACAGGTTTCAGAAGTTACTGCATTTGCTTCTTCATCCGCATGTTCATGGAAAATTACACTCCTACTCTGTAAATACTTTTGAGTAGATGGATCATATATTTTATATGCTTTAAATTATGAATTAATATCCTCACAAAAATACACTTGATACCTTCAGCAACAAATTTATTTATGTTTCCCTCCTTCGCAATATGCAAAGGCCTTACACCCAAATATCCTCAAATTATGAACTCGTTGGTTTAAAACCATGCAAGGCTTCAAATGGAGTCTTGAAATCAAGATACTTTTTTGGACTTCTATTATGTAAATAAACAATAGTACTAGTAGCTTCTTCCCAAAAGGCATTTGAAATATTCTTACTTTTGATCATACTTTACAAGTACTCCCACCACTGTTTTTCCTTCTCTAACACGTTCTACTATAGAGTGTGTTGGGGTCCCGTGTTTTCGCAGACTCGTTCACCAAAAGACACAGCAGACTAAAACCAATCTTTAGAGTTCTAGGATCTAGCCACCCTAGTCTTAGAGAGAGGACTTCAATAATATGAAGATATTTCTTGAAAGCTTTAGTAGTTGATTCTAGGCTAGTTATGATGTAAGGTGGCTGTTTGCTTTGCTTGGTTGGACAAATGTGTTTCATGTGGTATAGATAGAGCATGGGAATCTACAAGCTATTGCGCAATGGATTCATGTGAAAGTCCCAAAAAGTTTTGACTGAGAAGGAAGGAAACCAAAGGGAAAATATAACTTGGTCATGATCCGTTGGTATGAAGAGAAAGTGAAATGGGATGAACATTAAGGACGAAGAGTGAAAAAAAAGCTAAAACCTTTCACAATGGCTTAAAAGATTCAGAGAACTGTTTCCTCCTACAAGAATTCAGCAACGTTTAGACTTAATCAATATAAACACTCAAAGGAAATAGAAATGTAGACTAAACTCTTCTTTAATAAATTATAGGATTCAGTAATCTATTTCTCTCCAAGTTAAGTTTATCACGAAGGCTCAATCAACAAAGACATACAATTGCATTCAAAGAAGAGGGAATGCCTTAGAAATCTAGGACCTAAGTAAATTATAGGACCTGAATAATAATAATAATAAATGAGAGGGTATGATTGAAACAAACCTCACTCACAAACCGCAAGAATTAATAATCAAAGGAGATTTCAGAGCACAATGTTCAAGCAAAGAAAATAGGAACGCCAACAACCTTTAACACAATCGACAATCATTTCCTAAATAAAACAAATCGATTATTTAAGAGAGTTGTTAGACTACCCTGTCATAATTTAGTAGCTAAAAACATATAAATGTTGAATACAATAGGCTGAGGGTGCTTCTAAGATACATTTCTCTCGCCTAAAATTTTTATCCATCGAAAAGAATGATGGAACAAAGTGGAAAACAAGAAATAAAATTAACAATAAGAAGTACTTCACCAAAACCAAAGCCTTGATCTAATGGTCCAACCTCCTTCATCACCAGAAATAAAGATCTTCACTCTTTCAGAACACCAATGCTTCTTTCAAAGTAGCATATGGTACATTTAGAAATCACCAAATGCTAACCTTTACAATGAGACTTCAAAGATTTTTTAAGAGAAAAATGAGGAAAAGTAGGTGACCAATAGTTGAATGATCGCCAGAGATAGAAGAAATCTACTTGAATGCCTGCATCCCGTGTTATAAACATTACATTAAGTTCTAGATAGGATCAATAACTTTAGCCATTTACATCTATTTGTGGATATGATAAGAACACCCTGCCGCAGTGTCCTCCGGGGGAAGAAATATTGTCCGTAGTGGCACTTCGTTATCTTCTTCGTGTGAGTTAAGCAAGAATGGGCTATGAGGACTCCCACACTTCTAAATAACCGTCTTCGCGCTTGTAGCAGCTTTCTCCTAGTAATAACCGCTAGTATGTCGAAAAGTGGAGAGGTTACAATCGTGTCACCAACATTCTGCACTAAGAACTATTTCTTTGTACTTAGCCCGTTAGCCTGCTGTGCCTTTACTAGTTGATTTCTCATTTGTTTATTGATGCTTCTCTATATTTCTACGACCCGAGCCTTCGCTATTGGATACAACTTCATTTTTCTATGTTCTCTCAGACAGGGGAGGTTTGCCGAGGCTAGAGGATTGTGTTAGTCACCAACCCCATCTTTTGATAAAACAAGCTCGAAATCTTCGTAATGTCTTTTATGATTCTACGTTCAGACGATTTTTATGCCTATCATGACTGTAGCTGGAAACATGAAAATTAGCTTGAAACCCCGCAAAACAAAAAAAACAAGTAAACCTATTATAAAACTCGTGGAATTTGGTTTAAGCTTCTTCGGAGGTCGTGAGGTGAGGCATTTGGAGGAAAAGATGGATGCAACGTAATAATGATTAAAACCGTCTGTTAAAAATGTAACCAGTGTTTTGAGGTTTGAGCATAAGAAGATGTACTTGCTAGATCGATGACCAACACCATCACTTGAGTGAGACGTTAGGGAGATTCGATGAATGAGAATGGATGGGGTTGAGATTAAGCTTAACCTGGGGATGATCTCCTGGGACTTAACGGCTCACGAAAGGAAAATTAGGAGGGTAGGAAGTGTATGCGTAAAATCGACGATGCAACAAAAGGGGGAGGTGGGGTTTTTTCCCGAAACAATGCGATTCCACATCTCTTGGACACGTGTCCCTCCCGCCCATCGCTCTTCGAAAATTTTTTTAATACTAAACTTCGGTGAAGATATTTTTGCGACATTCAACGTCCACCCGCCGCAGGACGAGCACAAATCCGACGTACGGGGACGGCACGCGACGGGAAGTTGCGGGATACAATGGTGGGGCCCGTATTTATTTGCCCAAAAGTAAACATTGGCGGTGGTGAAGGTCGCCATGAAAAAATGATTTATCTGTTAAATTCCACCAGTCAGTTCCTCTGTACACTGCCCAAGATTAAAAGATGGACCAGTTGTCGGAAAGTGAAAGGTGAATGAAGTGGAGGAAAGGAGACAGCCTGATGGCCATTGATCTGCAGACTAGTCACTACATTTCTGCTAACCATAAGGCTCAGGGAATGAAAAGAAACAAAAGAAAGGAGGAAGGGATTTTATATGTGGATGGGGGATAGATCCTAGCTGCTTGACCATGGGGAAATGAGCTTGCTGAAATTTGAAGATGACGCCGTGCACTGAAAAAGGGAAAAGGACGAGAATGAATGGGTGTCGATGGCCGCGGATCCGCAGACTCCACCCTGTCCGTATTGGTTCTGGACCATAATCCTCGGGTAGGAAAATCGAGGAAGGAAAGGAAAGGCATTCATGAGAACAGAGTGAAAGGAGGGCTCGTGGACACACGTGTGGTCCCATGGAGGGAGAAGGATCGTGGCGACAGTGTGACCTTGCGCCTCGGGCTTAATACTTATGATAGACTGGGGAGACTATTTTTTAGGCTTTTTGTAGGGATTTTTGATGGCTATTTTTAGAACCCTGCTGGCAATAAGGTTATATGAGACTCGGGTTTTAAAGCCATAAGCCCTTGAAGCCAAAAAATTTATAGTGCAAAAGGGGTGTTTTAGGCCAAAAAAAATTGTGAGTTTTAGCCAAAGGAGGGGTTCCATAGGTAAAGGGAGTACTTCAAAACCAATATAGGACTATAAGTTTTAAAAAGAATCAGATAGTTTGAGATAAGCAAGAATGAGGACAGCCGAGGATTTTTGAGGAAACAAGGGAAAATGGAGATTTTGAGGGGGTGAAACTAAGGTAAAATGGTTAGGAATGGAGTTTTATGTATTTTTCTCTTGCAACAGCATATGTCTTTTATCGATAGTGTTAAAGAAGAAGATTATTTTAAAGGTAATTATCATCATAAAATTAAATATGATAGGCCTTGTAGGGGAACTATCTTCGAAGGTTGAAGACAAAATTATCCACCAATAAGTATGAAAGAAATTAGGTAAGCAATACAGATCCACTTGTGATAATAATGCCTTTGTAGCTCTTTAACCCCACAATCTACAGACAGCAGCACGTTGCCATTCCATTGGCAGCATTCTTGCTTTCTTGTTGGTACCTTGCATATTGGTGGTTTTTCAATGACCTGCAGACAGACTTTTGAAACAAACATTTCTACCTACCCGTCAGCCTACTGTCCCAATTTTTTTCTTCTTCTTGGAGGCACTTGGCTAGAAAACTTTTTTCAACATTTTATTTTGCAACAGGTGCATGAACTGGTCTAATGCTACCTATTTCTTCTGCTTATTCATGTTATGTTGAACTCATAAGTTTTCACATATTCTCTAATATACAATGATTGCACCATCTAGCGTATTTTCTCATTCTCTATATTCTAACATTTAATAAAAAACAACAACCAGATTATACCTATTCCCATTTATTTGGGTACATGTCATGAAGACAAGCCGCATATAACCGAGACTCATGTAATGAAACAAAACTTGAAGGCGAAAGATCCGAAAATCTGTGCCATCCCTTCTTCCTTCTGAGACTCTGTATTTTAAGTTTTTCATAGTCACCCTTTTTTCTTCATTTCAAATTTCTCCGGTTTTGATCTGTTAGAGCTCGTTTTGTTTTCTTCTTATGGTTCAAGTTTTGAGCATGTTAGAACCAGCTTTCTTCTTTCAGCTCAAGTTTTGAGAGAATTAGGAGCCATATTTTCCTACACATCAGGTCTCCGTTACTTGCTGAACCTTTCTTTCCCATATCCCTAACTGCTCTACCTGATAAGCCAAGATTAAACAGCTGGAAAATATTCTTCACTATCCTATCGCAGAACAAATCTTCCAACTGATTA
This sequence comes from Pinus albicaulis, assembly GCA_034641835.2. NCBI lineage: Eukaryota > Viridiplantae > Streptophyta > Pinopsida > Pinales > Pinaceae > Pinus > Pinus albicaulis. Next base: position 661,410 of record JAXQQM020067712.1, read on the forward strand.
GTTGAGAGATTACTGTGGTATGTTCTTTAAAGTAGTGGTATTTAGCTTGCAATACTTTCTATATTTTCCTTTCTTTTGTATGGGCTATAATTTTCTGTATTTTATTTCCGCCTCTTTTGTTTTTCTTGCTGTTTTTGTATTTTATTTTCTTAGTCATAAACAGTATGTAAAATGGATAAAACTCTGAACTAAGACTCTTTGATAAATAGTGTTTGTATATCCCACCATTGGACAGACCTCCAACACTTCTTCACCATTCAGCTCTATATACCTATTATGTGTCTCTTATGAAATGAATAATGGCCTTTCCACAATTCTTCAATCTCAATGTATCTTTTCCTTTCTTCCTCCTGAATCCCATTTGAGAATTCAAGTATTTCCAAACTTGGAAGTCATTACTTTCCTTAGTCCTTTGTCAGTCAACCTTTTGATGTTTTTCAATCTTTGAGTTCTCTAATAAACTTCCTCTCTCATTCATCACAATGGATGGTTTCTCCATTGATCCTTCTCTCGCACATCATTTTCCCCCACCTGGACTTCTAACTCCCAAGATGTTAAAAACATCCATGCCAATAGACCAAATGGAGCACAGGCAGGTTGATTGACTTTTTGGTGGTTAATCTATCGTTCTCATGCTGCACAGAACAGTTTACCAGCTATGTTTTCCATTCTGCCCAACAATCTTCGATGATGTTGATCAGCCTTGTTGGAGGATTCACACACCTCTGGGGTATGAAAGAAGAGGGTCTCAGGTGATCTCATATTTATGGCAACTGTGGTCCATGTTCTTGACTAATAAAAAGAACATTGTCTGTGATTATTTTCCTAGGATAGCCAAATCTAGACAATATGTTTGTCTCAAGGAATTTGAATGATGATAGAACTGAGTACCCAGTGGGTATGGCCTATCCATTGTGCAGTAAAATAACTGTTGTAAGTGATCCATTTTTGTTGGGTCAGAGATGATGGATTTAATGATGAAATTCCAAACTCATTATTCACAGTGTTTCAAACACCAATAGGTCACAAGCATGAGCTTTCTTCACCATCAAAAATTTTCCACTAGGTACATATTACTAGTTTGTGGGTGTTTGGGGAAGAGGGTGGAGTCATAGGTAACTACATTCCAGGATCTTTTTTTTTTATGTATCTTCCAATTTAAGTGCCCTCCACACATTCTCCTTCACATTTCATGCATGATTTTTCCCATCAAACTAAGTAAACATTTAATAATATCCAACAAAAGATATCAATATAAACCCATTTATCATAAATAAGTAAAAACGTTCGTTTGAAAATCGTTTTTGTTTTTGACAAATAAAGAGTATAGGATGAAATAAAGCAACACATAAATGATGTCAATGTATCAGTGATAATTGTGAATTTTCTTCAAAGAAATGGCAGCAGAATCTTTCTATCTCTTTCTGTATACATTAACCATATTCATATTCAGAGCTGAAATATCCAGCCATGAGTTTATGAATCTTTAATCCTTTTAGAAGGAGTTTAGCAGGTCTATTTCAAGTTCGTATTCAATAATAGTGGTAACCATTTTCCCCTACCACATTTGGCCCTGGAAACTTAGAATGTATTTCGACTACAAAAATAATAAAATGCAATGATATGTAGCGGTAAAATGGCACCCCGAATTCTTTTTTAATCGCTACTAAACAAGTTAAGGCTACTTTCCAGTGACATTGGCTTTGAGTGGGGCAGTATTTTATACCACTCAAGAAGGAGATAGGTTTTTCTTTGCCCAAATATTCTCAAAGAATACTACAGGCTACTTGTATGTTCAGATGCACAAAAACATAGAAATCTTTGGTGAAATTCAGACTGATAATAACTAAAAGGAGTAAGGGCTTGCCATCAACAAATACTTCTGTTTAGCTTGCATTGTCCATTTAACACCTACTTATTTCCAGCATGTTAGTGATTTTTTCTTAATATCTCACAAGTGTTTGGGATGAACCTCCTCAAAAATGACCCTTTTCCAATGAAATACTCAGAATTTTCGAGATTTCAGGGTGTATCATATTCAAGATGTACTTCTCAATTCTTTTAGGATCTATCTTGATCCTTCTTCAGAGATTACATGACCGTTGAAGCTTTCTTGGAGACCATATATTTTTTAGGATTTAAAGACAAACCAAATCTTCTGATTTTCAAAATCTTCTTGAATGTTCCAACAATGTTTTAGAAAACAATAATGGTCACTTGTTAATGATTATAAATATCATGTCTTCTCTCTTGAGAAGGTTTCATGGCTCCTTGGAAGGTGGCCTCTACATTCACTCTCAAACGAGAATTTCTGGCATTTATATACAGAATTTTTCCTCAAGGTGGTAAAGGTTGTTTTAACATCACTGGGAGACCATACTGACAGAACTTTATAAACCTATCTAATAATGATATTTTTTTACCCAACTACCATTTGAAGAATGTGGTCCATTTTTGGCAAGGGTAGCTCATCTTTTAGAGAGGCTTCACATGTTCGAAGTCAATAGACACAACGTGTGATGTCCTTTTTAAATTTCACAATAATTTCTAGTGAGGACGTGGTATAGTGAAACCACGTAAGAATAACATAGTCCAAGGCTTTGAACCCCAAGAATATGTTGTATAGGACTTAAATATGAATGTGGTATCAGAAATAAATAACTGACCATAATAAACATATCCCTCCAAACTTAAGTGTGGTAGTATATATCATAACCTTAAGCCTATAAAATAGAAATGTCAAGTTAAAAATTATTATTTCATGTAAAAAATAGATGGAATATCATATATCCTGGAGCTTTTATTCATTATAGATTAGAAATGAGGATTAACTCTTTTACAAGCACATTAAATTACCCTGGGAACAAGAGTTCCCACAAAATGAATAAACACAATGTAAGCAGACTTAGGAGAATAACGTTGTACCTAGCCTACTCTATTTTAAGAAATATCTGATATTCTCAGTAAAGAGTTCACAATATAAGGAATAGGCTCCAAACTCCTTCCTCAATAGAACTCCTGGGAGGAAATCACCTCTCTCCTCCTCAGTAAGCTCAAATGATAGATCAACCCCTAAATGTACCACCATCAGAGAAATAATGTGTACCACCCAGAGGCGAGCACAATCCTGTGTTAGAAGATGGACTCCTTATATTCCAAGAGAATGGAACCTAATACCTCTTGAATCTCCCAATCACCCGAAACAACAATGGAACTAGAATTCTCGCATAAGAACTCTCGTACCCGCATGAAATGTCAAAGAACTCCGGCTAAATAACCGAGAGATTGCAATCGCCTATAAGACCAAAAACAAGAAGCATCGGGAATGAGCAATCTTGGTGAGGCTGCCATTCTATTTTTATTTCAAGAGAGCTTCCACTTCAGGTCCCACACATTTTGAGATGTAGCCTTCAAGAAGCTTCCTTCAAAAGTTTATGCTGCCCCTGAGGCTTTCCTTATGTCACTGTTGACTTGGTCAACTCTAGTAGCTCCCATTTTGGCCTTTTCACATTCATGGGTCATATTTATCCTCCTACCTAACCTTTTCACCGGGGATATATTTTATTGTGCCTTTACTTTCCTCTTTTCAAAAATGGAGTAATTATAATGTCCCGGCATATACAATTGGGGACATCACAAACTCTCCTTCTACAAAATTTTCGCCCACACAAAACAGTAAAGAGGGATGTCGAAAATTTTCTTCCCTAAAAAGTGGCATCTGATCTCTAGATTCCTCCATTGAATCATATATTCTTTGATGTCTTTGTTTCTTAACTTCCTCTCTCTCTTGTGTCCACATTGCTTCTGGGTCGGGGACGTATGACCCTCATCATCAATTAGAGGGAATTTCCAAGTTGGAAACTACACTCCTCCCTATGGCCTTCGAGACAAGATACATGGAAGACATTATGAATCTTGCCTCTAGAAGCTCCAAATTTATAATCCATACCTTGCCCAGACATCCGTCACCTCGAAGGCCCACGTAAAACGTGGTTTGAGCTTTTCGCCTCCTCTTCCTGCTGACCTGCTTGCATGAAGGCGATAGACAAGGTCCCCCACCTCAAACTATCTCTCTACTTCCTGCCAGCGTCCGCGTACACATGGTTGACTCGGGCAAAGGGGCAATGTTATCTTTGAGGGCCCCGAGTATGTCCTAGTTCTCTTGAATCCAATATCTTGCCCTTGGAGCTTTACATGCCGAAACATAACTTCGGCAAATGTGAGTGCCTCATATCCATACAAGGCTCCTGGAATTTGGTGTCATGCCAATAGAAGTGTGGTGAGTAGTGTTCTAGCAATACCCCCAAGTGGAGCCACCGCAACTAAGCTCTCTGGCTGTTCGCCACATAGTTTCTCAAGTAGCCTCTAGCCACTCTGTTCTGTACTATCTCACTGGGCCGATCAGCTTTAAATATAATCAAAGGAGTCAAATTAGGTCCCACTAGCGAAAAGTTCCCGCCAAAAGCCACACATGAAGCGCTTGTCCCCATCACTCACTATGGTCCTAGGGAGACCATGGAGTCTAAATACATCTCTCAAGAAAAGCTCAACCACTTCGTGAAGCAAAGTTGTAATGTGCATAAATGGAAAATAAATGAGCATACTTCATTAGTCTATCATAAAAAACATAGATACAAAATTTACCCCGTAATTTCGTTGGTAAGCCGGTGATGAAGTCCATAGAGATGCTCTCCCACTTCTCACCTGGAATAGGTAGTGGCTGAAATAACCCAAATTGATACAAGCCCTTCCCTATTTTTTGCAGTGGTAACATTCTCGAACATGCCAGAGTACATCCTCTGAGACCCTTCCACGAGAATCTCTCCCCGATAGATCCGTAAGTTTTTCCTAAAACCTTGATGCCCGAAAGTGGGGAATCATGGAGGCAATACTAAGATATTCTCCTTTGAGCTTAGAACTCTTAGTCAAGTAGATCCTGGCCTTATAATAAACACCTCATTCACGCGCCTTAAATCTCTGATCTTTTACCACCCCATCAAGTATCTTTCATGCAAGGTCATCTTTGGAGTAATCAACTAAAATTTGAGCTTCCAACAGTGCCCATGCCCCTCATGCATGTTGCCAGTTTTCCTTGGAAAGTACACTGCTCATCGTATTTCTTCCCCTTGACATATTCTATGTCAAAATCATAGGCCCGAATTTTCTCACCCATCTTCGTTGTCTTTCTCGACGCCTTTGTTCAAGAAAGAATCGGCGTCGTTGTGACTCGCTTTTCACCTTGAACTTATTCCCCACCAAAGGATGTTCTGAATTTCCACACGACGCATAGCCAACATTTCTTTATCATATGTGGGGAGACTTTCTATGAGGGTAGAAAATTTGGTGCTTCCTACATATAGGTGCCTTGGACTCAAAACTTCCCCACACCTTCACTCGATTGCATCACATTCTAGCAATAAAAAAGTGCTGAGAAAAGTCGTAAAACCAAAACAGACAAATACTCATTACCTCTTTGAGCTTATCAAAATCCCTCTACACCGTGGGTGTCCACTAGAAATCCCCCTTCTTTTCAAGTCCGTAAAAGGTGCCGCTAGTTGTGAAAATCCTTTCACAAACTTCCGGGGCATTATGTAAGCATGTGCCCACAAATCCTCTCAGCAGTCACACTGGTTCAGCCAATCTGGATAGCTTGGATCTTCTCCTCATGCACCCTTACTCCATCTATCCCTATGATATGCCCCAAATACAACATCTTCGTGAGGCCAAATTCAAATTTGGAGAGCTTGGCATAGAATTGGCCGCTCCTGAGGATATGTAAGACCGTCTCAATATGCCGCAAGTTCTCCTCCCAGGTGTACCGTAGATCAAAATATCATCAAAGAAGACCAATACAAACTTCCACAAATGATCTCGAAATATATGATCCATACAAGATTGGAAAGTTGTTGAGCATAGTCAACCAAAAGGCATTACCAAACTCAAAATGCCCATAATGACACTCCGAACATTGTCTAGACATCTTTGCCCCTCACCTTAATTTGATGGTACATTGACCTCAAATCAATCTTGGAGAAATATTCGATCCTCTCAATTCATCCATAAGTTCATCGATCTTGGGTATAGGGTACCGATTCTTCAAAGTCTTCTTTTCAAGGCTATAATCGATGCACATCCTCAATATGCCATCTTTCTTCTTTACCAAAACCACCGAGGAAGTAAGGACTAGTACTAGGCCGGATGTGCTCCATCGCTATCGCCTCTTAACATGCCAACTTGGTCCCTAGGCTTTGGAATGTCTATAAGGAGTGGTGATCACCGCTTGTACCCCTTGCTCCAACTCAATGGGTGTGTCTAAATCCTGGCCGAGAGAACTTCCAGGGATACCTGCGCCATCGTAGAATACCCGTCTAGAAGGGATTGGACATCCGGGTGCACCGATGTGTCCTCGCTCTTCACCTCGACATGCACTTCCACTACCCATGAAATGTCTCCTTCAATAGATTCGCCTCCATCCTATGTGTTGAAATGATTCGAGGAGGATATGTGTTCATACCCTTGATTTTCGTCGTCATCCTCTCGCTCTAGTCCATTCCATCTCCAAATTTCTTTAGTTAGTGGTGACTCTCCCAAGGGTGACTAACCACCTGACTCCCACATTGGTGTCCGGAATGTCTACCAAAAAGAAGTGGTCCGTCAGGGTATAGGTACCCATGGGGCTATGCTCAACATTGGAACATACTTGGCATACTGTAGGATGGCTCTTGGAACCAAAATCAAAAATCCCTCAAACTCCTCCATGGGAATTCCTCTCTTATGTACCAGTTGTGAATAAATAAAATTATGAGTGGCTCCACTATCTATCAACACAACTTAAACCCTTTTCCCCTTGGATGGTGCCTCTTACTCTTAGGTAAGATATTTTGGGACCCTCTTTAACGTCGCAACAGCCTCCTCCCTGGGAGAAAATTCTGTGGGTTGCAACAAGTTGGAACCCTTCTTGGAGAAGGTCTTGATAGATGTGCCTCCTCTATAACACATTTCTCCCGAACAGGAGTGTCTCCTTCACTCTGAATGGGTTTTATGTTGTAAAAAGGTTCTTGCCGTAGGCAAGATGTTTTGTAGATCTCTAGCCTTCTCCACAAACCTTCAAGGAGTGTGGTTGGTTTTGTAGACTTGACCAACCCTTTTAATGGTTCGGCCAGCCCATTCAAAAACATGCATACCTTCTTGCTCGTAGTGAGGTTAGAGACCGCCATCGAAAGCCGTAGGCTTAGCACATATCCCTCGAGATCTCCCTCTTGCTTGAGTTTGGTTATTTTGGAAAAGTGGGCCTTCGGATCCCTTGGATCAAATCTCTCCACTCAGCTTCCGAGTGAAATCTGAATATGAAGTGATATGATGATGCCCAAGTGTGGTTATTCCATGAAACCACCCGCCCTGAGCTTCCCCTTCTAGATGCAATTCATCTATCTTGATAGCCTCCATTTCGATACCTTGTGAAGCCGGGAAGTATGTGTCCAACTTCTCTACCCATGCCTTTGATGTGTGCTTAGACGTCCCATATAATGTGGTCAAGAAGAACCCCACCATATCGTGTTTTATGGATGATACCCGCATCCATTTACCTTCTTCGATGAAAATATCATCTTCCTTCCATCCTTCATCCTGGCTTGTGGTAAAACTCCTAAAGCTCGTATGCTTCTTGAACCTTGAGACCGGAACTCATATTCTTCAAAATATTCTCTTAGAGAACCCTCCTTATCTATTTCGGGCGAAAAATGAAGGTAGAGTGGAACATTGTGATATATTTGAATGTCCCACGCCCTTTCGTTGTTGGTGCTCGCCTTAGGGGAAACCCAGAGGCCTTCTTCCCGCCTCATTTCCATGAGATCCCTTCCAATGTCCCGCAGACGGAAGTACGAGCCTTGAGATGTCTTCCTTCTCCATACTAAAGATAAATCTCCGCCCCTACAAGTCAAGCTGCAGACAGAGCTCGATACCACCGTGAGGTCCTTTTGGGAATTTCATTGATTCGAGAGATATCAGACAGGTGAACCCAGCAACAATTTGAATGTAGTGGCTTTGAACCTCAATAATATATTATATGAATTTAACATAGAAGGAACGAAAATAAATAACTCTAGCTATAATAAACAGATCCCCCCAAACTAAGTATACATCAGAATCCTATTGAGAAACCGGGAAATGCTGTACAGTAAAGTGTACTGATTTTTCATGTAAACGATAGAAATAATAATATCAGAACAGAGCTTTATCTATTACAAGATCTATAAATGAGAGATGAACCTTTTACAAGCACATTAATCACCTAATGAAGAGTTCCGACAAAATAATTAGAACATGAATGTAAAACATGAAAGAGAATAACGTTGTACCCAATGTATCGACATAAAGATTCCGATATGATCAAATAAAGCATATGTAATAAGAAATAAAATAATAGGCTCAAGACCTTCCTCAATAGAACTCTTGGAGTGGAAATCACCCCTCTCCTCCCCAAGCTCAATGAGTAGATATAACCCCAAAGGATTGAGAAGAACAATCAATGAGAGTGACCAGACAACAGGTTACAAGATAATTCCCCAAGACATCTCAAGAGAATGGAACTCGAATACCTCCCTAACCTCCCAACTACCTCACAACAACACGGAACCAGAATTCAGAGGGAAGAACTCCTTGTGACCAATAAAGCCTAAATTTCTGCACAAATAGCTAAGATTGCATCTGGCCATGTATATTGTGCCTAGACACATCAACAATGAATTCCTAGTTTCCATTCTTTCCTTTATTTCAAGAGAGCTTTCCATCCTGGTCCTCAAGGATAGTTGGAGATGCAGCTTCTTCAAGAAGTTTCCTCCTTCAAAACCACGCTGCCCCAGAGGCTTTCCTCCCTTTTATAGCTAGTTGACTTGGTCAAACCAGTGAGTTCTTGTTTTTCCTTTTTCACACAAAAGTGTAATTTATTTTATCCTCCTACCTCAACCTTTTCACACCTGGGATATGTATTTTCAGACAGGCTCTTCACTCTCTTTCAAAATGGAGTAATTATAATGTTCCAAGTAGTTATGGATAATTGGGGACATCACAACTCGATCTCCCCGTTTTCTTTCCCCGACAGATGACGATTGGTGTCCCGGCCCCAGGATCCAGAGGAACAATGATCTCTCAGACCATCTTCCTAATTTCTTTTCACTACAGCAAAGGCAGAAATGCCAGTGAAGCATCTTCCTTTACCTTCGTCCGAAAGGTTTTTGGTTTTCTCTCAAGAGACCTTAGCAAATGATGCTAGTGTCATATGATTTTGGAATCTTTATAGTCCAATGCAAACGCTCATAAACTTTTTGAAGAGTGTTATGTCAAGGTTTGATGTGGGAAGGAAGGGTGCTAGATAACTTAATCATTTTAGGCTCATTTAATGGCCATATACAGTTTCTTTCCATTAGTTTCATGGGTTCTCGTTTTTGGGTTCCTTAGCTATCATTGAAACGTAAAAGATTTGTTCTAATGGCCAGTATCCAGTATGGTATCACCTTTACACTTAGAACTCAAGGTCCCTTTGGTCTCGACCACTGCACAATTTTCTTTGAAAATATGATCAAATTGATTTATGATTAAAGAGAGAGGAAGATTCTTATTGTGAATGGCTCATCAAACATTCCTTTTTCATGGCTAAAACTTGTGATGTCATGGAAAACTCATTTTTTCACCAGAAATTCTCTATGCAGGTTAATAATATAAACACCGCCAATGACCTCATATCAGCACCTCTGCCCTGCTTTTTCACCTTGATAATGAGTTATTCACTTGTGGTATTTGGCAATTACTAGTACAAAAAGCGTTTGCCTTTCCGTGATTTAGCTCAAAAGAATATGAGTCCATATTTTTTCAAGGCTTTGAGATCTATAATGGTGTTTCCTTACATTTCCGAGTCCTGGGGTTTTTGAAGTTGAAGATTTCCTTTGATTGGCCCTGCAATTATTGTTCAGAACTCTCGCACTCCAGCATCTTTTTATTTTAAATCTTGGCATGAAGGCCAAGGAGAAGGGCTCATATCTGCGAATGTTTTTGGTGGATGAAAAATCTAACTATGGTGCATGTCCTTTCTTTGCTTTCAGGTTGCATCTACACACCAACCCCTGTACTATTTTTTGTTGCATGTATACATCAAACTTACTCCTCTGTAAGTATTTATGTCTTCATTCAACTGTTTAGTCAAGGTTGTTTGGCTTGAGATATCTAGAGTAAGCGAGAGGAAGACAATTTAAACTTCAAAAATGTAGTCCCAGCTCATTTTCCTTCTTGTTTGGTGATTTCATCTTCATTGTATAAAATAAAGGGAAACCTTGGGATCTGAATATAATAAAGTCATGAGTATGGGGAGGTTTGTCCCGTGTCATTACCAGTGTATTTCAGTAAGGCTTTTCCCCAGATAATCTCTCTCTGCAGTTTGAACACCTGAATGGTGTGATAAGGCATATCCATTTGAAGGGTACCCCCGAATTTAGCTCTCGTGATCTAGACAAGAACATACCATATTTTTGGGAAGCCGGCCATTTCACTACATCCATTGGCAGATTCTGGTAGGAATTTGAGACATAGTATGTAACACACAACCTTAATTGAACTCAAATTTGACCCTTCCGGAATCAAAAGAATACAAGCTATATATAGCAATCTCTAAGCCTAGGCTTTCCATTACCTTGGCATAGTTGTGATGCTCCCCGAATCTAGCATAACATTGTGTGACCTTGTCATGTATGTTTAGGATCGACATAGAAGGAGGCACGCCCCCTTCTTGCATTTTCAATCATTTTACCAAATAATAGCCTGGGTTTAAGTCCCGTCAAGTTCAAAGTGGTAGTATCAGCATACATTATGCAGATTTTAGGACTCGTCGTATACTGGCTGCCTAATTATTTAGAGGTATGTTAACTTGATCTTTGCACCCTCTCAAGGTTGAAAGCAATCAGTTGATTTTATTGTATTTTGTATACATGTTTTCTCACTTATGTTTCTTTCACGAATTTTTGAACAGTGAGATTTATTAGGACTGTCAATCCGAGTTGTTTTAGTAGGCCACTCATCAGAGGCATTAGGAATGTCTTTCCATACCTTTGTTGGTTGTTTTTTCTATTGCTTGAATGTCTTTTTTATCGTATAGTGCTCTGTTAGTTATCTTTTTAGGCTGATTTTTTTTGTATTTCAACAACAGAGTTTTCAATGTTTTTGTCATTTGGGTTATCTATGTTCCCTTTGCTTTCAAATCATAGTGTTTAGTAATTCTCCATGATTGCATTTTCAAACCCTGAATCTATGAATATCTCCAAACTCCTCACATGTATCTTTGGTTCTATGAGAATGCCTGCTTCTTCTTTCTCGTTGAGGAAAACATCATCCCCATCATTCCATCCAAATAAAGTTTACATGTCTTTTCCTGTAAAATTTCAATCTCCTTCCTTTTCCTCAGTCCACAGTTTGTTGAAGGGAGGTCTAATTTGTTATCATTATCTCTTTCCATCTTGATTATTCTCTCTTTCTATAATTCGGTTCCCGTTGGCTTTGGGGTTGTCGGATTGTCTTGGTTATGCCTCTTCTGTTCATGTTTATTTTCATCATTTCTTTCCACCAGTCCTTCCGCCTGAAGGATGTGAGGTGCAGTATCATCTTATAAGTTACCCTCTTCTCTCGATCTTACCATTCTTTTCAATTAAGTTTGCTTCTACACTCACAACCCTCAGATGCATGTCTTCTAGAGTTAAATAATCTCTCTCCCTTAGCCGGGAGAGGCTATCACATCAAACTTCAGGATATCTCACTAAGGCCTCGTAAGTTTCATGAGGTGGAAGAGCATTGTAGACATCAAAGAACTCCGTGAGAACAACACTTCTTCCCGATTCCTTTTAAGATTCCTACACTACGAAGATATTTTGGAGGGGTTGCTTTTGATCTCCCATTTGTTTATGAATGTTTGTTGTAAAGAGGAAGGTATACTTGATGCTATTAGGAGTTAAGCTTTAAAACTACTTACTTTCCTCCTAAACTTTGAGAAAATATTCTTGTATATTTATGGTATCATCTTCTATTTTTACATAGTCAAAAGCATCTCCAATGCTATCTACATGTTGTCGAGTCACAGATTCTTTTCAGTGAAAGTGGATAGACGTAGACCGATAGTCATTTGGCATGCGTTTGTGGTAACACTAATGGGGCATACCATGCTACCAGCGGGCTTGGAAAGAAAGGTAGATTGTTGGGTGGATTTATAGGATGTGAAAATGGGTGAAATGATGTTTTATTGGGCAGTATGGATTGGAGTGGAAGAAACATCAAAACAACAACCCATTTTGGAGTAGACGATTGAAAGGCAGGTCGACAAAGGTGGAAGAAGCCGTGAATCAGAGGGAGTAGAAGGTGAAGATTCTCTACTAAAACTCACAAATATGCAATTTCAAGATCACACAGTTTTCAAATCACTTTTAGATCTCAAGTTCTAAAGATGTTCTGTAGATAAGTGTCAAAGTGAATCCTAAGACAGTGGCAGTTTTCGTGACATTTTCTTGGGATGTTCTTATCGTTAGCCTAATTCTCTCCAGCCTTCAGAAGTCCGTCACAAAAATCTTCTGACTTTCAACTGTAGGAGGATTAGGGTCCTGATGAGACTGAGTGCTGATCCCATGTGAAGTCAGACTGCTTTTCAAAAATTGAGGTAGGTATCAGTTTGTAGGAATTTTTTGAAATTTTTGTTCCTCAAAATGTCATATCTAATACAATTCGCTTCTCAACCTCTTTCAAGGCCGGTTACCGATTCTCAAAGAGATCCGAGACATAGACAGAGTAATAATGAATGGGGCTAATGGAGCTGTGGAAAATTTTTAGCTTTTTGTGAAGGTAAAATTGTTTTATGGTTCCACCACCATGTTTATTATGAAGCCAATCCGAAATGTTTCTTGATTTTGTACATTTTGCATATGAGAGTGTCCTATGTCCGATCTTAATATTTAGCTAAGGTGCTCAAACAAAAAAGTCTACTCTATGGCTTACTAACCGATTTTCTTAGAGATTTGTAGGACTAAAGAGTTTATAATAGCTTTTGCTAGGCTATCATAGATTCAATATGTCCCACCGTGATCGCTAATATTTCGGGTCCTATGTTTGGTAGATTGGCTCACCAAAGATAAGGCAACATCGTAACCAATCTAGAGCTCTGTGGATCTAGCCCTCCTAGTCTCGTAGAGGGATCTCTCAATGTTTTTTATAAACATATGTCTTGAAAGCTTTAGTAGTTGATTTTAGGCTAGTTATGATGTGCAATGTGGTTGTTTGCTTTGTTTGGTTGGACAAATGTGTTTCATGTGGTATAGATAGAGCATGGGAATCTACAAAAAGCCATTGTAAATGGAGTCATGTGAAAGTCCCAAAAAGTTCGACCGAGAAGGATGGGAAACCAAAGGGCAAATCTAACTTGGTCAAGGATCCGTTGAATAACAGAAGTAAAATGGGATGAACATTAAGGACTTAGAGTGAAAAACAAGCTAAACCTTTTCAAAATGGCTTAAAAGATTTGGGGAATGCCCTATTTCCCCAAGTAAGCTCACTTCTTTGGACTTAATCGATAAACACTCAAAGGAAAGAGAAATGCAGACTAAACTCTTAATAAATTGAAGGATTCAGGGAATGCCTATTTCTTCCTACAAGTTTATTTCTATTAAGGCCGAATCAAGAAAGACATACAATTTCATTCAAAGAATATGGAACACCTTAGACATCTAGGACCGCAATTATATGTATCTTTAACAAAATAATTACAATAAGAAACAGGGTATGATTGAAACAAACCTCACTCGTCAAACTCGCAAGTATTAATAATCAAAGGGATATTTCAAATACAATGTTCACAGTAAAGAAAGAGGGAACGCCTAAACAACCTTTAACACAACTGAATTAACCATTTCTGAAATAAAACAACCGATTATTTAAGAGATCCGTTAGACTACCCCGTCATAACTCAGTAGCATAAAAAATATATGAAAATCGCTGAAAGATAAAAATGTGCCGAGGTGCTTCTAAGATACATTTCTCTCGCCTAAAATTTTTATCCTTCGTAAGCAAAGAATGATGGAACAAAGTGGAAAACAAGAAATAACATTAAAAAAAATAAGAAGTACTTCACCAAAACCAGGCTCGTGATCCAATGGTCCAACCTCCTTCATCAACATAAAACAAATATCTTCACTCTCTTTCGTAACACCAATGCTTCTTCAAAGTAGCAATATGTATTACTTTAGAAATATCCAATACAACTTTACAATGAGACTTCAAAGAGTCTTTATAGGAAAAATGAGGAAAATTAGGTGACGAAGGTTTTAATGATCATCGTAGATAGAAGAAAGTACTCCAAATGCCCCATCTTGTGTTATAAAAATTACATTAAGTTCTAGATAGGATCAATAACTTTGTAGCTTGCCGAGACCATTTTGATATGACATAAAACACCCCAGCGTATGACTATTCCTCAAGAAATATTGTTCCAGTGGTATTGTTACTTCCTTGGCTCCAGTTGTTATGGCCATGAGTAGACCCCATACTAAAAATAAATACTTTACGCTTGTAGTGCGCTGGTGTAATAACCGGCTGGTAGGCTTGTGTGCATGGAGAGGGGTTATGACCGTGTCAGCCAACATTCTACACTAATAACTACTCTCCGTTTCTTTGTACTTAGGCCTCTTTGGCCTCCGTTTGTGCCTAGCTAATTCTCGATCTCGCTATGTACCGATGCCTTCGCAGACTTCATTAATCTTCTACGTTGTTTTCCGCTATCGGATGTGCGAACCTCATATTTCGAGTGTTATGTGTACAGGGAGGGCTTCCACAGCTGAGGATTGTGTTAGGGTCAACAACCCCGATCTTGATAAAAAAAGCTCTGAAATCTTCTCAAGAATAAGCTTTGCGATCTCGTGTACTCGAGACTCAAGCTCGCGCTCTATATCACCATGAATATGACCGGGAAAACACAAGTAGCAAATGCCATTTAAAACCCTGCAAAACACATAAATCATTATAAAATCCTCGCGGAATTTGGTTTAGGCCGCTTCAGAGGCTCGTCGTGGTGGAGGGGAATTGAGGAAAATATCGATGCAAACTTGAAGAACGGATGAAAACCCTGGAAGAGTAGCTAACCTGTGTGTTTTGGAGGTTTGAGTGCGACGGCTGAACGTGGACCGCGATCAGATGATCTACGGCTGCGATCGTCGATGGAGATGTTAGAGATCGATGAATGGAGAATGGATGGGGGCGAGATTAATTCGTAACCTTCTCGATCTCCTAGATCGATGGATGTGATTAAAGTGAAAACTCTGCAGAGGGGTAGCTAGAATGTGGAAAACTCCTGGATGGTTTTCGTAAAATAAAAAAGGGGGGAGTGTAGTTTTGCCCGAAAAAAAATTCAATTCCATACATTCTCGTACGCGTGTCCCTCCCAATACTACCCCTTTCGCAAATTTTTTGGACATTAAAACTTCTAGCGCAGAGACGACATGTAATGTCCACCGTCGCATGATCGGGCCGCAGATCCGATGGTGCTGACGCACGCCACGGGAAGCGTTTGGATAAGGAACAGGCCTGGGACTTATTTTGTCATGTAGTAGAAACATTAAGTGGCGGGGAAAAATTTTAAGTGAAAAACTAATTTCATCGGGGTAAAATTCCGACCATTGTATTTTGGGAGCATTGCCGATTAAAATATGGATCAGTTTTGAAAGTGAAAGGAAATGAATGGGCTGAGGAAAGGAGGTGTGATGGTCTCGATGGTCGTTGATCTTTTGTGCATATCAATGGTCTATATTCATTTAACCAAAAAGTTTATCGGGGGAATGAAAAGAAATAAAGGAAAGGGAGGGAGGGATGTTATATGGATGGGGGATAGATCCCGGCCGTTGGATCCGCACAAATGGATGGCTGGAATTTGAAGATGACATGAACTTTGAAAAAAGGAAAAGGGACCGGGAATGAATGTAGGCTCGATGGCCGTTGGATCTGCGTAGATCACCAAATGACTGGCTCTCAGACTATAACTTCGGGTGAAAAAATTTATAAAGGAAAGGGTGCATTCGCGAGAAATATGAGGAAAGGAGGTTCGGGGATAAGCACTCGAGTGTGGTCCCATGGAGGGAGAAGGACCAGGGTTGTTGTGTGACCTTAAGCCCCTGGGGCTTAATACTTTTAATGGAGTGGAAGACCATTTTTTAGGCTTTTTGAAGGGATTTTGAGGGTTTTTGGCTCTTTAGCGCCCGCTGTGGCTAAGGTTATACGAGACGCAGGGGTTTTAAAGCCATAAGCTCTTTTTTGATCAATAGTTGTCATTGATTTCAACGTTGTGCACTGTGGGCTAACCCAATATTGCATGGGAAACTTGACTTAACAAATTAATATATCGGTTCAATAATTTCTTTTGATGGTTTCTACTTGTCGAGATGTTTCCATTGATATATGGCATGCCATGTAATTCTTCACATTTGAGAGATATTCATGTTTGAAGTTTGTACCCCCAAGCAGTGGGCTAAAACCCCATGGGGTTGGGGCATGGGTCATTTAAAAGTCATAATTAATATTTTTTATGCTCCTAAAATCCCTCCCACGTTCACTTGTTGAAGCCCCTCTCAACTTAAGCATTCATATATATTGTGATCTTTATTTCCTCCTTATGCAAGGGATTTGGCTATCCGAAATAGGTCATCTTCGAATTTTTGCTCTAATTTTTTTTTCTAAAAAAGGTTTAGAAGCTGAAATTTTTTTAAGAGGCGTTTAAACTCTGAGGAAGCTGGTAAAAAATTCAGATCAAGGTTCGCAATATTTTTGGAGATATGATTGTAATCTGTGTGGTTTTTGCAGCTCCCCGAAATTAATATCAAAGAAGTGACCTTTGCACCTGTCATAACTCTCTCTCCGTGAGTATCCCGTTTGGAATTCTGTAAAAGGGATGGCTAGTACACAATCTGTACTTTTTTTCTATCAATTTCAGAAACAAATGAAGAAACATTGACATGTGGCACTCCGTACAAATGCACTCGTTGAAATAGTCCATAATTAGGGAATTGTGAAAGATTGAGTATAACTCTCTCTTCAAGAATCCAAATTGGGTCAGACCTATGGCATTGGAAAGATGAATCAGAGGATTGGCCATAGGACCAAAATTAGATATTGAGGATCTGAAATGACAGAGATACACCAGATTCAATATCGATATCCTAGAAGGCAATAAAAAGCTAGATCATGTGTTGTCAAGGGTTGCAAAGGACCCTAATTTCTACTAAAAGCAAAGCAAGGTGCAGAGATGGTAGCAAGACAAGAGCAGCAACCAAGGTGCATAACAGCAGCAAGAAGTTCATCATATGAAGTCGTCAAGTGGGCAACACCTTCATACAATCATTGTAAAGGTATCATTGTACTAAGTCATTGTAAATACATTATTGTACAAATTGTACTAGTGTCTATCCTGCCAAGGGTTGAAGAGGTAGTGTTGGGAGGTCTAGGATCATCATTAGGTGGTTGTATCAAGTTGGAGTTATGGTCTAAAATATATATTCTTCTTCTACATCATTCTATATCATTGTAAAGTGGACCATTTTCCCCGGTACACAGAGTCCATTCTTCTATACTATGTAGGGTGGTGCTAGGTGAGTTGTAGCTCATTGGGTGTTGAGGCATTCATTCCGCCTGACTACCGAAGAATCTCTGCATTGGACCGTCCATCCAAAGGAGTCGGAGAAGAATGCTTTTCTAGATTCTAGGAAGTTGGAGCTTTATTTTCAATTGGAGTTGAATATTAAAGAATTATTAGAAAAGGATGAGGTGGTTTTTTTCTCGGAGTGGGTTTCCACCTTAAAAATCGTGCGCATTTGTGTTCCTCTTGTTTACTGCTATCATTATACAAACACCGATAATAATTGAAGATTAACTAATGCTCTAATTAAAATAAATAATCGATTCACCCCCCCCCCCCCCCCCCCCCCCCTTAGTATTTCCAACAATTGGTATCGTAGCTTGTTCCTTCAATAGCAAATAATGTTCGGAAGGAGGTCATGGAGCATACCAAGAATGGTGTACCTCTATTCAATGAAAATAATTATGCACTTGGAAAGGAAGAATGGAGGTCTATCTCTTGGCTCAAGGTTACGAAGTATGGGACACTCGTTCAAAATGGATTTAGATCAACCGCGGATGAACAAGGTAAGAAGAATTTGGTAAATGATGGAAAAGCAAAGAATATTATTATCGTTGGACTTATTGAATCTCGCTTATCATAAGGTGTCAAGTTGTAAAACCGCCAAAAATGTATGGGACAAGCTTGAGAATATATATGCAGTGCACTAAAATGTCAATGAAGCAAAGCTTCAAATCTATAGAGCAAAATTTGAGCAACTCGTAATGAATGAAGATCGCAACATTGCCGCATACTTCCAATACGTTGATGAAATAACCAATACTGGAAGGATTGGGAGAGCCAACAATGAGAAGACTATTATATGGAAGATTCTTAGAACGTTACCATGAGATTAACCCAAAGGTATCGGTTTTAGAATACAAAGTGGAAATATGGACAAACTCGCAAGGAAGAATTACATGGATATCTCATAGCATATGAAATGAGACTTGATGAGAGTAAGGTACTAAATCTAGAAACTATTTAGTTGCATCTAAGAAACCAAGGAAACAACCTTCAATTGAAACAAGATCCACCGGCAAGTGTGAAGAAAAGGGAGATGATGGAGAAGGTCTTTCGTATGAAGAATATGCTTAATTTACAAGAAAACTAAAACCTGGGTAAGGGAAAATTCAAAGGTAAACTTCCATTGATATGTTTCTGGGCTTCGTGGCGAGGTTGGGCATTTTTTAGCAAAATTTCCGAACAAAAGTGATGGAAACTCGTAAGGAAAGAAAGGCTTTAAGAAATTCAACAAAGCAAGGAAAATAAAGGATCCATAAGGAACTTTCTCTATAAAGAAGATAGCTCCTCATCCAATGAATAAAGTGACAGCAGAAGAAGAAGCCAATGAGAAAGTATTGTTTATGACCAAGCTCAATAAAAATAAGTATCAAACAATGAAGAAGAAGGGTTGACCATAGAATAATTTTATGAGGAGGAAATCAAGCTTATAAAAGAGCTCAATGCTTAGAATCTCCTCGTTCCAACACTCGAAGAACAAATTGAAAAGCCCCAAAATTGAGGTTGAAGAACACAAATGTATTTAAGAGTCACTTCAAAAGAAGTTGGAAGAAAGCAACCAAGAAAGGGAAGCATTAGAAGCCAGTAGTCTCGCCGTAAGGAAGTGAAGAAGGGAAACTGGCCTAAACTATGCCAATAAATTTCAAGGGCAATTCAAGAACTCATCAACAATCAACAATCTTACAAAATGAAAAAAATGGCCTCTGGTTACAAAGAGGAAGTTACAGTATCTCTACAACAAAATACAATGAACCCATGAGATCCGACATACATGAAGACTTCATTGGACAAGATTCGCAATCACATCCTTGGAAGACGATTCTTCGACGAAGATTTTCATCTAGGTACCAACATATTTTTCATAGCTATTGTTATTCATGTGGAAAATTTGGTCATAAAGCTATAGAATGTCGCACGTACCCTAAGAACCAATACAATTCCAAGAGATTCTTCAAATATGAACCTCCTGTGGCTCTACAAAAACATCAATAGATTTGAAAATTTAAGAAATATGGAATGTTGCAAACAATAACTTTGGACATGTTGTTCAATTCTCAAGAAATAGCCACGAAAGTTCCTAAAAGATGAACCGGTCACACTAAAGTTATATGCCAAGTAGCAAGTGCCAAATCAAATCAGGCCGAAAGGGAAAAAGGGTGGTAAAACGCACATATATTGACACCAATGGATAAATGGCACTAAGTAAGGAGAGGCGGAACAATAGTTAACGACTGGCACAAAGGTACGGGAGACATGCCTTTGCAGATCAACTCATATACGAGAGAAGGCCTTTGATTATACATGACGGCGGTACGTAGAAATTCCGGGGGGGTCAAGCCGTGGGGTAAGGACAAGGCCCTTACCCCCGCGGAATTGCGACACGTGGCTGGGCTTCATGGCGGAGAAGTAGTAACAGGGTTGGGCCAAGAGATTATATATCGTGGTGGAGTTAAGGTGGGCCCGCTCAGGTGAGGAAGATAAGCGTTAGTCCGGCAAAGGGGAAGTCCTTCGTGTTAAAAGTGGATAACGCATATGGAACAACGGTAAGGTAAGTCCGTCAGGACAGCTGGTACTAAGGCCCGTACCAGTTTTTAACCCGACACGAGGCGCTCACCTATATCTAGAATTACCCAATCCCCACGCGCCACGTGTCTCAGTGTCAGTGTCCTTACGACACTTGCCCTCTGTTCTCTTACACTTTCACCTTTTAACCTAAACAGTCCTCCCGAATGGTAAAAACTCTCGTATTCCTTCGGTAAATTATTTTCGTGTAGTTTTCTACGGCGAATACCGAGTGGGGAAGAACGCCGGGTTTATCCAAGTCACTGTCACGGTTCCCCTCGTCGCTTTCCCGAGCATTGTCACCCTCTGTTCAGGTAATCCATTTTCCGTTTTCCATCTTTTCCTTTCTCTCTTTTCCAAATTGTTGAATAACTGCCATGGGAAGAGGAACGCCCAAGAAGAACGAACCTGAAACTCCCCAACTCCATGAGTCTAGAAACCCCCCTGGTTTTGAACCCCTTTGCGACTTGCAGGCGGGTATCTGCGACCCGAAATACCCTTTTGACATACGGAATATCAAGCCCCTGCTGTTTGGCCGCCACTGTAAAAATTCCGACCGTTTCCGAGTTGTCGCGTCCGGCTTTTATCACCACATCACCCCCCAGGTCCATTCCTGTGTCGATTTCATTGTCTGGCTTAGAGACTCCTATGATACACATCGGGATGCTTTCGTTTCCCCCCGTGCAGTACACCCTCCCTTTCTCCCGATATTATAAGGTGCTCTTCGTTTCCCTCCCGTTGATGCTACTTCAGCTTTAAAGACGAAACCTTGCTCGCACAAGCACAAACTGCCGAAGGAAGCTCCGCCGTGCCTTCATAGCCGCCATAACAACATCAGCGACGACCCTACCTCCGTGCTGAGCCTTTCCCATTGAGTCACACAGCAGGGTCCATCACCCCGTCCCCACGCTGCCTCCGGGGAGAAGGGACCCCCGAAGACAGCTCTCGGGCATGCATTCGATTTCGTGGCTTATTTTGGGGATGGGGTTACACCGATATTCTTGCTTCTCTGCCTTTTTACCATCCGGAACCAATTTCGGGAGCCGGCCAAGGCCCGAAAGTTTCGTTTTTGTTCGTTGGTGTTCTACCTCTTCCTGTTCCAGCATGCGGACAAGTTTAATCATTTGGGGCTGGACAAGATGTATTCTGAAAATTCCCAGCCCAGGCCAGTTTTCGACTGGAATTGTTCTGTTCGTCAACTCCCCAGGGGAGAAGGTTATGTCAATTTCGTGAATACCTTCATGTCCATTGCCTATACCATCATTCACGACGTGCCTTCCCCTAGGGTTTTCCCAGAAATGAAGCGCTGGTTACAGGCTGGGAAGTACCAGTGTACCGACGATTGGTTCATATCAGAAGAATACACTAAAATCCGTGTCTATGGAGCCGAGGTAGCCCCCTACCAGCTCCCAGCTTTTCCCGTCCGACGAGTCTATGCCCTTTAGTACATCCGGCAAGCCCTCAAGGCTGACCAGCTTCATTTCGTCCCCGCTAAGAAAGGCTACATCCTGAAGCTCCCCGACAATATTGGCCCCTTTGTTGTAAATTCTAGATATGCCCTCCCGATTGTTGAAAAAATGTTGCAGAACATGGACCTGAAATTAGGGGAGAGTTGGGCTTATGACCCACGGGAAATTATCTCAAATAAAAGAAAGAGAAACAGGTCTGCGCCCTACGTTCATGAATCCAGGCCATTTCTGGAGTGGAAGGCTAATTATGAAGTCTGGCCTATGTTTTCGCAGATGGAGACGGACTCATCTGCCACAGGAGAAGAAGAGGAAGTGAACAAAGGGGGAAATGAGCAGGAAGTTGGTACTTCCGGAGCGCCACCACCCAAGAGGCAAAGGGTGGCCACTAGTGAAGCCGAGGTCATCGGGGAAGGGATAATTCTGGAGCCCCTCGCGAAATTTGGAGAGTATGATAAGAGCAAGGCAGGGATAGTAGTTCTAAGAGATAGCACCGCCTCTTCTGACTACACTGAAGTCACTCAGGCCATCATCGAGCCTCCAGCTTCGAAGACAAAAGAAAGGGAGCTGACCAATAAAACCATCAGGGACAAATATAGGGCCGAACTAGGAGGTTTTGTTGAGAAATATCACACCAGAATCTCTGCCTCGGTTAATGCAGACACTGAAGACCTGGTGCTTTCCATGGCCGAGGCTCTCCTGGACCCGAATTCGGACGTCCCTAGCTACAAGGTGATTGAATTGGTTGTCGACATGAAGAAGGTTCCGGTACAGGACCTGAATGACTTTTTCCAGACGATCTGTGATATGATGAAGGATAAGATTTCACAGATCACCCTTGCCCTAAAGAAGATAGAGCAAAAATACGACGTCCTGAATAACTCTTTTGCCGCAGAACAGAGTGCTAATCGTGCTAACGCACACCAGTTGCGAGTCCTTAAAGAGCAGATTAAGAATTCAGACGACGGAGGGAAGGGAATGCAAGCGGCATTAATAGCCAAGTTGGAGAAGGATATCTCAGCGGCTAGGAAACGGTCTGGCATACCGGCTTCACATCCGATGCAGACCGATGAACTGGTGCACGTGGAGGAGGAGAAAAACGAGCTGATGGCCAAGCTTTCCAGAGAAAGAGAGGAGAAAGAAAAAATAGTCAGAAGAATGGAAGATCCGGAATGCAGAGCTACCGAGCTGCAGACCCGCTGGGACACACACAGTTGTCATGCAGCCGAGACCTCAAGTGGGACAGGATCAGCAACAGCACAACTATCCACGGCTATGGCTGAGATACAAGTGCTGGGGAAGCAAACAACGACAGCAAGGCAGAAGGTGGAAGAACTGGAGGGCGCCCTGGCAGAGAAGGTCAGAACTATTGAAGGGCTGCGAAGAGAAGTGGAAGAAGGAAAGAAGACTGCGACTGAGCAACAACAGATCATCGCTGAGCTGAAGAATAAGGCGAAGGGAAATATCACCCTGGTCGAGGCCAGAAGCCTGATCTGGTCAGATATAATCATGGCCGTGACTGAACAATGGGAGTTCCTAACAATGAGAGGAGAGCTAAAATCTACCCTTCCATACCTTAATAGGAGATTACAGGAGGCCGGGGATAATCTGCCAACTAGAGCCCGCCACGCTGGAATTTATATATCTTTTCTCTATACACTGAGAGCGAATGACATGGTAAAACATGACATTCCCAGCAGATTTATGGAAATCAATGAATGTCGGAAGATTATAGAAAAAGAGGAGGCTCGATCGGCAGCTTCAAAGGCTCTCCAACGGGTCGCTGACATGGTGGAACAGTTCAACAAGGTATGGAACGAAATCACCACTGCTGGCCTCCCTTCATGTTGGGAACCAAACGCTCCTGCCGTACCAATACACCCCGACAAATACACAGCACTTCTAGAGGCAGAACGGGACCTGGCCGCATCTTTCGCATAGGCAAAGGAACCCGTGCCCAAAGCTACCACCATCATCACGCTCCCACAAGGATATTTTAGTCTCTCTCCACACACTAACAGACCGTCTCCCCACCCACGCAGACATCCACACTTTCGGCGAGGCATTTACCAGGGTGGAGAGACTCTCAGAGATGTCAGAGCCAAATCCAGAAAGCCAGCGGAGGTTAACGTGCTTCCCGACTTCAAAGATGCGTCCTTCCACTAATGTACTTTCCAAATGTTTGGCTACGCCCTCATCAGCTTACATATACTATGTTTCATTCATGACATGGCCTTAACGGCCTTTACTTTCATTTCAGTTATGTTTGATTTAAATTTCCGAGTGGGCGGTTTTTCCTCCCACTCTTTCATTTTTACTTTTACCTTGAACAATGATCTACATTTTGGTTTTAAGTTTGGCCCGGGGCCTGTTACGCATGATGGAAGAGTTGTTTTCCCCATCATGCCATTTTGTGGTTTTGATAATGATTGTTAACAATTTTGAGCATGCGAGAAAGATATTTTCATAAAATATCTTCTCGATGAAAGGCAGAGAGAAGGCTATATAATACAGGAAAAAGAATGATACCAGGTTCCATTTTCTTCAGAAAATTGATTGTATTAGAATTTCCTGTGCGTCTGCTTTGTGAACAATTTGGTTACTGCCCGGAGGAGCCGATTGGGTTTCAATAATAAGAAGCTTTACTGTAATACGGATTCTGGACACGGTTGTATGGTGGTGTGTGTGCCTCTCTATTGTTAGTTTCATCTTTGCTCACCTCTCTTATATTATATCCTGGAATGCGAGTGTCTTTTGTCTTTTGATATGAACTTATCGTGTTGATACTCATGTATGTAGCAGTGTGACACTTTAAATGGCTCAGGAGTAATGTATTTTGCCACATGCATTTCACTCGTATTTCTACTATGTTGGTTGTATTGAAATGTTATTGACGAAAGCTCTTGGTATGCGTGGATTCTTAGATATTTAAGCCCATTTGTATGCCATGAAGTTCTCCTTAGTATCATCTATGTGACAGCCGATATCCCCTTCTCGCTATACAGCTTCGCTATTGTTTATAATTACTTTCTTTGCCATATGTCGTGAATCTGGCCCTCATTATGTTAATCTGTCTTACAATTGTCTGAAGCAGCAGTATCTGAATATTAGCATTTCATTCGTTCAGTGTTATTTAAAATGCCTCAAACTGTCCCAAGTTCTGGTTCCATTTTAGTTTGTTTTCTGTTTCAAAGAAGGTAGTGTAAGAGCTCTGTCATGTTAAGGGATGAAACGTTGTCTTAAATATCCTGCTCTCTACACCTCATAAGATGTCCTAGGCACTGGTCTATAACAACTCTAGGCTGTCTCTAGGAGTTACAACATCTTTTTGGCGCCGTTTCCGGGGACCGAAGTTGAAGAGATTTAAGTCCCTGGGCCTCGACAAATCCCGTCCACTCTTCAGTTAGGTGAGCACGAAGAGTTGTGAGTTGTGCATACCTCACCTTGGCGACTCCACATTTATATTTCAGATAAACTTATTTGCAGTCCTGGCTCCCCGAAAGCCACACCTAAGGTCAGATACTTCACAGTCGAAGACACCTTCTGTGTCTGACCCAGAGCGAATCCTTCACAGAAGAGGCTGGAGAGAAAGACCACCAGTTCATACCGATATTCCTGAGTTTTCCCTCGAAAACTTCCCGTATCTTCAGCCCTCCTCTTCTCAGGTCGCCCAAATACAAAGCTCTACCCCTATTATAAGAGATACTGGCTATTACTCTGATAGCCCTTACCGAGAAGGTACCCGTATCAAAGACGAAGCTGAGTCTAGTTATACTCCACATTATTCTTTTCATCCTACCCCTGAAGTTGAAGAGGTCAAAGAGATCACTGAACTGTCTGCTGTTAACAGCCCTATTTCCTCATCAAGTCCTCAAGCCGCTGATCACTATATTCCCATCATTATTCATACTCAACTCACAACACCTCCTCCACCTCGCATTACTCAAGCTCTCATCCTACCTCCGCCTCCCCCGATGGCGAATGTACCCGGCTTTTTACAAAACAGGTATGCTCCTTTACAGCTGCCTGCAGTGTTAAATGATATGCCGCAAGACTATTTGAAGATTCTACCCCGATTTAATGGGGAGAATGGTGTCGATGCTCACAAGCATGTTGAAATCTTCTGCTCTTTCGCCGAGAACTTTAATGTGGAACATCTTGATGTGGTTCTGAGGTTGTTCGTGCAGTCCCTTGATGGAGAAGCTAGAAAGTGGTTTAAGTCTCTTGCAGTTGATTCCATCAACACCTGGGAGGCTATGGAACAAGCTTTTGTGAAAAAGTGGGGAGATAGGAAAGATCATGGGGATACCTTAACCGAGTTCAACACCCTTAAAAAGAAACACAATGAAGGGGTATCAGAATTCATCAGAATATTTAACAAATTGTATTACAGCCTCCCAGCTGAGATGAAACCCCATCAGACCGCTGCCAAGGTCGTTTTTGTAGCAGCATTTGATTCCGAGTTTGGCTTCTCACTAAGGGAGAGAAAGCCAGCCTCTCTTGATGATGCACAGACTGATGCATTAGAAATAGAAGCAAACTTTGTCTCGACTGGTAAGACCAAAGTAAAGCAAGAACATGATATCCGAAGAAGAAGCAAGGAAGAAGTGTCCACTTCAAGTCAGGATAGAGACTCAGCAAACGACAAGATCGAAGAGATGAATAAAATGATCAAGAACCTCTCTAGCAAGTTGGTCAAGCTAGAGATGGAAGCCAAAAGTTCTCCATCAAAGAACTTTCAGAATGCTCCAAACAGAGGGTTCAACCCTCAATACAGGAAACCTCCCTTGCAGATACTGCAGAGGGGGCAGAAGGAGTCACAAGACCAAGTATCGCACCCTTTGTACTTGGAAGGACAAATAGAGGTTTCCCCTGAAGACTCCTCTTATGAGCAAGATGAAACATGTCCGGTTTTCTCCGACAGTGATGACATAGAGTGCCCTGTCCAAGGAAGTGAGGAGGATGCGTTGCAACCTCACTCAGAAGCGAAGGATAATGAGGATGCCGAAGAGCCAGAAATCGATGACTACTGCAAACAGTTTGTTGATTTCATGCAAGCTCAGTTCAACAGGAAATATGACCTTAGGTCCTCCAGGAAAAGGACCCGCACTCAAGATGAAGAGGAAGATGCACCCCAGAGATCAGCACCTGCACAGAAAGAGGCCAATACCAAAGAATCTTCTGATAGAGGTAAGAAGCCCCTTTACCAACCTTTGCAAGATGATAGTCACATACCCTCCTCCTCTCAAGTAGCTGTGTCTCCTGTGAATAAAGTTCCCATTAAAGAAGCCAAGTCTGCCTTGCCAAACAAAGAGTCCAAAGAAAAGGAAGTCCAGATAGAAAAGCCCTTGTCTGCCTTCAGTTTGCAAAAGGAACTTGAAAAGGTCAAAATCCCTGTCCCTCTGTCGGAATTGTTGAAGCAGCCTGCATGTCAGTCACAAGTCTCCTCATTCATTTCAGCTCCTGAAGTCTCACACATTCCAGACAGTCTTAATTTGCAAGAAGAGAGGCCTATGGTAGTGTTTGGCCCCCATGTCGAGGAATTGGACCCCTCTACTCCTCCTTTCTATGTTTCCCTAGTAATCCATGATTTACTATTACACAACTGTATGTTGGATTCAGGAGCATCCCACAATTTGATGCCCCTGTCTGTCATGGAGCAGTTAGGTCTCCAAATCACCCGTCCATATAAAGACCTCTACTCCTTTGACTCCAAAAGAGTGAAGTGCTTAGGCATGATCAAGGACCTAGCAGTCACCTTGGCTCAGATTCCTGCCAAGAGTGTGGTGATGGATATCGTAGTAGCTGACATCCCAGCTCGCTTCGGCATGCTGTTGTCTAGGTCCTGGGGAACCAGAATTGGAGGGTCAATCAAGCTGGATCTGTCCTACGCCACCATCCCTGTCTTTGGGGGTCAAGAAAGGAGATTGTACCGAGAAACTAGGTTTGTCAAGACAGTCACAAAAGCAGGAGATTCAGTAAACTCCCCAGTTTACAGTAGAGATGGAGATTTTTCCTGTCTAATGTTGGAGGAAGATCAGGAATATGCTTATGAACCTACATTCTGTCAGATAAAGACTGAGCTATCAGAGCAGGACCGAAGATCTGATATCTGGACGCTCCACTTCGATGGGGCCAATTCCAGAGAGGGAAACGGGGCTGGAGTGTTGCTCATCTCACCCATGGGTCAATGGGTCCCCCTCTCTTTCAAACTAGAATACGAGGCCACGAATAATGTGGCCGAATACGAGGCACTCATATTGGGGTTACAAACAGCAAGAAGCATGAAGATCCAAGGTTTAAAGGTGATGGGAGACTCAGAGTTGGTGGTGAGGCAGGTGAGAAACCAGTGTCAAGCGAAGCATCCGAGGCTAAAGGCCTATAGGAACGAAGTGTGGGACCTCGTGGAACATTCCTTTCTGGCATTTAACATTCAGTTTATGCCCAGGGAGTACAACAGAATGGCAGACTCCTTGGCTGTGGCTGCTAGTACATTCCGCCCACCTCAGAACCCTCTTCTGAGATACGAAATTGAGGTAAGATACAGGCCTTCAATTCCTGATAATGTCAAGCACTGGCAGGTCTTCGACGATGAGGAGCAGGTGAAGAGGTTTTTGGAGACTGTGGGGGAGTTTTCAAACTTGGAGATCGACAATTGTGAAGAGGAAGAAGTCGAAGAAATTCCAGGGGACAAGCTAGAAGAGAAGATAGCTGGTCACAGATTCCTACAGCTAAAGGGAAATGTCATTCCCCGAGGGTTGGTACCTCTGGAAAGGCTGTTCAATAAGGATGATGTCCCATTACAGCCAAACAAAATGGTGACTAAGGACCAGGTTGAAGATCTGAATCTGGGCACGAAAGAAGATCCAAAGATTGTGAAGCTGTCGAAGAAAGTCCCAGATGAATATAAACCATTGTACCAAAAGCTGTTTAAAACCTACAAAGACGTATTCGCCTGGTCATATCAAGATTTGAAAACCTTTGATATCAGTGTGATGCAGCACAAAATTCCATTGAAAGCCGATGCAAAACCCCACAAGCAAAAGCTCCGGCAGATCAATCCCCTGTTGTTACCATCGATTGAGCAGGAAATAAAAAAGTTACTGAAGGCTAAAATCATAGTGCCACTCAGGTATTCTGAATGGGTAGCCAATTTAGTCCCAGTACGCAAGAAGAACGGTGAAATCAGGTTGTGTGTGGATTTTAGAAACCTGAACAGGGCATCTCTAAAAGACAACTACCCACTACCAAAGATGGATCATATTCTGCAAAAGGTGGTAGGGGCCTCTAGAATGTCCATGATGGATGGGTTCTCGGGCTATAATCAGGTGGCTGTATTCCCTGAGGACCAGGAAAAGACAGCTTTCACCACGCCCTGGGGAACATTTATGTATGCCAGGATGCCATTCGGACTGATCAATGCAGGGGCTACGTTCCAGAGAGCGATGGACATAACTTTTGTGGGAGAACAGGATAAGTTCCTGGTGGTGTACCTAGATGATATAACGGTCTTTTCAAAGGATGATGTCGAGCATGTTCAGCATTTGCAGAAGACTTTTGAGAAATGCAGGAGGTATGGACTCTCTCTTAACCCTCAGAAATCTTTCTTTGCATTAGAAGAGGGTAAACTCCTAGGACATATAGTAACTAAAGATGGGGTCAAAATCGACCCTAAGAGGGTGGAAGCTATAAACGGTATCTCTCTCCCCAGAAACAAGAAAGAAGTACAGGTATTCCTAGGACGAATAAATTTTCTCAGAAGATTCATTCCCAATTATGCCGAAATAGTTAGACACATCACAGATATGTTAAAGAAGGACAATGAAGTAAGATGGGCACCAGAACCAAGGCAGGCGTTTGCCAGGATCAAGACTGCATTTGCTGAAGCTCCAGTATTAGCAAAGCCTAACTTCACTGAACCCTTCATGATTTTCTCTTTTGCATCACCTCACACCGTGGCGGGGGTCCTACTACAGAAGAATGGGGATGGGTATGAGCAACCCATTGCTTTCTTTAGTCAAGTTCTTCATGACGCAGAGCTGAAATACAACATACTTGAGAAGCAAGCTTATGCCTTGGTAAAGTCCTTAAAGGCCTTTCGCATGTACATTTTACAATCCCATGTGACTGCTTTTGTACCCGCAGCAGCAGTTAAGGACATCCTAGTGCAGGGAGACAGTGAAGGCAGAAGGGGACGATGGATTGCGAAGATACAAGAATATGACTTGGATATAAGGCCCACCAAGTTAATTAAAGGACAGGGGTTAGCGAAAATTTTATCAGAATCGAACCACCAAGCCCTGGGCATCCACTTATCCATGATGGCAGATGAAGCATCTCAAGAACAGACAGGGAGGCCAGAAGTGGAAATGGCAACTCAAAAAATACAGATGAAGTACCTCACTAGCCCCTGGTACAAAGAAATTGTCGAATACCTCCTGACACTCAGCTGCCCACCCAGCTGTGACAAGTCCAAATACAGAGCCTTGAGGCTTAAATCTCAAAAGTACGCCGTGGCTAATGGACAGCTATATTGGAGAGATCCGTCAGGCATACTGCTGTTATGTCTCATCGAAGGGGAGGTAGGGAACATCATAACCGAGTTCCATGAGGGGATCTGCGGAGGGCATTACAGCTGGAGGAGCACAGCCCAGAAAATTCTGAAGGCCGGGTTCTACTGGCCTAAACTATTTGGAGAGGTCTTCACTTGGGTCAGAGCCTGTGACAAATGCCAAAAGTTTGCCGAGAAACAGAAGCTAGCCGCTTTACCTCTGATTCCTGTGCACGTTGATGAGCCTTTTAAGCAATGGGGTATTGACTTCATAGGTGAGATCCACCCTCCCTCCAGTGGGCAGCACAAATGGATTTTGACTGCTACAGATTACTTCACCAAGTGGGTGGAGGCCATCCCCGCACGAAATGCTACAGATACAGTGGTCATAAAATTCTTAGAAGAGAACATCATCTCAAGGTTTGGATGTCCCGCCAGAATAGTCACAGACAATGCTCAGGCTTTTAAATCGGTTAAGATGGTGAATTTCTGCCAACAATACAACATCACTCTGGGCCACTCCACAGCTTACTACCCCCAGGGCAATGGTCTTGCCGAGTCATCAAATAAAACACTGGTCAGAGCACTGAAGAAGACAATAAATGAGAACCAGAGAAATTGGGACTCTCAGCTGAAGTTTGCTCTATGGGCAAACAGGATAACCAGTAAAAGGGCAACAGGGAAGTCGCCTTACGAACTAGTATACGGATGAGCAGCTGTATTCCCCATACAGCTGGCTCTACCTGTGGCTCGTTTCATGCAGGAGACTCAGGAAGAAGCTGATGGCACAACTAGAAGAATCAATCAATTGATTGAACTGGAGGAAACGCGCGTTCAGGTGAATCAGAGGCTGGTGGACTATCAAGAGAAGATGAAAGATTTGTTTGACCAGCACACCAAAGACAAGAAGCTGCAGGTGGGGGATTTAGTGCTCCGATGGGATGTACGCAGAGCTGACAAAGGCAAACATGGTAAGTTTGACCCCCTTTGGTTCGGTCCTTTCAAGATCGTAGAGCAGGGAGGAAATAATACATTCAAGCTGGAAAATTTACAGGGGGATCTGTTGGAAGCCCCTGTGAATGGGCAATTCCTCAAACCATACTTCCAATTCTAAAGAAGGCTGGAAAGCCTGACTGTATTATATTGTATAATAGTTGCTATTATGTTTTGTTTGTTTATCATCAATTACAGGCATGTCATGAAGATCCGTACACGGCACAGCTCTAGAAACTGAAAAGTGTTGTTCAGAGAAGGTCTACAGGCGGTCTGCGTAGTTCTCGACACGTCCGAGGACAAACGTGCCGTCCCCAGGTGGAGCCAATGTTGTTCAATTCTCAGCAATAGCCACGAAAGTTCCTAAAAGATGAACCGGTCACACTAAAGTTATATGCCAAGTAGCAAGTGCCAAATCAAATCAGGCCGAAAGGGAAAAAGAGTGGTAAAACGCACATATATCGACACCAATGGATAAATGGCGCTAAGTAAGGAGAGGCGGAAAAATAGTTAACGACTGGCACAAAGGTACGGGAGACATGCCTTTGCAGATCAACTCATATACGAGAGAAGGCCTTTGATTATACATGACGGCGGTACGTAGAAATTCCGGGGGGGTCAAGCCATGGGGTAAGGACAAGGCCCTTACCCCCGCGGAATTGCGACACGTGGCTGGGCTTCACGGCGGAGAAGTAGTAACAGGGTTGGGCCAATAGATTATATATCGTGGTGGAGTTAAGATGGGCCCGCTCAGGTGAGGAAGATAAGCGTTAGTCTGGCAAAGGGGAAGTCCTTCGTGTTAAAAGTGGATAACGCATATGGAACAACGGTAAGGTAAGTCCGTCAGGACAGCTGGTACTAAGGCCCGTACCAGTTTTTAACCCGACACGAGGCGCTCACCTATATCTAGAATTACCCAATCCCCACGCGCCACGTGTCTCAGTGTCAGTGTCCTTATGACACTTGCCCTCTGTTTTCTTACACTTTCCCCTTTTAACCTAAACAGTCCTCCCGAATGGTAAAAACTCTCGTATTCCTCTCTGGTAAATTATTTTCAGGTAGTTTTCCACGGCGATTACCAAGTAGGGAAGAGCGCCGGGTTTGCCCAAGTCACTGTCACAGTTCCCCTCGTCGTTTTCCCAAGCATTGTCACCCTCTGCTCAGGTAATCCATTCTCCCGTCTTCGTTTCATTATTTTTCCCTTTCTCTCTTTTCCGAATTGTTGAATAACTGCCATGGGGAGAGGGACGCCCAAGAAGAACGAACCTGAAACTCCCCAACTCCATGAGTCTAGAAATCCTCCTGGTTTCGAGCCCCTTCGTGACTTGCAAGCAGGTATCTGTGACCCAAAATACCCTTTCGATATACGGAGCATCAAGCCCCTACTTTTCGGTCGCCACTGTAAAAGTGCCGATCGTTTCCGAGTTGTCGCGTCCGGCTTGTATCACTACATTACCCCCCAAGTCCATTCCTGTGTCGATTTTATTGTCTGGCTTAGAGACTCTTACGATCCACATCGTGATGCCTTCATTTCCCCTCAGGGTAGCATAATCTTCTCCCTTTCTCCCGATATTATAAGGCAGGCTCTTCGTTTCCCTCCCAGCGATGCCTACTTCAGTTTTAAAGACGAAACCTTGCTCGCACAGTTTAATAAACTGTCGAAGGAAGCCCGCCGTGCCTTCATAGCTGCCATAACAGTCGATCAGGCGACGACCCTACCTCCGGTTGAGCCTTTCCCATTGAGTCTGTTTAATGAAGAGGTCCGACCAGTCTTGTCCCTCATTGCCGGCCTCCTGGGAGAAGGGACCCCTGAAGACAGTTCCTGGGTATGCATTCGATTCTTGTGGCTTATGACTCAGAATGGGGTTACACTGGATATTCCAGGTTTCCTGTCTTTTACCATCCGGAACCAATTTCGGGAGCTGGCCAAGGCCCGAAAGTTTCGTTTTTGTTCGTTGGTTTTCTACCTCTTCCTGGTCCAGCATGCAGACAAGTTTAATCATTTGGGGCTGGACCGGACGTATTCTGAAAATTCCCAGCCCAGGCCAGTCTTCGACTGGAATTTCTCCGTTCGTCAATTGCCTAAGGGGGAGGGTTACATCAGTTTCGTGAATACCTTCATGTCCATTGCTTACACCATCATTCACGATGTACCTTCTCCCAGGGTTTTCCCAGAGATGAAGCGCTGGTTACAGGCTGGGAAGTACCAGTGTACTGGCGATTGGTTTCTATCAGAGGAGTATACCGAAATCCGTGTCTATGGAGCCGAAGTAGCCCCCTACCAGCTCCCAGCTTTTCCTGTCCGACGAGTCTACGCCCTTGAATACATCCGGCAAGCCCTCAAAGCTGACCAGCTTCATTTCGTCCCCGCTAAGAAAGGCTACATCCTAAAGCTCCCTGACAATATTGGCCCCGTTGTTGTAAATTCTAGATATGCCCTCCCGATTGTTGAGAAAATATTGCAGAACTTGGATCTGAAATTAGGGGAAACTTGGGCGAAATTTGGAGAGTATGATAAGAGCAAGGTGGATAGTAGTTCGTACACCTTTGCCCGCCCGACTACACTGAAGTCACTCAGGCCATCATCGAGCCTCCTGCTTCGAAGACAAAAGAAAGGGAGCTGACCAATAAAACCGTCAGAGACCAATATAGGGCCGAACTAGGAGGTTTTGTTGAGAAATATCACACCAGAATCTCTGCCTCGGTTAATGCAGACACTGAAGACCTGGTGCTTTCCATGGCCGAGGCTCTCCTGGACCCGAATTCGGACGTCCCTAGCTATAAGGTGATTGAATTGGTCGTCGACATGAAGAAGGTTCCGGTACAGGACCTGAATGACTTTTTCCAGACGATCTGCGACATGATGAAGGATAAGATTTCGCAGATCACCCTTTCCCTAAAGAAGACAGAGCAAAAATACGACGTCCTGAATAACTCTTTTGCCGCAGAACAGAGTGCTAATCGTGCTAACGCACACCAGGTGCGAGTCCTTAAAGAGCAAATTAAGAATTCAGACGACGGAGGGAAGGGAATGCAAGCGGCATTAATAGCCAAGTTGGAGAAGGATATTTCAGCGGCTAGGAAACGGTCTGGCATACCGGCTTCACATCCGATGCAGACCGATGAACTGGTGCACGTGGAGGAGGAGAAAAACGAGCTGATGGCCAAGCTTTCCAGAGAAAGAGAGGATAAAGAAAAAATGGTCAGAAGAATGGAAGATCTGGAATGCAGAGCTACCGAGCTGCAGACCCGCTGGGACACACACAGTTGTCATGCAGCCGAGACCTCAAGTGGGACAGGATCAGCAACAGCACAACTATCCACGGCTATGGCTGAGATACAAGTGCTGGGGACGCAAACAACGACAGCAAGGCAGAAGGTGGAAGAACTGGAGGGCGCCCTGGCAGAGAAGGTCAGAACTATTGAAGGGCTGCGAAGAGAAGTGGAGGAAGGAAAGAAGACCGCGACTGAGCAACAACAGATCATCGCTGAGCTGAAGAGTAAGGCGAAGGGAAATATCACCCTGGTCGAGGCCAGAAGCCTGATCTGGTCAGATATAATCATGGCCGTGACTGAACAATGGGAGTTCCTAACAATGATAGGAGAGCTAAAATCTACCCTTCCATACCTTAATAGGAGATTACAGGAGGCCGGGGATAATCTGCCAACTAGAGCCCGCCACGCTGGAATTTATATATCTTTTCTCTATACATTGAGAGCGAATGACGTGGTAAAACATGACATTCCCAGCAGATTTATGGAAATCAATGAATGTCGGAAGATTATAGAAAAAGAGGAGGCTCGATCGGCAGCTTCAAAGGCTCTCCAACGGGTCGCTGACATTGTGGAACAGTTCAACAAGGTATGGAACGAAATCACCACTGCTGGCCTCCCTTCATGTTGGGAACCAAACGCTCCTGCCGTACTAATACACCCCGACAAATACACAACACTTCTAGAGGCAGAACGGGATCGGTCAGACCTTCAGATAGGCAAAGGAACTCATCTTAAAGCTACTACCATCATCACAGCCCTACAGAAGGAGTTTAGTCTCCTCCACATGATCCGGTACCGTCTCCCCACCCACGCAGACATCCACACCTTCGGCGAGGCATTTACCAGGGTGGAGAGACTCTCAGAGATGTCAGAGCCAAGTCCAGAAAGCCAGCGGAGGTTAACGCAGTTCCTGACTCAGCATGCCAGTCCTTCCACCGATGTACCTCCTCCAGCGTCTACTACAGTCTCGACCCAACAGCTTTCATGACACATTATGTTTCATTCATGACATGGCCTTAACGGCCTTTACTTTCATTTCAGTTATGTTTGATTTAAATTTCCGAGTGGGCGGTTTTTCCTCCCACTCTTGCATTTTTACTTTTACCTTGAACAATGATCTCCATTTTGGTTTTAAGTTTGGCCCGGGGCCTGTTACGCATGATGGAAGAGTTGTTTTCCCCATCATGCCATTTTGTGGTTTTGATAATGATTGTTAACAATTTTGAGCATGCGAGAAAGATATTTTCAGAAAATATCTTCTCGATGAAAGGCAGAGAGAAGGCTATATAATACAGGAAAAAGAATGACGCCAGGTTCCATTTTCTTCAGAAAATTGATTGTATTAGAATTTCCTGTGCGTCTGCTTTGTGAACAATTTGGTTACTGCCCGGAGGAGCCCATTGGGTTTCAATAATAAGAAGCTTTACAGTAATACGGATTCTGGACACGGTTGTATGGTGGTGTGTGTGCCTCTCTATTGTTAGTTTCATCTTTGCTCACCTCTCTTATATTATATCCTGGAATGCGAGTGTATTTTGTCTTTTGATATGAACTTATCGTGTTGATACTCATGTCTGTAGCAGTGTGACACTTTAAATGGCTCAGGAGTAATGTATTTTGCCACATGCATTTCACTCATATTTCTACTATGTTGGTTGTATTGAAATGTTATTGACGAAAGCTCTTTGTATGCGTGGATTCTTAGATATTTAAGCCCATTTCTACGCCATGAAGTTCTCCTTAGTATCATCTATGTAACAGCCGATATCCCCTTCTTGTTATACAGCTTCGCTATTGTTTATGATTACTTTCTCTGCCATATGTCGTGAATCTGGCCCTCATTATATTGATCTGTCTTATGATTGTCCGAAGCAGCAGTATCTAAATATAAGCATTCCATTCGTTCAGCGTTGTTTGAAATGCCTCAAACTGTCCGAAGTTCTGGTTCCATTTTAGTTTGTTTTCTGTTTCAAAAAGAGTAGTGTAAGAGCTCTGTCACGTTAAGGGATGAAACGTTGTCTCAAATATCCTGCTCTCTACACCTCATAAGATGTCCTAGGCACTGGTCTGTGGGTGGAATAAGCATTCACAAGTGATAATAATAATGGCATATTAACGGCCCACAGATCACGTACCATCACTCTCGGAAGCAAATATGTTATAGCCAATAATGTTCTATTGGTTGAAAACATGAATCACAATCTGCTCAGTGTTGGACAAATGTGTGATCAAGGACACACAATGATATTCAACTCCATAAAATGTGAAATCAGGAAAGGCAGGTGTGGTAAAATTGTGGCTACAACAAGTCGAGCTCCAAATGACATATATGTTCTGGATGAAGCAACTAAAGCATGTATACTAGCTAAAGAAAATGAAAGTTGGTTATGGCACAAACGAATGGGTCACATAAACTTTGACAATCTTGTCAGGATAAGCAAAAAGGAAGCAGTACGAGAAATGCCGAAAATCTCAAAACCTTCCAACACACTGTGTGAGGCATGTCGGCATGGCAAGCAGACAAAAGTCCAATTTAAAACAAAATAAAACTTTTCATCACATCCATTGGAATTGATACATACTAATCTATGTGGTCCTGTGAGAACAAAAGGCTTAGACGTAGAATTATATTTCATGTTAATGATAAATGACTATACCGAGATGGCAGCCGTCAGTTTCCTAAAGAAAAACTCTGAAGAATTTGAGTGCTTTAAGAAATACAAGGAGTTGGTTGAAAATAAAGTGTTTAAGATTAGATAATGGTGGAGAATTCACTTCCAAATTATTTCAGCAATACTGTGACA
This sequence comes from Pinus albicaulis, assembly GCA_034641835.2. Classification (NCBI taxonomy): domain Eukaryota; kingdom Viridiplantae; phylum Streptophyta; class Pinopsida; order Pinales; family Pinaceae; genus Pinus; species Pinus albicaulis. The sequence continues at coordinate 698,766 of JAXQQM020067712.1, forward strand.
AAAATGGAATAAAAAGGAAATTTTCAACAGCATGAACACCTCAGCAAAATGGGGTTGCTGAAAGAAAGAATAGAACTATACAGGAAGTGGGTAGAACAATGTTGAAGGACTCAAAATTGGATGAAAAATTATGGGTTCAAGCAATTGATATGGCAGTCTTCATTATCAACCGAAGTCTTCTAAAAAATAATTGCAACAAGACTCCATATGAATTATGGAAAGGAAAACCAGCTAATGTAAAATATTTCAAAATCTTCAAAAGCAAATGTTATATCAAAAGAGAAGATCAAAATTTGGGTAAGTTTGAATCACGTGTTGATGAAGGTATCTTTGTTGGTTACTCAAGAAAAAGAAAGGCCTATAAATGCTATAATCTAAGATGAAAACAGATAGTGGAGAGCATAAATGTTACATTTGACGAAGATGGTGTTCTAGCAAGTAATGATTGGGATCTAGAATCTTTGAAACTTGAGACAGAGGTTGAAAAAGACACAGATAAAATTGTAGAACAAGAAGCAACTATCAATGAGGAATAAGTAAACAATGATCATCAAGATATAGCAGAACAACAACAAGAAGCTCCTCCAAGGAGAACAAAATAGTGGATTCAAAAGAACCATCCATCAAATCAAATCATTGGTGACATAAATGAAATTCGATAGCTTCGTTCATCACAACAAGCTCATGTTGCTTTTCTAGCAACCTTTGAGCCTAGTAGTTTTGAGGAAGCCAGCTAGAATGAACATTGGGTAGCAGCTATGAATGAAGAATTGGATCAAATTAAGAAGAATAACACCTGGGAATTAGTTCCACGACCAAAAGATAAAAATGTCATTGCGACTAAATGGGTGTTCAGGAAAAAATTGAATGAAGATGAGCAGGTTACCAGAAACAAAGCAAGATTGGTTTGCAAAGGCTATGCACAAGTGGAAGGAATTGATTTCGAAGAAACATTTGCACCAGTTGCCAGAATGGAAGCCATCCAAATGTTTCTCGCCTATGCATGTTCAAGAAAAATCAAAGTCTACCAAATGGATCTTAAGTCAGCATTTCTGAATGGAGAATTAGAAGAAGAAGTTTACATCGAACAACCTGATGGTTTTCTACTATCACAAAAAGAAGACTATGTCTGTAGGTTAAAGAAGGCTCTATATGGTCTCAAGCAGGCTCCTAGAGCATGGTATTCTCGTCTTGATGGATATCTACATCAACAAGGGTTCAAGAAAGGTACTGTTGATAGCAATCTTTATGTACAAATAGATAAAGATAATTTAACAATTGTTGAGGTATATGTGGATGATATAATATTTGGTAGCAATGATGATCGACTAAGTAAGAAATTTTCTACAAATATGCAAAGTGAGTTTGAGATGTCTTTACTTGGTGAGTTGACATACTTCTTAGGGCTTTAAATATCTCAGCAAGAGAAAGGAATATCTATATGTCAAGCCAAGTACATCAAGGAAATGCTCAATAAATTCAAAATGGAAGATGGCAAACCCGTCCTTACTCCGATGGTAACAGGTTGTAAATTGAGCATAGACGACTCATCTAAGGATGTGGATCAAAGGTTGTACAGATCTACGATTGGTAGTCTTCTATATGTAACAGCCTCTCGGCCAGATGTTATGCAAGCAGTTGGACAAGTAACAAGATTCCAAGTAGCACCAAAAGAATCACATATTATTGCCGTCAAAATAATTCTTCGATATCTAAAGGGCATAGAAGAATATGGCTTGTGGTATCCCAAGGGTAACAATCTCATTATTCAAGCCTTTACAGATGAAGATTGGGCAGGAAGCATTGATGATCATAAGAGTACTAGTGGAGCAGCATTCTATCTAGGTGGTTGTCTCGTATCATGGTTGAGAAGAAAGCAAACTTCAATCTCGTTATCTACAGCAGAAGCATAATACATTGCAGCAACATCATGTTGTACTCAAGTCCTTTGGATGAAACAAAATTTACAAGATATTGAAGTACAATTTAGTGAGCCTATTCCCATATTATGTGACAACACTAGTGCCATCAGCATCTCCAAGAATCATGTCATGCATTCAAAAACAAAACACATTCCAATCAAGTATCATTTTGTTAGAGAACAAGTCGCTGAAAATAATATCAAACTTGAGTATGTTTGTACAAAAGAAAAAATTGCTGATATCTTCACTAAACCTTTACCTCGTGAAGCATTTGAATATCTTCATCAAAAGCTTGGGATTCTCCCAAGTTATCATTAGATTACAGGTCTGCAGGACGGTTGTGTGTCAAGGGGAGTGGAAGTGTGTACAGGTCTGCAAGACGGTTGTGTGTCAGCGGGAGTGGAAGTGTGTATAGGTCTGCAGGATGGTTATGTTTCAGGGGGAGTTACCCTTTGCCATTGTTGTTAAAGGGGGAGATAATGTTGTAGGAAGAGGTGTCATGATCGCAGGGGGAGTACTTGTGTTGCCATCAATGCCAAAGGGGGACATTGTTGATCAGCGGTTGTCATTGATGTCAACCTAAGCAGCACCAGGGGCTAACCCAATATTTCATGGGAATTTTTACCTACCAAATTAATATATTCTGGGTCAATAATGTTTTTTATGGTTTCTACTTGTCGAGATGTTTCCATTGATATATGGCACGCCATGTAATTCTTCACGGTTTGAGAGATATTCATGTTTGAAGTTTGTAACCCCTGTCAGTGGGCTAAAACCCCGTGGGGTTGGGGCATGGGTCATTGAAAAGTCATAAATAATATTTTTTATGCTCCTAAAATCCCTCCCACGTTCACTTGTTGAAGCCCCTCTCAACTTAAGCATTCATATAAATTGTGATCTTCATTTCCTCCTTATGCAAGGGATTCGGCCATCTAAAACAGGTCATCGTAGAATTTCCACTCTAACATTTTTTCTACAAAGGTTTAGAAGCTGAAATTTTTATGAGGCGAAGCTGAAATCGTGAGGAAGCTGCAATAAAAATTTCAGATCAAGGTGCACAAAATTTTTGGATATATGATCTGTGGAAGTCATGGTTTTTGCAGGCTCCTGAAATTCATCTCAAAGAAGTGACCTTGGTAAAATCGTCATAACTCTCTCTCTGAGTATCGGATTGGAATTCCGTAAAAATTTTATGATATTTCATAGTTTTTAATTTTCTCTCTATCAATTTTAGAGCCAAATGAAGAAACAGTGACACGTGGCATGCCATACAAGTGCGCTCTGCTGAAATAGTCCATAATTAGGGCATTGTGAGAGATTGGGCATAACTCCTTCTTGAAGAATCCAAATTGGGTCAGACCTATGGCATTGGAAAGAAGAATCAGAGGACTAATACAAGACCAAAAATCAGATATTGAGGATCTGAAATAACAGAGATACACCAGATTCAATATCGAGCTCCTAGAAGGAAAGAAAAAGCTAGATCATGTGTTGTCAAGGATTGCAAAGGACCAGACTTTCTACGACAGCAAAGCAAAGCAAGGTGCAGCAAAGGGTAGCATGACAAGAGCAGCAACCAAGGTGCATAATAACAGCAAGAATTTCATCATATGAAGTCTTCAAGTGGGCAGCACTGCATACAATCATTGTAAAGGTATCATTGTACTTAGTCATTGTAAATACATTATTGTACAAATTGTACTAGTACCTATCTGCCAAGGGTTGAAGAGGCAGTTTTAGGAGGTCTAGGATCATCATTAGGTGGTTGTGTCAAATTTGGGGTTATGGTATAGTACATATTCTTCTTATACATCATTCTATATCATTTTAAAGTGGACCATTTTCCCTGGTACGGGAGTCCATTCTTCTTTTATTCTTCTATAGGGTGGTACGGTGGTGCTAGGGTGAGTTGTAGCTCATTGGGTGTTGGGGCATCCGTTCAGTTGACTACTAAATAATCTCAGGCATTGGAGTGTCCATCCAGTGGGAGCTGTAGAAGAATGCTTTTCTAGATTCTAGGAAGTTGGAGCTTTATTTTCAATTGGAGTTGAATATTAAAGAATTATTAGAAAAGCATTAGGTGGCTTTTGTCCCAGAGTGGGTTTCCACCTTAAAACCTATGTGCATTTGTGTTCCTCCTGTTTTCTGCTATCATTGTACAAAAACTGATAATAATTGAAGATTAACTAATGCTCTAATTGAAAGGAATACTGATTCACCCCCCCTCTCAGTATTTCCAACAATTATCCCCTTAAGCTCTGAAAACTTTATCGAAAATAAGTCTTGATATTCTGTGAGTAATTCCGCAACCTTGCCTACTGTTTCATCATCCCAGTAATCCAAAATTTTAGCCAACTTGGGTTGCTCTTCCGTGCCAAATTTAACTTCTCGCAGCTTTATAGGCTTCGTAATATCCACAGTGTGTAATGGAGGTCCTACAACTGCGTGCTCCCCTTCTGATTCTGGGATCAAGACATTACACGAATCTTCATCACATTCTTATATGGTGATATTGTAGCAGTTGAAAAAATCCTGCATCTGTGTTTCCCGTGTTGGTATCTCCAATGTTGTGTAGGGGCTGGATTCACCAAATACAAAGGAATCTATATCCTGCAGAGCTTTGTCAAGTGGCTTTGTTCCTCCTGTTAATCTGAATGTCCCCATAAATTCTTCCTTTAAGGTTTCCCAGTGGCGGGTGCATTGATGTAGCTACGCATCTAAGTACCATGCGGTGGGAATTGGTCCCAAGGCATGAATAAACAAGTGAACCCATTCTTCTGTAGTGCGATCCTGCCATTTCTCCATCTAGGCAAACAAATGTTTGCGCGGATCCCCTGGGCCAAGAAACATCTTGACGCGCACATCAGTTGGAGGCTCAAATCATATGATCATTATATCTCGACATTCCTCCCAATCCTAGAATGCCCCCTTGTACATGTCCCACCACCTTGTAGGTTTTGTGCACATGGCTAGATTAAGGGCCCATAGCCTTCGTTCTCTTGGAACCTCAACTTCAAATGTTGGAAAAAACTCCTTTATGCTACTGGAACCATCAAAGTAGGGCAGTTCTCTTACCTCTGAGGATATGCATCGGAAGACCCTTGTGATTCGTAGGCAGCGTAGCGCAGAGACATCATGTAACCGGTTTTGCCAATTTTCCATTTCTTCCTCGAAGTCAGAAAAGCATTCGATATCCTTTTCCCAGCAGAGCACACCATTGGTCATAGAATTGATCCAGCCTTCATCCCTCATAGTTAACTGTGATCCACCTCCTCTTCCTCACGTACTAGTTCTGTATACCTTTCTCCTTCTGTGAGGTCTAGCGGTACTAACACCTGTGTTCCTTCACTTTCAAACACCATGCTTCTCTTCTTCAAATTGATAATACCACCCATATCTATGGCCCAGTCCAATCCTAGGAGCGCAAGATAAGGGTCCCCATATTCTACAATCTGAATGAACTCGAAGTCAGCCCAAACCTTAACTCCTGCGATATCTACCACGATATTTGATAATCTCCCCAATGATATGATCTTCTGCGGATTAGCTATGAGCAGCTGGATAGTGGACCATTCCAACTTAGGTTCTCCCATTCGCTGCCATGTTTTATTGGGTAGTATGTTCACATCTAAGCCTAGGTCTAGAATAACCTGATCCATCTCAAAATCACCAATCTACGCAGTTAACCGCATCTCCCTACCAGTGTGTCTCTAATGCTTATATAGTTTGTGCACATCCTTAATTTACATGGTTGGGGTTTTTCTTTCTTCGCAACTGTCTATCAAAGCTTGGAGTTTTTCGATGGCCCTTTGGTTGTGCAGCAACTTCATACATGCCTGCACGAATGGTTTGACCTCATCATCTACTTTGAGGCTCGCAGGGGCTTGAGGAGTAGATGCCACAGCCTTAGCAAATTCTTGACGAGTTGTGACAAAGGTTTCATTTTCCTTCTATAATTCCAAACCTTCTTGTTTAATGGTTGGTTTATGGATAGGAGGCTCTGCCTTAGCTTTCTCCACAGCTCCTCCAGTGGCCACGTTGTTGCATGTTATAACATTAACACTTTTTCCTTCATCTCGAGGTTCCGCCTTAACCCTTTGTACATTCTGCATAGATGTCTGTTGCTTCTCCTGCATCTTGGCTATCATAATTGAGCAATATTTGATCACATGATCCAGTTGTCTACGGTATCTGCAAGATTGTCTCACAGGGTTCGTGCAATCCCTTGCAAAGTGCCCTATTTCCCCATAGTTATAACAGATCAGTTGTCCTCTCCCCCTACCTACGCTACCACTTTGCCCCCCCCCCCCCCCTTACCCCTAGCTGAGGAGCCACCCAAACCAAAGGGGGATCTTGGCGAAGAAGGGTCTGATTGTACCCTATATGGGTTTCCTCTGTCTATCATCAGATCGTAGGTCTGACAGTCCTGCTCATCATGTCCTACATATCTGCAAAACCCGCACCATTGTTGCTTCACTTCTAGGACATATGCAGCAAGGTGGGTGTAGTGGTTGGTGTCATGCAGCCCAGCCACACGAAAACCATCGCACCACAACACCAGCCCACTTGGCCCCACAACTTCCCTAAGACACAATGGGCTGGGTCCCCCAGCCTACATGTAGTCTACTTGCAGCGGACAACTATCCTTAGTGTGGCCATTCACCCTGCATTGTATGCACCACCTGTCAGGGCTAGCCTTTGTTCCTCGTTCCTTCTGCAAATTCTGGATCTCCATATTCATTACCTCTAACTGTCCTTGTATTTGTTGTACTCCTAACTGGGTGTTGTCTCTTGGCACAACTTCCAAATTCATTGCAATTTCCAAGGCCTTTTCTTGCATTTCAATGGCTTGATGAACCATAGGCATGCGCAGGTGGGGCAACAACATAGCAATGAACCACTCCATGTGATGCTTGTCATCATATAGAAATCCTCCTTTTCTAATTACCTTCTTTAACCATTGGTCAGCTTCCCATATAGACTCGAATGGTCCCTGCTTGAAATATTTCAAATCATTCACTATCTGAGAGTAGGACTTAGGCTTCTTGAACTATTGTTTCAAGGAATTCTTAATCTCTTCAATGGTCGCATTCGCATGCTGAGTTATTTATCCCATATATCAGTCCAAGGCTCTTCCTTCAAAGGAAAGGGATAGTTGTGCCCTTTTCATAGCATCGATGGCCACATTCTATGCAGTCCATATTGATCCTACAACAAACCAGAACCAGTCCATGTCTTCATCCCCTACGCCCTTGAAGGTAGGTAGCTTCATGTGCGAGGCCATCTCGTCTTCTAGTGGGGGAGGAGGTACGGGTGAGTTCTTACCCCTGTGTTGGCTTGACGGTGGTGTAGTTGGAGGTTCTTGCATAGTTGAATCCCTTATTGAACTATAGACAGATCTATCTCCTTCTTGGTTAGTTCTATAGTACTTACCACTACGAATTGTACCCTCACTTTGATTGGAGCTCATTCACTCTATATGGCTACACAAAATGATTTTTTCACACAATAATATCTTAATTAGTAATGGCAAATGTTTCAGAAACTTTCCCCAGAAACCCTTGAATAACCTTCATTCCTCCTCAGAGTAGGACACAAATTGATCAATTGAAAATTCTGTCACAAATCCTCCTATCACAATGTCCACCCAGTGATCTACCATGCAAGTGATGGTGTTATCAGTCTTTTCTAATTGTTGGATCAGCTCTGGGGTCCACCGCTCGACCCTTCATCCTTCCAACTCTTTTGGAAATCTACGAACCTTGCGAGCCACTCCTGAATCTCAGTCACAAATGTCACAATGAAAATTTCATAGATATCTATGAAAATGTACTTATTCTTCCACTTCTCCGTGGTCAACTTTTCACTGTGATTCTCCCTCACTGTGAATTCCTAAATTTTCTTTTCGAACCAATCATCGATCTCTTTCTTCTCTGCTCTCTAATGTGTTCTTGGCATTACCCGATCTCTCTCGCAAAATGCTCCCGGTCCCGGAAACAGAACCATTTGTTGGCTAGAGAGGTCCTGACCTAGGTTTGGAGGTCAAGGTTTGCCAACAAACCCCTATACTACTGGCCCTTTCGGCAATGACCTGCTTGCGTAGGCCAAATTTTCACACGAAGCAGTATGGGAGGGTGCTAGAACCAGGTTTCCGCACCCTAAGAGAGAGTAGGTAAGTCAAGTAGATCTGCGTTCCCAGCTTATCGAGTTTAAAATAAACATATCTATTCGTAGGCTTATTGAAAATATTCTCCACAGTATCACAAAGCTATTCCTATGCACAAATCTAGTAAATACCTTCGCATCCACATGCGCAATACCAATTATTAGCACAAAACACTATAAGTGCAGTAATTAATAGATCATAGATACATATACCAGAAACATAGATACTTTCACGGTTCATAGTAATTAAATAGTTACTTTCACAACTTAATCATATAACCCAAGTTCACATCAATCATAATGAAATAGATCTAGATAGCATCATATATCCAACAATACTTTGCATATATATTAATACCAAAATCCACTTACAATCCCAAAATACTGCCTGCACACACAACCAACATGGTCTGCACATAGCAGGACTGACGATCTCTAGGCACACAGCCAGCAGGAGTCCTTACCCTAGAAACCCGACAACAAATCTAACAATTCGTGCTTAGCATCAATCTCGATTCTTTTCTACCTTAAGACTCAAAATGGTTCATCTATTTATATCGATTTAGCCTACACATCCAATGGTCCGCAAACCATGGTTTACATACCCTTGGTCTACCCTTGAACCATTACAATGCATTCAGGGCTTTGACCCACCCCAAAACCCCTGCGTTAGACTAAATAATACAAAAATGGACAAAACTCACAACTTTAGGAGACCCTGTTCCAACATTCACCTAAAATATGAAGTGCTGCAATTTGGACAGCCTCTTTTTCAACCACAGGATGTAGCATGAAAAATGTATCTAACTCTTTCCTCCAAACCTTAATAGTGTGTGAGGAAGATCCATCAAATGTAGGCAAATATAATCTATTGTGCCTCTTTCTTCTATTGCTGCTATAGGATCTTCTTTCTTCTTTGAGTTCAAAGAATTTTTGGAGAGTTGGAATCTCTTTGAAAGCTCTATATTGTTCCTTGTACTCTTTAAGATAAAAACTGAGAGTCTCATGAGTCTCAAATTCTCTTCTTTCTTCATTTCTATACCTTTCACCTTCTTCAAAGGAAGTGGGCATAGTAAATCTATGAGGAGATCTATGATTCTCCAGTTTTCTTTTCTGCTGATAGGAAATGCTTGGACCTTCCTCTTCAAATTTTCTTCTTGGATCCTTCCTTTTCCTTTCCTTCTTCATTTGATAGACCTCCTTGGAGAGATATTGCATGGATCTAAAGAGAGGAGTGGCAGCATTATCCTCCTTCACAATAGATCTCATCTATCTACTTCTTCTTTTGATGCAAAAGATAAGTGTCCACAAGCTGAGCCAAAGATCATTCTTTGATACCACTGTAATATCCCAAATTGGAATAATGCATTGATACAAAAACACAATATTTGTAACACAGAAAATGTACATGTAATTTTATGATCAAAACAGATATAGACATAATAGATGAGCCATTTTACTATATAGGATAAGATTCAGTTACGCAATGTACAAAATATGCGTAGATCTAGCCAAAGAGATGGCCTAGAATCACCCTGAAAACATGCCACAATAGGCACTGCGTAACTGGAGAGTTGCTGGAAGAAAATATGGCATTGTACCTTCAACAGAATATGAATATATGACTGCAGGCTGAAAAGGAAAATTTAGATCTATGGAAATATGGAGCTCTGATGATTTCAAGATTCAAGATCTGGGCTCTATGATGGATACCCAAAATAACCCAGAAAGGATTTTCCAGATCTACAATTTTGGAAATCACCCTCCTTGAGTTTGATCCTTTGACTGCTGGGTTATGCAAATCTGAAGATAGATCTAACAAATAGATGGCTGAAATATGTCACAATATCAGATCTAAGCTTTAAGGGTTGATCCCTTCTCTAGATCCACAAGCAAGAAGCTCAAGATCTAGCTCCTCAATCCTCCAATGAAGATTGCAGTTGCTGCTACACAACTGCTCATAAAAATTGCGCTGTAAAGGAAGGAGGCTCTCTTGCCTGCTGAAAAATATGGCTATGAAGCTCAAGATTGATGGAAATAATGCATACAATGTGAAGGATTGGTCCTCCACTGGATTACTAGCTAAAATGCTACTAACTTCCCTTCTCCCTTGGATCTACAAGACTGGACTACACAATTCGTGATGTTGCTACTGGCAGATGAATAATAGATGGCCTAATGCCTGATATAGATATGAAGCATTGGAAGGCTTATCTTGAAGCTCAAGGTGATAGGATGAATCCTTCACTGGTTCCTCAACTGAAATATTGAAGGACAACCTCCTCCTCTCAAACTGATCTTCAGAAATGTGGGATTTTTGAATATGGATGTTCTGCAAAAAGTAGGAACAATATGGCACCAATGCCTAATGATGAATGAAGTACAATACTCTTTCAAGAGCTACTCAATGAAAGAGGTGGGATTCCCAACCAAGAACACCCAGTGCTAAACAACACTTGCAATCTTAGCTAAACAGACAAAGGAAGCATGGAATGTCACATGACAATTCTAGATCTAAACAGATCATACATCAACAATAATCTTCAACATCAATAATCAATAGCCTCCTTCATTGTTGTCTTCATCTCCTTTATATAGTTTATGAGCCTTCCCATGCCTTGGCCCTCATCTAAACTACGCTGTGTATGTGGAAAAGATCCTCCATGTTTGACTGTGTTGTCTTTCCAAGTCATCCATCCTATCTAGGTGCAATGTACACCCTTTCCATCATGTGTGCATTAGTTGCACAAATTCCTCCAGCACTTCATCATGAAGGCTCCATGATCTTCTGTTTGATTCCTTCCAAGATCTTAGTTGACTGTATCAACCTCCATGATATATATCATTAATGAGACATGATCTCCAATTAATTCACATTATTAGTTGCTCCACTACCTCCTTTATGTAGATCTAGGCTTAATTAATCCACCTCACACATAAAAAGTGGATATTTATTCATCTTGAGGATTATGGGTCCCTCCACCCTTTTTTTTCTTAATTCATTAAGAAAACTAAGAACTCTAATATTCCAAATATCATGTGAAAATTTGGGAACATTACAATCTCTTATAACATGAATGACTGGATAGGTCTCATCTTCCTGATTCCAATGCATTGTGTTTCACCCAAAACGGAGTCTGTATGAGAAAGTTAGAGCGATCTGTTCGATTACACAAATAGGAAAATTTTGGTAACAGGGATGCTGACTAGGAATCCATATAGCCCAGTCAAAAAAAAGAATATTCTAAGGAATATTCCTAGAATATTACCCCCAGTCGGACCAGTGAGCTACTGCCATGTGTCATTACCGGATTGGTTGGTGATTTGTTGCAATTCGATTGGTTTGAGTCGAACTAATGATGTGCTGACACATGGTTGGCTCGGATGCTACCACATGTCCCTCCACAGGTAAAATGGAAATGTATGTTTGAATAAAATTTTGTATGTTGGATGGGCAGAGGTCGGGCTCAACCCCGCGACCTCCCACACATAGACGCAGCGCCATACCAAGTCCATTGTATGTTAGTTCTTATAATACAACAGAACCAGCTTTTATTTAAATTTAAAACATTGTTATAGTGGAAGAAAATGGGGCCTAGCCCCAATGCATAGTCCACGTGACCTTCCAACCATGGCCGTCAGCGGGGCCAATGCTACATGGAATTTAAATGTTCTTAATTAAGCACTAAACCAGGTTTATATGCACTAATCCATTCATTAAATGTGGATTATGCTAAGAGCGCAATTAGCACCTAACTGCAATTAACTCCCAGTTAACCCTAAACTAATCACACTTATCCATGTGGATTAAGTTGCTAGAGTCTGCCAAATTTGATGCGAACTCCAAATGTGGCGGAGTTAACTAGAGTTGCTCCAATTTTAGAGGAGTTTTCCTAGGAGAAACTAAAGAAGCCATAACTTGGGAACTTTTCGACCAAATTGGGTTCAGAAAGAGTATATCCTAGAATATTTAGATGCTATGAGAAGTTTGGTGTAGTTTTTAGAGGCAGAGGAGCACTTCTGGAAGCGATTTTTCCACTTTTTAATATTAAAGATGCTTAGGGCCACCAAGAGAGGAGGTCATGTTTGCTTCACTTAAAAACCATTTGAAGAGCCAAAAGAGGCTACTTAGGGGTTTTTGGGTATTTTAAATCCATTGGAGCTGGTTGGGAATCCATTGGAGCACTGTAGGTGCATGTAATAAGATAATTGACCATTAATCCAAAGAGGGCCAAGCTATTGAAGCAAGTCCAAGGAGACGTAGCCCAGGAGGGGTGAACTCCTTTATCATCTCTATGTAATGTGTTTTTTTTGTATTTTACTCTCTACAATTTACTTCCTATGTATGTGGTTTAAAGATAGTTTATCTTATTAATTTCTCATAAAATACACACAAATTTTACGCATAAACCCTCTCATAACTTGCTATTTGCGACGATCCTTAGGCACACTTTTATTTTATACTAATGAGGAAGCTGGCACAACAAAACTAGTCTATCCATATTCAGATCAAGTTCATATCAAAGCACAGTTTAGCTCATTTTAGCCCAATTTTATATTAGGGTTTGCCAAGGTTAGCTACAAAATTAGCTATTGGTTTTGTATTTGTGCATGGAGAATTTAACTGTGTGCGAGTTTATGTGTATCTCCTCTCTTCAGGAGAAGGTCAAGATTGAGGACCCAACTCTCAAATCACAACAAAGAAGTTTTTTATGCATTACAAGTGTGATGGCAGCTTCATCAAGTGATGTTTCTAATCAATATTCCTTAGCAAGACTCTTTGATGAAGAGATGTTGCAGAAGCTCTTCATCATGAGAGATGGTGAAAGAGATGTTTTAAGATAGGAAGGAGAGAACTATACTTCAAGAGCAGTTGATGGCCATGAAGGAGGAGAAGCAAGAGCTTCTTGAAAAGATGCAAAATATGGAGACTCAACTCCATATTTAAAATGAAACCCTAGCCAAGTAGGTGCATGAAAATGAGGTATACAAATCAATTTTATCTTCAATTTCCTTTCAAGATGAATTTTTTGGTGTTTTTGAAAGACACACTAGAGGAATAGGTTCCAAATTATTGATGAATATGGGCTATGAAAGTAAAGGATTGGGAAAACATGCACAAGGCATAGTTGAGCCAACTTTTTTAGAAGAAAAACCTAGGTATTTGGGTCTTGGTTATGGACAACATGATGGAGAATTCTCCAAAGCCAAGGAGGCACATGAAGGTGTTCCAAGAAATAATTTCATTACATGTTCATTACCTCAAGCTTGTAAATTTTGTGTTCATGAGGAATGAAAAATTTTTACACCCACTTTGCAAGAAGATTCTCATAAGCATGCAACTAATGGAAATGGAAAACAAGATGATGTTGAAAGATCTAAATCCATTGAATCCATTGTTGGTATTCTGAAGGGAGCCACTACCTCATCAAATTAACCTCCTCAAGAAGGCGACAAAGGTGAATGTGCAAGGTATAAATCTACCTTTAATAAAATTTCTTTTAACTATGATAAACATGGAAAATCCTCACATAATATTTGGAGGAAATTTACATGTTCCTTTTGTGGCTTGAATAACCATATTGTTTCGAGGTGTTGGAAGAATATAGCCATACATAAAAAAAAAAAAATTAAAACAAAGGAGATAGAAAGACAAAGGTCCAATGGATAATGAAACCCATGTTGAAAATAAGATGCAATTATTTTGGACTCATTTCCATAAGCAGGGTCATCTTGTACAAAAGTGTTGGACTTTGTATCCAACAAGTCATCCACGACATTTGAAGAAGGTGGAGATAGATTTGACAAGAATAAAAAAGATGATTCCATAATTGATGTGGGTCAGGATGATTGACATGATGAATTGCAGCTGAAAGAAGCGCCATTGAAGTGGTTGGAAATAGATGATTAGATTTCTTAACCAATAAAGGCCTTGCATTTATTTTGATAATTCATGAAAATCTTTATTTATTGATGCATTTCTTTTCCAATTGAATGCATTTATTTTCTCTTGAATGTATGATGCATACTGCACAAAGCAAGATGTTGGAAAAATTGAGTTATGTTGACTCACCTAGATACAAAAAATATGGCAATTTGTAATTGCAATTTTCATGTGAATGCATTTATTTTTCTCTAGAATGCATGTTGGATGTTTACACTAGGAAGGTGTTTGAAAATGGAGTATGTTGACTCACTTTGTTGCAGAAAATTTGGTCATTTCAGCTCTTTAAGTACTCGTACATACCAATGGGATTCTTGTACTTGTGATTATACTTGTGAGAGAGTTTAGCATTATATACATGCATGAGTGTTTGTGTGTGTGAAGAGTGGAATTTTTGATAGTTTCATTGTTCTTGAACATGCATGAGTGTTAGTATGAATCTTTTGTCGAAGTGTACGAAAAAAGACCACTTTAGCTACGCATAACTTATAGCCCTAACATCAAATGTGGCTGCCAATATCTTCAGTTCTGTAGTTAGTTGATCAAGACAAGTGCTGCAAAAAACCAGATCTATGCATAGAGAGACATTAAGCAGTAAAAATAAGGTTTTGCTCCATACATCCAATAGACAAGACAAGAACAATATTTTTTGAAAGAATTTTTGTATTAAGGGAACCTGGGAGGAAAACAAGAAGGTGTTTCCAATTCTCCTCAATGGGATGGGTTCTTGGAAGTCCTCAGCACTTCAGATCTAGTATTTTTCTCTCTTGTTGGTGTAGAAAACCCATACAAAGATAGAACTCAAAGGGAGCTCACACAGCAAATAATGGAAAATGTGACCAAGTGTATAGATCCAGAGTGATCTAATAGGCAACAAAAGGTGAAGAATGATAGGAAAAACCCTCCTATTTATAACAAAATATTGGGTCATTCTAGATCTTGGTGCATGATTAAAATAATGTTAACCAAATCTAGATCCACCTTTTATGGAATATTTTATTATATTTGTTGGAGGAAAAAGTATTTGACTTGGGTCAAATCCCTTTATTTGTGAATAATAAATAAATAAATGATTTATTTATCATTTTAAGGAAGTTGTTGAAGGATAATCAAATAAATAATGATTTATTTAATTATTTATGGGTGATTTAGTCATATTTAACAAGAAATATTATTTAAATAAGGTTTAAATAATTATTCCTAGAAAATAATAAGATAAATAAAGATTTATCTAATTAATTTCTTTGTTTTGGGTTAAACATGACCAGGAAAATCAAACAAATATAGGTTTGTTTAATATTTCCTTTTGGGGTTTCCTGTTTAGACCATAAACAGCCTAATAAATGTGTTTTATTAAGTTATTTTACATAGTGAAAGCAATTTTACTTAGGGTAAAATTGGTCTTACATGGTGTACTTGGGTCCATCTAATGACAGTAGGTTAGATGACCAAAAAATGGTGTAACAGATTTCCCCCCAGCGTGCGAGTGTTAGGAGAAAATCATATGACCAAAGTAAGTTGTAAGAACTCAATCACCGGACATCAAAAGGGAAGTCAGAGAGAGAAATGTGAGGTAGACTAATGTGCTGAAGAACTAGACCCTGAGGAGACGAGACTTACAGGTGCAACAAGTCTCTTTTTATGAGAAGGTACCTGTGCTAAAGGCGGCGGGGGAGGCATACCTATGCCCGCCGAGACAAAGTACAAAAGAATAGTGTGTCCAGTAAACAAGGGACCGAACCATAAAGTACAGCCGGCATAAACATGAGCCAGATAGAAATACAATGAGGGATCCCATATACATGTTGTGCCTGGGATAACAGCCAGGACTTATACAATAATATCTGAGTACATGAGATACAAATACAACCCAAATTCCCCCTACAAGCGGGGAAGGGCTCACAAAATATGACTGATACATGCAAATCAAAGAGGCGCTGCAAGCAGCTAAGGCCGACATCATCAAATATATGGAGCTACATCGAAGGCTGCAATGAAGAGGTCATCCGGGCATGTGGGGGGCTACCTGCAGGGCCACCCCCTCATGAGGGCTGAGACATCTCACACACACCCGGGCATCACCAATAGCTGCTGCTGCATCACTGGACCATCAAGCATACGGATCTCGATCATGCTGAAAGGAGCTGAAGTGGAGAAACAATCAAGTCAAAGGGAAATGAGAGATCCCTTTGCCTGATCCGAGGCACCGAACAAGAGTGGAAGCTGGGACAAAGGTACACCTCTCTCTAGACCTGTCCTCTGGAATGAAGGAGATGATGTCGACAGAAGGAGGTCCGCCGTAGGTGAGGAAATGAGAGATCCTCAACTAAGGCACGAGAGAAAATAGTAGAGCGACTGACAGACTAATACCAATGATGATGATGGAATGGAGGGGACTGAGTAGCAAATGGACGACTTCCCTTGCTAGAGCATAAAGGACATGAATGACATGGCAGCGACTGACACAGTATCATGAGGGATAGGGGACATTGGGACTGACGGTCATAATGTGTGACACAAGAGAGAGACCAAGCAATGAAGGATGGAGGACTATAGCGGGGTACAAAGGGACTCGGGATAGACTCCATGAATGTGATTATGACTCAACTTGGATGCTCTAAACAAGGGTGACTTGATGGTGCTGCCACACAGTAAAGGTTCAATGGGGGACCATGAAACATGAGTATAAGATGGTATCTCATGACGAAAATCGACACGAACAAAGACAAGTATGGAGGCAAAGTGGTGCCCCAAGTAAAAGTGTTGTAAGTGAGGAAATCCGATTTTGGGGGGAGGTGAAGTGACCCTTCTTGGAAAAAATGTGTCCTGGTGAAGTATCAAATCACGAAAACGAAAAAATATGCTGGCTATTTAAAAGAAAAGAAAACATGCATTTCAGAAGGGAAATGCTAAGGGTAATATTTCTTAAGATAGAGTGCATTGCGAGGATTAGGAAGGGGGTTGCCTTCGAAGTCCTCTAAGAGGTATGCCCCCTTATCGAGATCCTTACTGATGATTTAAGGGCCTAGCCATTATGAGTCGAACTTCCCATGACCAAGAACATCATGGACTTGGTCATATACTAGAACAAGGTCACCTTCGTGAAAAGTACGAGGTTGGACTTTTCAGTCATACTGAGCTTTGGTGTGTTTCTTAGCCGCTTCAAGGGTTTGCAATGCAACACGACGGTCTTCAAAGGCGCACTCAAGCATGATAAGTCGTTGTTCTAGAGGTTGGGTATCAGGGAGAAGTTCAACGGCCAGGTGAAGGGAAGGGATTTCACACTCGATCGGTAAGACTGCCTCCTCTCCAAAAACGAGGTGGAAAGGAGTAAACCCGGTGGCGGTTTTAACAGAAGTTCGATAGGCCCACAACGCAGGGAAGAGCATAAGATGCCAGTTGGTTTTGTGCTTATTCACCGTTCGTTGAAGCATAGTTTTGAGGATTTTGTTGACTGCTTCAACTTGGCCATTACCTTGGGGGTAATAGGAGGAGGAATATTGGTGCTCAAAACCCAACAGTGAGGATATCTCACGCCAAATCTCATCTTCAAAATGTCGGCCGTGGTCTGAGACCAGTTGTTTCGGAACCCCGAATCGATTAATAACGTGGTTAAAGAAAAAGAGGGTTGTGGTAGCTGCCATGTTGTTAAATGTAGGCATAGCCTCGGCCCACTTTGTGAAATAGTCGACTGCCATGATGATATATTTATGGTTACCAGCGGATGGCGGGAAACACTCCATAAAGTCAATGGCCCATTTACAAAAGGGGCCAGTTGTGACGACAGGATGGAGAGGAGCTGGGGCAGCTCGTGCCTTAGGGGCAAAATGTTGGCAATTGGGACAGTGTTTGACTGCCTCAATGCAATCACTGAAGAGGGTAGGCCAAAAATACCCAGCGCGCATGACTTTCTGGGCAGTAGCGAGACCGGAGAGGTGGCCACCGCAAGCACTGCTATGGCAGGCATTGAGGACCTGTTCAGCTTCAGCGTGTGTGAGACAACGACAAAGGACAGTATCGATACCGCGACGATAGAGGTCGTCACCAATAAGAAGGTAGCGGGGAGCCTGGTGTCGGATACGTCGTCGGGCGTCACGATCAAGGTGAAGGGAGAACTTTTGGGTTCGCAAGTAAGTGAGAATATCGCCATACCAAGGATCGTCCAAAGTAATGGCGAATAAGTGCTCGTCAGGAAAATCGTCATTAACTAGGGGATCCTGTGTTCCAGTAGTTAATTCAGAAATGAGTTCAGCGAGGGCTAAACCTTTCTTACTTTTTGGTGTGACAAATTCGAGGTCAAATTCTTGAAGGATGACGACCCAACGGGCGTACTTCCCAGTGAGGATGCGGCGACTCAATAGGAAAGCCATGCGGTTGGAATCAGTCACGACCTTGGTGGAACGCATGAGGATGTAATGACGAAGTTTTTGGACCGAGAACACGATGGCGAGTGCTATTTTTTCTTCATGTGAGTAGGAAACAGGAGGCCCTACGAGGTTCTTACTGATGTAGTAGATCACATGCTCGATACCATTTTCATATTCCTAGATAAGAACTCCAGCGACCGAATAGGTGGAAGCGGAGATGTACAAGATGAAGTCCCTATCAAAGTCGGGAGGGCGGATCAAGGGAGCGGATGTGAGAGCCTGCTTGAGGGCATCGAAAGACTCATGAGCATAGGTATCCCATACAAATGGGATGTTAGAGCGGAGGAGTCTAAGGAACCCATGTGCGGTGGTGGCATAGTCAGGAACGAACCGACGAAGGAAATTAGCTTTGCCTTGGAGACTTTGTAGTTGGCGTAAGGTGTGCGGAATGGGAAGTTCAAGAATGGCTTGAACTTTCAAAGGGTCAAGAGTGATACCGTCCTTAGACACTATGAAGCCTAGGAGACGGCCAGCGGGAATGCAGAAGACGCATTTCAACGGGTTAAGGTGGATATTATACTTGCGACATCGGAGAAAGACGGTACGCAGATCGTGGAGGTGCTGCGCCCAATGCTTAGAACGCACCGTGAGGTCATCTAAATAAGCAAGGATAATATGAGCTAATTCATGGAAACAATAAGACATGGCCCGTTGAAAAGTGGTGCCGACGTTTTTAAGGCCGAACGGCATGACCCGGTAGGCAAAAGTTCCCCACGGACTGATGAACGCGGTTTTAAGTTGATCAGCAGGACGGATAACGATTTGGTTGTATCCGGAGAAACCATCCATAAAGGATAGAACCTCATGCCTCACACACTCATCAATGATTTGGTCAATAAATGGTGTGGGGAAGTTGTCTTTGGGACAAGCTTTGTTCAAGTCGCGAAAGTCCGTGCAGACACGGATGGTGCCTTGTTTCTTGAGGACGGGAACTGGGTTGGACACCCAAGTGGTGTATTCAATGGGATAAATGAAACCAACCTGCTTGAGCTTGTCGATTTCGGCTTTGATAACATCACGTCTGGAAGGATTAATGGGTCTCAATTTTTGACGGACTGGGTTGGCATCGGGCCATGTGTCGATATGATGTTCGACGATGGTGGGATCGAGTCCGGGCATTTCGTAGTAGGACGAGGCAAAAATATCGCGGAATTCTTTGAAAAGCTTAGTGTAAGCCTCAATTTCTTCCGGGGTGCATTGGGCGCCCAAGGTGATATATTCTTCGATTCCCGGTTTGACCGAAATGTCAATTTTAATGGTAGGAGAGATATTGGCCATGTTTCCTTCTTCGAAAGCATCAGGTGCAGGGATGGGATTTTTGAACCAATCGACTGCATTGGGAATGAAGTCTTTAGTTTCCACAGCATATTGGTCATGGGATTGCTGTGGGAGGAAGTACGCGCGATGGTGCATATCATCCCATGGAAAGTCAGGGTTGGTCATGGCTTCCATGATGTCTTCATCGGACTGGAAGATGGGAAGATTGGAGGAAGGAGGATCACCCGATGACGTAGTAATGCCTGACTGGTCATCTTGTGTAGCAGGGCTCACATGAGCAATGTCAGAAGATCCAAGGTCGACTGAGGTGGAGCCGAGAGTGTCCGCAGGTAGGAGGTTAGGCGAATCATCTCTCAAGGATGACGATAGGTAAAAAATGGTGGTCGAAGGTTCTGTCGTTTCGGCAGCGGGAGGAGGAAAGTGAATGGGAGTAGGAAGATACTCTGGTCTGACCGAAGTAGAACTCACAAACAAATGAGAAGGTATCTTGTCATGCGTAGCCTTGAATTGGCAGTACGTGTCTAAGGAGGAACGATACTCGTCAAGGCGGGGACAGAGGTGGGTGTAATGGCCATGGAAATCGCACAAAGCACAAGGGTGATTTGTGCGCAAGGTTCTGAGTTTCGAGATAGAATCTGGGATAGTGACGGAGACTTCAGGGATATCAGATTCCAGAAACGTCTCGTTGACCATGGTCTTGAGATACGGCAATTCAGGACACGTATGGGTGGCGTGACCGACAATATTGCACAAAGCGCACTGGATAGCGCGCTTTGGCAGTCGGGGAGGAGTAGGGTTCGTCGGGGCGGCTTGGTCCTGATTGGTTTTTATGTGAGCTTTGCCCCCCTTTCCTGATACCGTCGCAACCGGAGATGGTGCAGGCTAAGGTGTGTGAGGCACCATGGTAGCGGGAGAAGTGACGGGGATCGGTTGAACCGGAGTCAAAGCAAGGTAGGGTTTGGGGTGACCAGGTGGGGTAGCGGCTGGAGGGTCAAGGTACCAGATGAGGATACCCAGGGTCAGGTTGGGGAGAGAGAGGGTAGCCATAACAGGAACCGAGTACACTCCAGGAGGTGGAAGGAGTAACGGTAACTGACCGGAGGGGTAATGGCTGGGCGGAACGGCTCCGAGGTGGCTAAGGCCTGGAGGAACCGATCCAGGAGTATAGAGGGGTTCATGGATACCAGCTGTAGGAGAGGGGCTAGAAGGAGGAGTTCCGGATGGCTGAGATGAATGGCTAGGAGCGGGTTGCTGACTAGCCGCAGCTGGCTGTTTAAGAGTTTCCCAAGACGATTGCATCATGCAAACATTCGATAAGCTGGGATCAAAGATAGGGGGAGGAGGAAGACCAGGGAAAGTTCCAAGCAAAGAGGAGTCTTTGTAGACGCCGGGAGAGACACTGGTCAAGGAATCGACGGTTTGCTTATTGGCTACAGAAGAGATGGTCGTCTCAGGGGAGGTCTGAGACTTTGGCTCATGATACGTCAACTGGTCGATGGTGACTATCTTTCCATTGTGAGGAAAAGACATCTTACGAAAAACCGCGGAAGGGACAGCAGACATGGCATAGGTGTAGCTTCGCCCCAAGAGAATGTTGTAATCTAGAGGGGCGTCGATGACTTCAACGTCAACGCAAACAGTCTTGCCCACAAGAGTGATAGGAAAATTGTGGAAGAGGCCGATAGGCTGGGAGGCGTGGCCATCCCACGCTTGAAGGGTGATCGTGGAAGGGGCCAACTCAGGAGATCCGAGTTGCTTCCAAACCGAAGCGAACATCACACAGGTGGATGCCCCCTCATCAATTATGCACCGAGAAACGTTAGCGTTCCGGATTTTGACTGGGATTTGGAAGGCTACGGAAGCAGGAAGGGGAGGATGTTTTGATTGATGGGTGTCGAAAACAATCATGTGCTCATCAGCAGGATCCAAAATGCCCATGTCAGATAGTAGAGCCTTCTTTTGGGCAGGGCACGATTGGAGGAGTTCCAATGTGGAAATGGCAGCAGGAGACTGCGCCAAGTCATCTACTATGCTATACGAATGAGCAGCTCAACCAGGAGCAGCATTTCGGCATAATGGTCCTTTAGGAATATTGGTATGAACCTCAACTTTGGGTTGAGGGATATGCAAGGGACCATTAGATGTCGAAAGAGGCTCGGTGGAACCTGAAGAAGGGGATTCGGAGGCAGACTGAGCGGAAGGCTTGGGGTGCTGGCGAGACCGAGTTTGAAGGTGAAGGTCGACGGTTGGGGATGGATCAAAGTTCATCATGAGGATCTGGTAATCGGAGGAACCAGAAGGGGAAGGTTGAGTGGCAAGCTGTCTGTCAGGTGGTTGGGTAGCCACAAATCCTTGCTGGGGGAAAGGATCGGTAAACACAGCCGGTTGAGTAGTGGCCACATTAGGGGGAGCATGAGGGGAGGCATGTTGTCCTCGCAATGTGGCTTGGGACTCCCACATCTACCGCATCTGTGGTAGAAGGGGACAATCGTGAGTGTAATGACCGTAAACACCGCAACACGAACAAGGCTTATTTGTGCGAATAGGCCTGTCCGGCTTGGGCTGAGTGCCCTGTTGCTGGTTAGTAGTGTTAGGGTCAGTACCTTGGGGATTGGATCCACAAGTACCAGGGGCAGATTGATTTTGATTGCCTCTCCGCCTTCTTTGAGAGGAAGGGGGATTAGTCGCACCCTGCTGTGCAAATACTTGCCCTGGAGGGGGTTGTAGGTGCTGTTGCTGGGGTTGAGAAGGCAAGGGATGTGGAAGTGCATATGCTGGAGGAGCTGGAGCGCCAAGCTGCAGATAAGGATAATGGTTCGGTTAGGCAACATTGAGGTAAGCAGGAGGTTGGGAAAAAGGAGGAGGTATGCCATATCCTGGATACATGTTACCTAGAGGGGGAAAAGTGCTAGAGGTGCTGGCCCCTCCCGAAGGGAGACCATAGCCCATAGGAGGTTGGGCATACGGATGAGAAAGGGCTCCAACGATACCTTCGGCGGAATGAGATGCCCCCGGGGCGTTAGCGCCACCGGGCCTGGGGAGGTCAGGAAGGACGGTATAAACATAACCAGACTGAGCGTAGATCAGGTCATATTTCAAGGCTATTTGGAGGGCGGCTTCTTTGGTTTGAGGGAAATGGGAGGCGACATCTTTGCCAATGGGAGGTAAGAGAGTGTGAAGGAACCAATCCATATAAACCCGATCTTCAAAGGTGGGGGCTCAACATAAGCTCCTTCTTCTCCGCCATTCCTGGACGTGAGTAGAAAGACGGGTTGAAGAGGTTTGGCGGAAAGAAGTCAAAAGCTCTGTACCAGTGTCGTATCGGAGAGGGAGCTAGAAATAAGATAAAAAGGCTTGGGCAATGGTCGCAAAGGTGGTATGGGAATAGGTGGTCTGATCAACATACCATTTAGAAGCTTCGCCTGTAAGTGTGTGTTCGAACAACCGAAGACGGATGGAATCATCGGTGATGGAATTGGAGGAACACCACATGTGGAAAGATCGAATGTGGTTGGTTGGATCTTCTCCAGCAAGGCCGTCGAACTTAGGGATGTCGGAGGGGAGCTTGGTTGGCATAGCAGGCCAACCAACATCGTGGCAGATAGGGTCATTGGTCAACTGATTGAGATCGGGGAGGCTGAGGCCTGCCATGTAAGGGAGCAAGGGTGCAGCCGAGGTAGTTCCTGTGGCGGTTCTGCTAGTAGTAGTCCCAGCATTAGGGCCGGGATTCCCGCTAGCGTTAGGCCCTGGACCAGACATAGTGAAGGTGACAGGGGGAGAACCAGAAGTAAAAGGAGAACCCAATGAATCAGAAGAGGAGTCGGAGTGCGGACTCGGGGGAGGACTAACTCGACGACGGCGAGACGGAGTAGGTCGACCGACCGGAAACTGAGGGTGAAGGCCAAGAAGTTTCCGGGAGGTGCGCCTTGGGGGCACAATGATGTCAACACAAACACGGCACAAGGGGAAGAAGAACGACCAACAAGGGCAGGGAGGTGCAGAATCAAGTGATTACAATGTCGAAACAAGGGCAGAAAAGGTGCAATGTCAATTGATTTTACAATGTTTTAAAGTCTTTTCCTAGCGGTGTGAACCAGGATCTTCTTCGCTTAGGGTGAGTGTGTGGCGTGCGTTAATTTTAATTTTTAAACCCTGACGTTTTGAGAGAAAAAGAAAAAGTGTGCTGCGTAACTGAAAATAAATCTACAGAGAACAGTATATAATGCTGAAATAACAGAAAATTAACAGCTAACAATGCATCGATCTAACCCAAAAAGGCGGGTCTCTCAAAACTAGTCTAAAAGAGGGAAAAAATCGAGTCGAAACACACTAAAAAGAGGCCAATAGATCTAAGGTCGGGAGGGACAGGGATCCAAAGGATAAATCTGCTGAAAAGAGGTGCAGAACACAGCCAAGAGGCAGAGGCAAGGTGGCTGTAAAAAAGGGGGAAATCATCCAAAGGCAGAAGGGACAAGGAGGAGGCCCTAAAAGTAGATCCAAAAAAAACTGCAGGAGGTGATTTGAAAGGGAAAAGAGCTGATTAAAAGGGATCTGAAAAGGAGGTATCAGATCTAAAAGAGGCGGGGCTGAAACTCTGAAAAAACAGACACCTGAAACAGTTAAAACTCTTCCACAAAAAGTGGAGGGTACTAAAGCCCTAAGGGGCTAGGTTCCCACTTAGATGAGTAAAACAGATCAGAAATAGGTCGAAACGGGCTAAGACAGAGGCGGGAGAACTCTTACAGAAGCTTCAAGAAAACCCAGAAAAATTACAGAAAAATAGCAGAAAATCAGGCAGGTCGCAGGTTCTGACCTGTTTTCTGTGCAGGTCGCAGATAATGGGCTGAAAAGTGTGACCTGGAGTCCAGGTTGTAGTTTTTGGGCTAAAAAGTGCGACCTAAAGCTCCGGGTGTCCCAGCGGCAGATTTTCGAAAAAGTTGTTGTCTCAGTTGCGGCTGATGTCTGTCACCTGCGCAATAGGGCCAGAAACACGCGAAAGTTAGAAGTTTTAATGTTTTAGGGTTTTATGTGAGAAAAACAACATAAAAATGGGAAAAACAAAAATCTGAAAGGAAACCCTAGGGTCTGAAGTAGCTGGATATGCAGGAATATTAAAAATGACAGCGGTCGTAATTGAAAACCTGTGTGGAGTCGCCAATTGTTAGTATGAATCTTTTGTCGAAGTGTACGAAAAAAGACCACTTTAGCTATGCATAACTTATAGCCCTAACATCAAATGTGGCTGCCAATATCTTCAGTTCTGCAGTTAATTGATCAAGACAAGTGCTGCATAAAACCAGATCTATGCATAGAGAGACATTAAGCAGTAAAAATAAGGTTTTGCTCCATACATCCAATAGATAAGACAAGAACAATATTTTTTGAAAGAATTTTTGTATTAAGGGCACCTGGGAGGAAAACAAGAAGGTGTTTCCAATTCTCCTCAATGGGATGGGTTCTTGGAAGTCCTCAGCACTTCAGATCTAGCATTTCTCTCTCCTGTTGGTGTAGAAAACCCAGACAAAGATAGAACTCAAAAGGGAGCTCACACAACAAATAATGGAAAATATGACAATGATAATGGCTCAAAGTCAGACCAAGAGTTTAGATCCAGAGTGATCTAATAGGCAACAAAAAGTGAAGAATGGTAGGAAAAACCCTCCTATTTATAACAAAATATTGGGTCATTCTAGATCTTGGTGCATGATTAAAATAACATTAACCAAATCTAGATCCACCTTTTATGGAATATTTTATTATATTTGTTGGAGGGAAAAAGTATTTGACTTGGGTCAAATCCCTTTATTGTGAATAATAAATAAATAAATGATTTATTTATCATTTTAAGGAGGTGGTTAAAATATAATCAAATAAATAATGATTTATTTAATTATTTATGGGTGATTTAGTCATATTTAACAAGGAATATTATTTAAATAAGGTTTAAATAATTATTCCTAGAAAATAATAAGATAAATAAAGATTTATCTAATTAATTTCTTTGTTTTAGGTTAAACATGACCAGAAAAATCAAACAAATATAGGTTTGTTTAATATTTCCTTTTGGGGTTTCCTGTTTAGACCATAAACAACCTAATAAATGTGTTTTATTAAGTTATTTTACATAGTGAAAGCAATTTTACTTAGGGTAAAATTGGTCTTACATGGTGTATTTGGGTCCATCTAATGGTAGTAGGTTAGATGACCAAAAAATGGTGTAAAAATGAGTGATTGACTTGTGTTGGTCAATTGCTTTGTTAGCATGTATGTTGTCAACTTGAGAGTGTTGATCATTTTCACATGCATGAGTGATCAAATGGTGTTGGTCGATTGCATGTTACATGCATGTAATATCAACTTGGAAGAGTTGATTTAGTATCCAAGGATGAAAGGGAGATGTTGACGAATTGTTTCATGAGATGTGAAATTCTTGTTGTTTTGGGAAAAGGATCATCAAGTGTTGTACATGATTTTGTTTGACTTAAGAGTCAATGGTTTGAAGACGCATGTTTTGTCGACTTGTGTTTGGTAGATGGGTTTGTACACCAAGACGTAAGAATGCATAATGTTTACATGATGTGACATTTTTTTCTTTGAAGGAGAAAAAGGAAGAGGTCGTCAAGCTGTGTTTCTTGCATGATGTGTTTTTCAAGTTAATTGTTTTTCTTGTGACAAGATGTCTCAGGGTTTTGGAAGGTCCACTCTTGAGCGAAAGGCTCATGATTAGCCTTCATTCTCAAATCATGGCATGAGCAGCATGTCAATACTAGAGGATGATGGAATCAAGAATCGGAAAGAGGGACAAGATGACAAAATATCATAGCAAAAACAACTGAGATTTTGTAGACCATATGATGCATGATGCCAAGAAGCGAAAGAGATGGCGATGAAATTATTCCAGATGTGGAATTTTGTACAATGGAGGTAAAATAATGGAGTGTTTCTTTTTTTGATTAGTGATATTGGAACTCATTTAATAGTACCTCCAACTGAGATGAGAGAACTTAGAAAAGTGGTTTCCAAGGAGAAGCTTGCATCGAAGGCATGTTTGTGCAAAGGAGGAACAAGATTCTCAGTGAGAAGGCAATCGATCAGCTTTCCAAGCACCGAGGGATTTCTTTGGTACAACAAGGTGTTAATCAGTCAGTAAGTGTTGGATTGGGTCAGCAGTGAAAGGAGGACATTGGTTGAAGTGCCAATCCATTTGCAAGTCAAGGCATGTCAGTGAATCTAAGTGGTTTTCGTGGAGATTTTTCCAAGTAGAATCAAGTTGATAGAAATTGGAAAAGAGAAGAGGATTAAACTCTCATCAGATAACCAACTTTTGTGGGACCAAAAGTCTTTTCAGTGGGAAGGAATGATCAGAAACTAAATTGGGGGAAAAAATTTGCTAAAAAAAATTAAAGTGCTCAAAATCACTCGGAACCTAAACGACCGGATAGGTCTCATATTCATGATTCCAACGCACTTTATTTCTCTCAAAACAGAGTCCATATGAGAAAGTTAGAGTGATATGTTTGATTGCACAAACAAGAAAATTTGGTGACAGGGATGTTGACTAGGCA